>PVHX01000872.1:0-68696 GCA_004024805.1 Geosciurus inauris | reverse complement strand
AGGTAATGTTAGTCAAAGCATAACAATTGTTCAGAAAGAGCCTAAAAATATTGATTTACTTTAAATCCTGTCAAATAAGCATGTCAAATGTTTCTGGGCAGCAAATGAATTAGCAATTGAGATATAACTTCTAAAGCAGTATTGGAAAACGTATAATGTAAAAGCATCTCAAATATTTCAATAAAAGGCATTGTAACATTGAAAAAAGATGAAAGCTAGAAGAATCTATTAGAACTAAGTATATTAGTATACTCATAAACAGTAAATATTAACTAAACATATTTATCAATTAAAAATGAATATTTTCAGATTGCACTTATATTTAGTCTCTGCTTTATTTGTAAGGGGTAAATCCAAAACATAAGATCCAGAACTATTAAAGATCAAAGTTTGTGACAATCAGGTATAGCTATATTATCATCAAATCTAATAGACTTAAAGATTAAAGCAAAATACTTAATATAAATTAAAGCACACTATAATAATAAAACATTTTAATTCACCAGGAAGACAATTATTCTATATTAGTTTACACCTAGTAATATGATTAAAATGACATAAAATAAAGTACACATACTTCAGTGTGGAAAATTTCAAAACAGCCCTCTCAGTAGCTGATATGTCTACAAAGTAGATATGTAAGTTTCAAAAACACAAAGCGGCATTAAAATTGTAGAATATAGATATTTTTTCTCAAATAAAAACGGGGCATTAGTGATTAGTAATTATATTTTAGTCAATAAAGTAAGCCTTAAACTCCAATATAAAGAATCACAAAATAAGAGATTGTCAGTTGCCACCAACATCCATCAAGTTTTATTTTAATCAAGTGGCCTTAAAATATCAACAAAGAAAAATTTACAAATGAACCTTTGAAGGGGAAGGGGAAATCAGGTAGACACATAAAGCATCATTCATATAAAACATTCAATAGGAAAACATAAAGACATGTATTTGAAGTTTTCAGATATAAGAGATGCCATCTTCTAGCTGTAGTAGGTAATAAGTAGAAGGGGACTAGGAACCCAGTTCTATTTGAACGCTTTATTTCTGAAAGCTTGTGTTTACATGGGTATTCATTTTATTCTTATTTATATATTTTGTATACCTGAAAATTTTTGTAATAAAGAATAAATTCAGCCGGGTAGGGTGTAATCCCAATGGCTCAGGAGGCTGAGACAGGAGGATCATAAATCCAAGGCCAATCTCAGCAACCTAGTGAAGCCCTAAGCAATTTAGAGAGACCCTGTCTCAAAATAAAAAAACTGGAGATACAAGCTCAGGGTAAAGCACCTCTGGGTTAAATTACCAAACCAAAAAATTTAAAAAAAATAAATAAATTCTCTTTATGTGCTTTATGGGAGAACACAATGGATAAAAATATATTATTTTTATTCAAAAAGTATCTTTTCTACCTCCCAGATATTAAAAAAATGAAAGATAATTTTATGTTTAAGCATCTAGAGAAATTCTAAAAGATGAACCAAAACCACATAAATGCAGAATTGAAGACAACCAACCATGGCAGAGGATGAGGTCCTGCTTGAACGTAAGAGCAAAAATGTCTCATTATATTCTTCCTCCAAACTATATGCACTGAGTCAACAAACATTCTGGGTAAGAAAGCTCTTAATGACAGGGGTTAGGTCACACTATGTATTGCAACTCTTCCTGAAGACAAGGCACATTACCTCATGACATATTCTGAGAAACCACAAGTCCAGCCTGTTTAATTTTGTTTAGATTCAAGTTTCTCAAATTCCTATGATTTTAGAATCCTTATTTCAATAAACACTTATTACCAAACTTCTGGACCAAATGATCCACTGAATATAATTTAGGAAATAATGTAATAAACCTTTATTTCCTAATGTCATAATTGAATGGGCAATATTTCACTTTTGTCATTTATATTTAATTTTTATAAAGAGTAAAGAGTACTTATTTTTCAATTCAAATGCTCAAAATGCTTTTTTTCTTCCTATTTCTGTCTACTATCATTTATGTAGTTTAAATTAAGAAAGGGTTCTACAAACAGAACAGAACTTGTTAATTATAGGAATTGTTCATAACTACTTGCCAAACATCATATGTTTTTATTTAAAATATTTTAATTTCGATTTTGTTTTCCCTTGTTTGAAAAAGCAAAACAGTAAACTAATAAAACATCAAAATGAAAGGGAAGAAAATAAACCCATGCATAATCCCACTACCCAGAAATAACCCTGTTAGGATAATATAGGTAGGAGGAGCCTATTACATGTATTTTCCTAATGTTCTTTTTCAAAGAGCTTTGCTCAACTGAAACAGCCTCTCTCTCTCTTTCCCTTCCTCCATCCTTCTTCCTCTCTCCATCCCCCATTTTTTCTCTCTCTCTCATATAATCTGATTTCTATGTTATTCTAAGAATCATTTATAATCATCTCTGAATAGCCAATGCTTAATACTTAACATCTTAGATTCAACCAATGCAAGCCAACTACTTAAAGTTCATCATATAAGCCAGCAATCTTTATGTTAAAGGTAGAGTTCCAGGGAAACGCATTCAATCAGGATTAAATTCTTGTCTTACCAAATTCAAGAAACCTTTCAATTAAGACAGTTGTCCTCTTATTGGCTATCAAAAAAGAATAGCCACTGATATGTTCATCATTGTATGACCTCATTTCATTCATGAATTTATACACTGATTTATTTTTCCACTTAGCTAGAAAATAAATATGTATGTAAAAATAAAGAATATAAAGATGGATTACACAGGCTTCATTGTATAGGGAAAAGAGAGAATATGAGAGAGAGAAAGAGAAAGATGGAGAGAAAGAACACTCTCAAATTTTGTTTGAGCTCTCAAAAGCAAAACCATTAGAGCAAAATAGTACTCCTTCCATTAATGCTAACTGTAGGTCAATGAAGTACTGCTTTCTGGAAAACACAGAGAACACAATCGAAAGTTATACTAAATAGCATAATTTGAGAGGAGGAAACTCTGGTTTAAAATTACCTTAATTTGCAGTTTATAGGTTTTCCTACTACTTGTGTATATACATCACAAATTAGTAATTCTAGCTTCAGAAAGTACTATTAGCAAGCTTGTTAGATAAACACTGCTCTTAACACTTTTATTAAGAAATTTCACTTAAATAACTGAAATGGATAGAAATGCAAATACAAATGGAAATAATCTTATGCATGGCATCTATTTCCTTGAACAGCCTATATTTCTTTCAGCATACTTAAGTTTATTTACATGACCCTCAATTCACATTTGTGAATTTCAAATGTCATCATGCATATAGTCTACCCCCATTCATACTTAACAGCATAGCTTAACTGCCAATGATACAAACTGAGTCAAAGAAGAATTTTATGAATTTGAGAGAGTAGCTATTTCCCTCCCTTTCCCCCTGATAACCAAATCAACCATGAATACCATTTCAGTGTTTCTTTTATAAGTTGGGGAGAATATCAAGAAATAGATGAATTTTAAGTATAATGTGATATTATGACAAATATATTTGGTATTCATCCCTATTTTCTGGCCAGAAAATACGTGTTATATCCAAGTAATAAGAGCTACAGTGCCATCTTTTAAAATAAAGTTTAACTTTTGTCTCCAGCTCCTGAAATAGCTCTGGAGCAGTAAAAACAGAGAGACTTTTTTTTTTTAAATGTTCTTTACAAGAGCATATTAACCACATCTGAATTTATGTTAATAAACTAACCTTTGGAAAGTCTCTAAGGATAGGGACTGGTTGCCAGAGATTTAACCATGTAAATAAAGAGCTGGATCCTTTAGCTACACCCCTTGACCACTGGAGAGGGGAATGGAGCCAGAGATTCATTTAATTTTCAATGGGCAATAATTTGATCAGTCAGGACTTTCTCATGAAATCTCCACAAAACCCCTGGACAGTGGAGTTAGGGAGCTTCTGCATTGGTGAGCAGAGGTACTGCAAGAATGGCAGGTCTAGAGAGGGCATGGAAGCTCCTGCATACTTGCCACCTTCCCTTACCCTCTGTGTCTACTCCACTGGGCTGCATCTTTCATGATTAACTGGTAAGTGTATTTTTCTCAGTCCTGTGAACCATTCTAGTAAGTTCTCCAACCTAAGGAGGAAGCCCAGATTCATAGCCTATCAGAAATACAGAAGGAATGGGACTTACTTCTGATGCCTAAAGCAGGGGGTAGTCTTGTGGGCCTGAACTTGTGTGGTCTGTGCTAACTCCAGGCAGTTAGTGTCAAAACTGAGGTAAATGGCAGGATACCATAGTTGTTAGCTGAGAATAGAATCACTTAGTATGGAATTCTTCCCCCCATACACATACAATTTATTTGGTACCAGAAGTTTTGAAAGAGGGAGTGTGGAAGAGATAGATAGCAGAGATAGCATTTTTCCTTCCTTTACACAATAATAGAAATAGATGTAAAATCCTTAGGGAATCAAAAGATAGTAAGCAGATCCTCCTTGGGGAATATGAGGAAATATTACTGGAAAAGGTGACATCTGAGGTGGTTAAAAATTAAGTAGAAGTGTACCAAGAACACAAAGGCAAAATATTATTGCAAGAATGGATGAACAGTATGACATTCAGCCTTCCTGGACTGTATGCCTCTGGAACAGAGAGAGACAATTCCAAAAACAGTGATTGGGGATTGGAATGCCCTGCTGGGGAGTTTGCCCCATATTCTAAAGATGGATCCTTTAGGACCCATTTTGTTACAGGACATAGAAATCTCAAGTGAATTTGTCTCATGAGAGCAACTTCATGAAACAACCATTAAGTCATTAAGTTCACATTGCCTCTCAGAGCTCATCTTATCTGATGCCTCTGCTTGCCTCCATGCTGATTTTACCTCAAACTACACCTGGGGGCAAGAAAGCTGCCAGAGAGCTCAAATGACACTCTTCTCCAGTGTCTAATCCAAAAGAAAACAATGTCAATTTTCAGAAGATATTTCAAACAGTCAGACAGTGACCAGACAATCTAGGGCCACATCCCAGTGCTTCTCTGCAGCTACGCTACACATCCCAAGATCCAATCCGATTGCACCAAGGCAAGTGACAGTTCTATCCCTGATCAAATCACTGTGCTAGGCATGGAGAGTAGGAGTGAGAAGAGAGGCACATGGGTCAGGACTGGACAAATAACTCTCTTAAAAAAATCACTGTTTTTAGGGGAATTTGATGCTCTTATTATAACAAAAAATGGGGAAGTGAATGTTCAATGTCAGACAAAAAATATAATATATTGGCAACAGAAGTAATTCTGGTAAGACAGGGAAGAATTGGAGAGAGGATAGACTAATAGCAGAGTCAAGCTAGAAAATGAAAACCTGAATTACAATAATAAGACTTCAAGAGAAGTAGAATCTATTGGGCCTCTGAATAATGGGGAGTGGAAGGAGAGGGGGCTTGGTGTGAACTCTGTGCACAACTGCCACTAATTTAGAGATATTTTCAGGACCTAATTCACACTTTCTCCAGAGAGTCTGCCCTCATAAGATCCTAATGAGTGGATGCTAAATCTCTCTGAAATAATTAAAACTACTGAAACACTGAGAAACTTGCACTAATACACCTTCAAACACATAGGCATATATTTTCTTGGCTTCTAATCTATGTGCTGCTAATTAATGCAATGTTAATTAAAATTGTGAGTTTGTGATACTGTTATTGCCTTTACAGCTGATTTTTCAGTTGAAATTTTAAAAAAGGCATTCCTATGAGCCCTTGCAAGAGAAACAACTCTCTAAATCCAGGGTGTTTCTGTTACATGATTTGAACTATTAAAAAAATGTTCTTAATTGCTGTTTAAGACAAGTTGCAACAAAGGAAATTTTAATCAAATTGCAATTGTTACAACAAAAAGAAATTGAAAAACTCTGCTTATTTACATTTAAGATTACTAAATATAAAAATCTAAATTTTAGGTGCAGCTTATGAAAGGATGCATCGGAAATGGAATTCTTTCAGTCTTGCCTACTCCATTTGTCTTTCAACTTGTTGCTCATTATTAAAGAAGATGGAATGTTTTATACACAATATGCAAGCAATTTAAATTACCTAAATGAGTCCCTTTAAGTAGCTGTCTTCTCTGTCTCTGAATACTCCCTGTCAGAGCATTTCCAGATCCCATTTAACCACACTATTCAGAATTTTACTGACAGACCACTTTCATGATTATCTACACACTTAAAACTTATTGCTTCCAGACTTCATTCAAAGAGAATATACAACAAAAGTCAGCCTTATAGCTATCTGTCATATAGAAGATATTTTTTGTAAGAGACATATCTGTTTAAAATGTATTTTTTTGTCTCTTGGAGAGCAAGTACAAGGAGATAGAACAAGGTAGAAGGCACATTTTAATCAAATTCTTTAGCTCCAGTGACTTCGGGGCTACTGTCAGAGAGTGGATCAGCTAGGATGCAGGAAGGCTCCACAAGTCTGCACAGAAGGAAGCAATTCCTATGGCATTGTTATGGGGAGTTTTAACCAGCAGCAAACACAGGCCCACCCATGGAGGGGATGCTCACTCAGAAAGTGAACGTGATGGAGGCCCAATCTACCACAGAGTCCCTGGTCCACTGTTGTTTTTTCTCTGGAACTGAAGAAAGGAAAACCAAAGCTGAAAGCTCGGGGGAGCTGAGGCTGAGGGCAACTTTAGGCTTTGTTGATGGAAATGTCCATTGGGCTCACGTCTCAGCAAAAATAATTAAAAAGTACTGTGACACTGAACTTGGAATCTATGAGCCTCATTTTCGAGATTTGTTAAAATGGTGTGTAATGCCTGCCTCCAAGAGTGGTGATCAAAATATTTATCAATTAGTAATCCAAGGTGCCTCCTCATCAGAAGAGAAGTGTGACTAATTAGAACAAAAGTAGAAGGAGTATCCACTTGTGTCTGACCAGCTTCACGTCCACCTTCCTTTCCTCATAGAGTCAATAGGGCAATTAAACAAAATAGCTGTGAAAGCCATAATAGCACAGTATTCACAGGGGCTCCACAATTTATCTTGTTCTCTTTCTTGTTTCTTGTCCTTCCTCACTGCACAAGGCTGATCCTAGTGCACTTTCTTTTTCTCAAGAGCACCATTTCCAGAAAGTCCTACACTTGAATGAAGGCTAAAATGTGTCTATGACTAAGGACTACAGGAAAAAAAAAAGTGCTGCCTATAAGAAACCACAGATCAGTTTAAGCATCTCTCATTGACTTTAACTTCTCTCTACATGTGCTCTTTTAAAACTTCTATGAATTACTACCTAAGTACCAATAATTCCAAAATCTGCCTCCAGCCAAATTACTCCAACTTCAGTTCTATTTATACTGTTCAGTCTTATTCATTAAACAAATACATATTTAGCAACTGCTAGGCCAGGTCTTTGTTAATTATTGGTTATTCAGTAGTGAACAAGACAAATAACAAGAATCCTTATCTTTCAATTTGCAATCCTTATCAATACATTTTCCTGTCAATTCATTCCCTTATGGTGAACGGTACCAACAACCAGTCAGTGGTTCAAGCCTGAGTCTCATCTGATAGACTTAATTCCTATTCCTAATTGTCTAATTCCCAAGATAAAATCAACCACATCAGTCATGAAAGTTGATTCTCCAAAGTAGAATGTTCCTCAGTGAATACATGTTAGGACCATCTTACTTGAAAAGAGAAAGAATATCCATATCTCTATAACCCTTTAAGTATTTCTGGAATTTTTTTTACAATGTTGGGCTACTGTACTTTATATCTGGGGGTTAAAAAATAGAACAAAGGCATATTTACCTGGTAGATAAGGAAGATTTCCTCTGTCACTTCTTTCAGCATCCTGAAATGTTATTGTTCTGGCTCTCTGCACTCCATGGTATCTTTAATGATCATTTTGATACTGATTCCTCCTTGAGATTTGTTCTACAGCAACGGTGACCTCTGACTTCCCATTTTCCCATTGAAATGTATATATTTCAGTCCTGCTAAGAAGCAGCCCACATGTTTTGTCTTTTGAAGCTGAAGTCTCAGTCTAAAATTTTCTTTGCTATTACACTTTATATTCTATCAGCGAGAGGCAAGGTTCAGCAAGTGAACATTGTTCTTTTGGTGGTGTTTTATTCTATTGGAGTTTGCACAACATCTGAAATTGCAGGCTGAAACAGTGGGTCAAATACATAGTAGCAACTGCTGGGCTTTGAAAAACCTTTTTTATACTTTACTTAAAAAAAAAAAATCTGCAAGACCCCCAGTGTTATATCACAGTTATAGTCTTTCTCTAAATAACATATTCAAACTTTTGCTTTATCTTCTGGTTAGGATAATTTCACATATCAAAGAAGGTTCAGGCAGGCCAAAAGAAATACATAAATACCTAAGCGCTGACTGTTGTTATAAGGCATGGAAAAATATAAAAACTGGCATATGACCCATGATAGCAACTGTATTTTTTTAAAACTTATTATCACCTTAGAGCTTTTGTGCTTTCCAAGGCTTTAAATCAAAACATAATCCTATTAGAACTTATTTGTCCATTTAATAAATATTTACTAAAAATCTGTGAGGCTGTGAGCCAGGCCTTCTTTCATGTAAGGGGGATACAGAAATGAAGAAGTCAAGCTCATGGTATTAATTAAACATTTATTTAAAGAATAAAGAACTATTCATAAACAACTTATTAAATTTGTTTCTAGAAAAAGAGTATCCTTCACAACCCTCAAATTAATATTGATTGTTAATATCCTTCTGGTCTTTGGCCTGGATTTATTACTAGAATATTGAAAAGGAACCCGTAAGTGGTTTAACCACAAAAGGGAGGACAATACCAAAAAAAAAAAAAAAATGCTGCCTTATGAAACACAAGTGAATTTTTCCATAGTCTTTTGTTCACTCACTAATTTATTCTGTGAATATCATCTAAGAATCAAAAATAAATCAGACACCATGCTGCAGGCTGGGGTTGTTATTGTGGACAAAGCCCCTAGGTTCTGCAGGAAGAAGAAGAAATAGTCAAATAATATCACAAATATCTGATTTTAAAATGTGAACAGCTTTATAAAGATAAAAAGGAATTAATTTGAAGTAATATAATCTATGTTATACCCTTTATTTCTTGTTTGTGATGATAATTGCTCTATTCTTAAAAATAAAATTGAAAAGTGCCTACTTCAGTCGGGGGGGAAGTCAGGGGGGAAATCTAGTAATGCCCCATTTTTGTTGCCATGTATAGACTTACACCCTGAATACATTCCTGTGAGAATGGATGAGATTCCCCCAAACTTGCAAGTGGTTCATACTTCTTGGTTGTCACTTTATTTTATCTTCAGCTGATGCAGCACAATCACTTCTTTCTTTTATTTTTGAGGTCACATTTTTGTTGTGATAAAAGCATAAGTTTTAGAACAACAAATCAACCACAAGATACTTTTTAACCTCCCTAGGTCACATTTTTCCTGTCTATAACATGGGAATGCTACCTACCCCTAAAGGGTTATGATGGGAATTAATATAATTACTGAATCCAGTCTTGTAATTTATAGACTCAAAATTCATTTTCTTTCTCATGTGTTTGTTGGAGTAGGGGTGTGTGTGTGTGTGTTCTTTTCCCATAAACATTCTCTAATGGGTCTCCTTTTGTCCATAGATTTATGCTCACTGCAAATCAGACAACTGCACAGATCACATCTCTGCTGGGTGTCCAACAAACATTTCAAACTCAGCATATCAAAGATTGAACCATTAAATGAGTCTACTCCCATCGGATTACACCTACACCGTGCTACTGTGTTCTCAGCCCAGCCCTGACATTCACCGAACTGACCAAAGCTTTGAAGTTAAACTCATCTTCTCTCTTCCTCTTACATTTCACATTTGACTAAAAACACTGCCAGGTTTTCCTTAACACTTTGTCTCTAATCTTACTTCTTATCACCATTTTCTGTGCTGAAAATCCTGATATATGCCAATATTGTCTCTTACTATCTCACTGATCTCTCTGCTTCCACTTTTTTTTTTTATTGTTTATTTAATTGCATTTCAAGTCATAGCACATATATAGAGCTCAGTTTTTCCATTTCTCTGGTTGCAAACCAGATAAAGTTACACCAATTGTGTTTTCATACATGCACCAAGGGTATTGATGATGATCTCAATCAACCATCTTTACTATACCCATTCCCCTCTTGCTTCTACTTTCAAATCTACAGAAAGTAGAAGTGGCTCTTGTTCAGTAGAAAACAATACGTCACTCCTTCATTCAGAGCACTTGAATGATTTCCCATTGCAGTTGGAATAAAACTCAGAGTTCCCACCACAACTTATGAGCCCTTCTGGGACTTAGGAGTCTCTCTAGACCACCTCCATTGTTTTATCTCCTACAAATCTCTCCACCACTCCCTGTGTTCCAGCCATTTTGTGTCTTGTTATTTCTGAACTATACTTACTATTCCCTCTTCTTGAAATACTGTTGCCGTCCTTCAGTTCATTCAGCCCTAAAACTATACCCCATAACTCTGTCCTGTGCTAACATAATCGCCCAATTCTACTATTCAAAACCTGTTGATTCCTTCTCTGACTTCAGAATCCAGATAATCATTCTAGTAGTTCATATAAGAGGCTCCACATTCTTCCATGGGCATAACTGTAGGCTCACCATCCATCCTGCTCTCTTTTTGCCACAGCTTATTTTTCTATTTCCTGTGATCATTTTCCCATGAAGACTGGCAGATATTCTTCTGGGTTGTAATTCAAGGCAGTAATAGTAATGTGTGTGATTTCTGCATATTTTTATGCACTGTTGGATACTTTGATCCCTCAAAAGAAAAAAATAATTGTCCTTGTTCTGATTATGACTGCTGACCTACTGTATATACTACTATTCTCCGCACAGCACTTCATAGTTAATTGTATCACCTGAAGTTATGCTCCAGAATTTCCTAAGGCCATTTAAAAATAAATAAATAACTGTTCTTTCTTCTTAGGCACTGAACTTCCTGGATATCTAGCTATTGTGAGCCCTTTGCTCATAGCCAGCTGAGTGGAACTGAAGGGCCTTGCCAACTAGAATTGGACATTGCCAACCAGGATTCTACCATTGCTGCTCCAGGTCTGCCATTTGATGACTCATAGAAATTTTGACATAACTCATCCAGAGCCTATGTAAAATTTCTGGTAGTGAATTAAGAAGTGTATAGATAAATGACAACTGATAAAAATATATCTATATAGCCTATTCTTCCACTCAAGTCCATGATACTGATTAGATTTTACTCAGCTACATTTTTGTACCTCTTTATTTCGTCCATTTGGTTACCTACAAAATATTTATCATCTCTTTCTATTTATACAGTGATTATGATGGGGATAAAACAAATGAATAAGCACCATGCTGGCGTATAGTAAGCACTCAATGGTCTCTTTAAATGAATAAACACTTGGCTGGATGACTGATAAATGCAGTATATCTCTACAAGAACATTATATTTAGCAGGAAAGCTAGCCAAATATCATATAAGGATATTGCCATTAAAGAAGCTATAAAATACACCAAGAATATCTCTTGGCATATAGTAGGCAACACATATTTGTAGAATGAATGAATAAGAATGAATAAGGATGTCCTAAGTATTGTAAATTTATAGAAAATGAAGCACCTAGTTTTGCCAGAATAAATAGGGAAAGAATGCTGAGGTGATCTGAGGTTTGCTTAGCTAATGGCCATGGCTTGCTGCCTATAGGAATAATGTATGCTAAGCATAGCCAGACACATAATTTATGGAACCCAGAACAAAATGAAAAGACAGAATTGGGTCCCTTGTTCAAAAAGCTTGGGGAAAGTACTATTAAATTTAGGAAAACATAAGACATTCCTCATTTCCATGGTCTTTCCCTTCATTTGTCATTGTGTTTATTATTTGCTAGGGATGTTGTTTTAAGAAAAATTAAAATTTTAAATCATGAAGATGAATTGTACCATTTCATCTTTATTTTGTGTAATACCAATTATAAATGAAAATATAAGAGTGTTTAACTGGTGTGCAGAGTAAATGAATTACACAGTTTATATTTCATAGCTCCTATGCACATATACAATTTGCTCTTACTAGAACAATGGAATAGCTGCAACAGCCTAATTAACTATTTTTATTTCACTTATTCATACACACACTTTCTACCAATAGTCTCTATATTCAAGCTTACTGAAAAGAAAGGAAAAACTGAAAGAGAAAGGAATCACATGAGTACCCTATCTTTCCCTTTCCTTCTAGGTCATCATTTTCTACCAGTGTAGTTGGATAATAACAGGGAATTTATTCAAGAAAAGTTGAACACTCATATTGTATTTATCTTCTCTGCTCATGCTCCTTTGTCCCTCTGAACTTGTCTTATAAAACATAAATTCAAAAGTAAAATTATTAAGCATTCTTGGACTATAAGAGCACAGCATTCAATCAAGCACAGGTCTCCTATGTGCATAGTATTCTGTACATTTATACAGATTGCGTGATCTTGAAGTGAGCCCTGGTTCTAAGACATAGAAACATGAGAGGTGTGTCCGAGAACCATTGCATGGCCCAGCTCCAAAAAAGACCTGAACATGGAGTGAGTATAGCTCACTCTACCAGAGAGGTAGACAGGGATGTGTTTCCTTTGTCCTAGTAATTCAAAGGTAGTAAATCTTTCATATTCAGGACTTCAGGACAAAGATAGAGGATACACCTCAGTGGGGGCTGTTGATCCAGGTTGCCTGGGTTCAATATCTGCTCCACCAATTTACCTGTTCTGAAATTTTGGGAATTTATATTTTCCATGTAATGGTTTCCTCATCTATACAAAGTGGAAAATCAGAAAAATACCTTCATAGTGTTGTTTGACTTTTTATAAGCACACAATACACATGAATTATGATCCCACAGCCTGTAAAGATAATTGACTCAAACACTAACTGATCATTCATTGTGCACTGAGCTGGTAGATTTTGTTAAGTCAGGGACTTATGCAGAAAACTGAATTGTGGCGAAGAAGGCTGTTGAACTAACTTTAACTACAGCAAGAGAGAGGTCTTAAGAGAGTATGGAAATAACTCTCATCACTGTGAAAGATGCCTTTGGAAATGGGCCATTAATTACAGCTGGTCAGCTAAGTGACTCATTTATCAGGAAAGAAATCAGGGCATTTGCCAGCCACATGGACAAAAGCAGCACACTCAGATGTAACATAAAATCTGTTAAAATTTAATTCTTTAAGATAGGTTCCCTAAAAAGTAGACCAAACTCTTCGGGGCAAGGATTATATCTTATGTTGTTTCATATTCTTCCTGCCCTATAACAAAATTGTTTGTCCTATAAAGACCTAAAAAAAGTATGTCAAAATAAGATATTGACTAGAATCTTGGTGATAGACATCAATAAACATTCCAGTGAGGTTTCAGTTATGATAGATGTAGGCCCATCTCCTATAAATGTTAATAGCCCATATGTGAAAATTGGTCCATTTGCCAATAGGCACATTTATTTGTAAGTTGGCCAATTCCCTCTATCCAAAAATTCAAGAAAACTTTTAGAATGATTTAGAAGCATAAAAATAATTACCAACTTACTTCAGAAAATTGGTATAAAACATACCTACTGATCATATGAATTAAGTTACCTGCAATAGGTTTCTACCTTTGCTCAATGACATTTCATTTCCACACAATAGCAAAGCTTTTAAGTTATAAATCAGATATCACTTTACTGAAAAAACCCTTCAATAGCATCCCAATGCAATTAGAATAACATCAAAAGAACTTAATATAATGTTAGAGATTGATCTTATCTTCCACCACAGTTTTTAACAATCTCTTTCAGAAAATATATTCCATTAGGCCAGCAGTCTTCTTGTTTCTGGAAGATACCAACAAGCTTCTTTCCTTGAATCTGATATGAACATGACCCAGAATCTCTAGGCCATAGGCTTGCCCATAGCTGACTTCCTTACATTCAGTAAAGTCCCAGGTGAAATATCTTCTCAGAACAACCTCCTCTGCCTGGCCTATCAACGGGTATACCTTAAGCTCTAGCTCACCTTTATCCCCATTTCCTCACCTGTTTTTCTTTTTTTTATTTGAAGAACACTTTTTACTCTTTAAATTCTTACTTAGTATTTACATGTTATTATTGGTCTTATCCTAGAACATAATCAGGAAATTTTTCTATTCACCGCTATATGTCTATCATCCAAAACTGTCACGGACATCTACCTAAAGGACCTTTTCAGTATTTTTATAAGTATTTAACTAAAGAAGTGATTTAATGAATGAAGAAACTGCTCTGAAATTTTATTTTTAGCTTTCTTATTTTTTTTCCATTATAGTTTGGGGTGTTTTTTCAGAGAATTAGCAATTACCTAATTGATTTCTGTCAAAGAGAGTTCATATTTGAACTGACTTTAGAAAGCTTTTTGTGCTTCCTTATTTCATCAAAAATAATTATTTCATTCTCTAAAATTCATACCAGGAAAAATAATTCAATTATGGAATATAAATATTATAGCTATAGGTACTGCCTTCACTATAGAATATTAGAAACTATAGCTATAAACAAATCAATCTAGCAGGCAGAACTCATTCATTCATACTCTTATTCTATAAGGTCCTGCTCAATCTCATTAACTCTGTGAAGTGTCCCCAGAGTCCTTCATTCTTCTCAGATAAAATTAATCACTCTTGAATCCAAGTTTCTCTATCTACTTTATTACCTACTTTGATACTTTGATAGGATAGGAAATCATATTTAACTACTTATGTACAGGTCTGTTCTATAAGATTAAGAAATCCTTTTGGACAAGGATCATATTCATTTATCAATCTAGCCCTTGTATTTAATATATAATAGTAATCAAAAATCTTAATTAATTTGATGTTTTTAAAACTCAAAGTCCAATTTAGACCAAGCCTAAATGTGTATTGATATCCATCACTAGTCTTGGCATCTATATCAGTTACAGCTTTAAAACAGGAGTTAACAAACTGTGATCTATGGTCTAAGTTTTGGCTTTTATATACAGCTCACAGGTTAAGAATGGCTTTTACATTAATGAATTATTTTTAAAAATTAAAAAAAACATGAGAGAATTATATGAAATACAAATTTCAGTGTCTGTAATAAAGTTGTATTGAAGCTTTATTATATATAAAGTTATCCCAAGGGGGCATATTGGTATTTGAGAAAATAGCAGGACCAGCAGGGTCAGGTTCACCTTCCACTTCCTTTTTGCTCCAAAGCAAGACATAAACCTAGGAAGGATTTTCTGATCTTCCCTTGCAACAGGTAACAAGACCCTCTTCCTACAGGTGCCCACATTACACCTGGAGAATAAGCACTTTTTATCTCTGAAGACACAGGGACATTGAGGAGAATCTGACCAAGTAGGCTTGCTAGGCTTCTGTTTGTCACATTAGATCATGCCCTCTTTGTCCAAACCTATTGCTCTAAAACTACCTCCTGCTTCAGCAAACCTGGCATAAAAATATATGAACTTAACTCTTTCTTAAGGTCTTGATATCCTTATGGAGACTCTTAGGCCATGTAAAACTTGTATTAAGTAAATTTGTATGCTTTATCTTATAATTTGTATTTTGTTATAGAAGCCTGAGCCATGAACCCAGGGTGGATAAGGAAAAGAAATTTTTCCTTCTACAAAACACAATCACACAGTACAGTTGTAATAGAGTTGAGCAATCGTGATAGAGACCATAGCAAAGCTCAAAATATTTACTGTCTGGCCTTATCTAGAAAAGTGGCCAACCTCTTGAAAACAAAGAACAGTCTATTCTCATGCATCCTAGGAATGAATTGCTGTCCCCCAAGCTTCTCTACTTGCTCCAGTCCCCACTTCTTATTGCTCACCCAGACACTCACAAGAAAGTTAATTTGGTACCTCAGTCTTATTTTCTAAGACAATGTTGTGTTTCAGGGACAAAACCAGCATCTCTTCTAATTTACTACACTGTAAAAAATGTTTCAATAGTGCTCAAACTGACTTTAAAACTGAGGCCATTGTCTTTATTGTCATTGAACTAATTTAATCTGACTTTTCATGAAAATGGATGGTGTTATAAAATAGATTGAAAGAGAACTTGATGCATATTGTGGACAGTGTGCTGTCATTCCACTTGATGATACATCTTGAAATGAAGTCAATGTTCTCTTTAGCACTGAAAAAAAGGGGAGAGAGGGAGGGGGGAGGGAGGGAGGGAAAAAGGGAAATAGGGAGAGATTTGTCCTTGGTTTCGTGAAACACTGGAATGAGTAAGTTGCCATTTCATTTACTTGATGATAAAATTCAGGGAGAACCAAAATGTAATACTCGGAGAGGAAACTAGCATGTCACTCACTGTACCAGACAGTCTGCCTGAGGTATGTCTGTGCCTTTTGTGTTCTTCTTATTCTTTAACTTCCTCACCTCCATTGCCAGTGCCCAACACAAATCCAAAAAAGTGCAAGTGCTTATCCGCAAGCACACCTCCCTATTTCTCATTTTCCAAGTAAATCAACAAATTCAAACAGCTGACAGAACCAGTGAATTGCTACACAACACCATTGCCCTCAATTAACATCTCCTCCAGCAATCCAGGCTGAATGAAGTTCCCTTTGTCTCTAGGCGACATCTTAAGGAAACAAGGTAAAAATTGATGAAAAAGAGAGGGATCTTTTAGATTGAGCTTGTTAGGATCACATCTAAGTGGTCATCTTTTTTTTTCCTTTTCAACTCTAAAAGCAGCAACAAAGAGGCCTTAACATATTTCTCATTTGTTTTGAAGTAATCACTCTGCAGGATGATTGGAAATGCTGTTCTATGAGTTACCAGACCTTGAACATTGTATTCTGAATAAGAAGTGAAGCATCATCTCTCTGAACAGAATTTTTATCCTCTTGGGATAAAAATAATTAAAACTCTCTCTAAGGCCCTGAAACAAATACTGAAGGTCTAAAAGACAAATTTACCACAAACATGCACACACACGCCATGTGCATAGATATATACATGTCTAATTGGAGAATGCTGGACATTTGCAATTAGACAAATGCTGGACATTTACAATTGGACATTGCATAGAAGCTCTATGAATTCAGAAAAGCATTTCCACTTAGTGAGAAATGAAAAAATCAGAAAGGTGCAAGTGAGTTTCTCCCTAACTTGCTCACTCTATCTTTAGAGAAATGGCATTTAGATACTCTTTCCTCAGACTTGTAGCCAGAGAAAAGTATTTTGCAATTTTAAAGCTGAAAAGAAGAGCTACAGTATAGAGATATAGCAGCTGATAAAAGTAATGCTGACCAGAAAGCTTTTAAATTATTTCCTAGATCTTTTATCAACCTATATTCTATTATAGAATATGGTGGGTTTTTAAAATTGGATTTCCATCTAGCTGTAAAAGTAAGCTTGTTGTTTGGCCACTTCCCCTTTGAGGGAGCCCCAGGGTTATTAAAACAGTAGCTTAGCAAAGACAGAAAGCAACCGAAAGCCCATTTCTAAGGGAGAGTTGGTGTCTGTAACTCTGTAGAAAGACTGAAAGAAATGTGTGTCCATTGACCCAGTTGACATGTTCCGAGCCCCATTAAGTGCTGTGGATACATCAACAAACAAGATACACAAAAATTTCTACCATTAAGAAGCTTACCTTTTAGTTAAGGGAAACAGAGAACAGTCAACATATCTAATAAGTTAATAGCATGGTATATTGATGATGACATGTGCTATGGGAAAACACAAAGCAAATGAAGGAGGATTAAAGGGTGGAAGGGTTGATAAACTTCTTTTAAAAGTAGTCAGTCAGGGGTTGGGATTGTAGCTCAGTGGTAGAATGTTTGCCTCTCATGCATGAGGCACTGGGTTTGATCCTCAGCACCACATAAAAATAAATAAATAAAGACATTGTGTCCATCTACAACTAAAAACAAAATATTTTTTTAAAAAAAGTAGTCAGTCAAAATGGGCTTCATGGAAAAGGTGACATTTGAATATCTGAAGAGTAACTATAGAAGAATGATTAAAGTGGAGGGAAACAGCTAGTACCATGACCTTGGGGTTGGACTATGCCTGGCATGTTTGAAGAATGTGAAAGACGCATAAGGGGCGTGATTAGATGCCGAGAGGATAAAAGTAGTCAATAACAAAGTTAAGGAAGATCAGAGAAAACCTTAGAGGAGTAATCTGAAACATCGATGGGGACCCATTGGCAGATTGGAGCAGAGTCATAAAGACATTGTTAGGTTGGAGTTGTGTGGCATATCACTTTGAGATGGCATGAGTGTTTTAGAACCTGAAATCTATTCTCTTAAATAAACCATGCTCGTCTCCCATGAGACATGGTAGTGTAGAGAAAGTGCAGTTAAAACTCCTCATTTAGATTGCAGAACTAACTAGTTCCAGGTCTGCAGGATGAGAGGTACATCCCTGAATCCCTCCACACCTCTAGGAGGCTGTAAACAACAGTGTTACTTGCTACTTATAGCTCTCAGAATGATTTGAGAAACTGGGAAGATAATGGAAGAAAGATAAAGTGTCAGATCAATATGGGTTGTCTTATAGCTAAAGAGTTGATGGTGATGTTATATACATGGTCGTTGTCACGACGATTATAATCCTTTCTGTCAGGAGCCACGGGGTCTACGTTGAGGTTGGAAAGTCAAATTTGTGGAAGATTGTTATAGTTGTGAGAATGATAGGATAGAAAGTATTTGTAAGCGTTGTACAGTGAGAATGTAGTCAAGGTGCTGACAGGTACACCCTGTGATAGATGTCAGATAAACCTAACAGATGGAAAACTCGGGAGTGGGATGTAAAATGTGGGAGGAGAGACTCAATTCCAAGTTGCACATGTCACCAATGTTAAGTGACAATACCAGTACTGGAAAAGCTTAGAAAAAGCTTTTTAAAATTGACATTTTAAAAATGTTTGAACACCAGAACTTACCCTTGCTGTCTAACTGAAACATTGTTCCCATTTTATGGCACTGTAGGGTGAATGTAGTACAAAATAATGCATTTTATACCCTAGAGCAGTCAGAAAAGAGAGTTTTGAATATGTTTGCCATACATTTTGCCTCATAAATATATTTTAAAGAATCTAGTTTGTCTTCTTGTGTCCCTGCTAAGGCAGGAAAACAGATTTTTACTAGCTGAAAATTTTAATGGAATCATATTTTAAATGTCAAAAATGTGACTGCAATATTTTCTAAGATTATAGCTACATAGCAAAAAATATGCATCAATTAAAATGAAAGGATAATGTAGATGATTTACAAACAGACTCACTTGTGTAAGATGAAGGAAGTTAAAGCTGATCTGACCAAAATTCTGAACATTACATTATACAGTATACCAATGATGAAATGCAAGTGTGCTCCATTACAACTCTTCTCTAGAAAATATATGATAAAAACTAAAATAAATTAACTCTTGGCAGAGACATTAGTGACCTCCATATTGAAATGAAATGAATAGGTTAACTAAATATCCTCTGTTAAGAAGAGGCCTAGTGGGACAGGGTGAAAATGAAAACATTCTGATTCTAGAAGACCAAGGCTGAGGACAGTGTTTCCCAAGTGGTTGCTTATAGTTTTTTATGACAACAGATCAAATATATCTGAGAAATAATTGACAAGAGCATATCATACTTCAAAGGAAAGACAATTACATAACAGGGCAAAGTGGAGGAATATTTCGAAATAGAAATGTAGAATAGGCAAGAAATATAATGAGAGAACTAACTCAAAGTGACACAATAAACTGTGCACACCTATAAACCCAAGCGGCTCAGGAGGCTGAGGCAGGAAGACTGCAAGTTCAAAACCAGACTCAGCAATTTAGCAAGACCCTGAGCAATGTTAGTGAGACCTTGTCTCAAAATAAAAAAACAAAAAAAAGGGCTGGGGAAGTACTCCTGGGTTCAATCTCTGATACCAAAAATAAAATAAAATAAAATGACACAATAAAAAGGGACACAGGATTCCAAAGACAAACTTTCTTACTTTATAAGATTCACCAACAACACATTTGTCACAGACTATGAAAAAACTATTTTGTGCTCACAGTATTTTAGATGTGGAAAGATCCTAAAGAGCATCTGGTCTACTCATTTGCAACAATGTGAGCTGAGATCCCAAAAGGTTAAATGATTTTACCTAAGACCATAGAAGCAACATTCAGTAATAAATTCAAGTCCTCAATCAAAATAATATTCTTTGACTCCAAAACTTCTAAGCATCATGAAGAAAATTTTAAAAATTATTTCAATAAATTTAAGATATTCTCCTCTCTTTTTTTAGTGGATTATTTCTACAGTGTTTTACCATGAGAATGGAATTTTCCTGTTTTAGCAGAGAATCTCCAATTCCTAGCAAAAAAAGAAAGAAAAAGAAAAGGAAACTACGTACCAAGTGTTTCATAATTACAATGCTGAATATTTGATCTACATTTTAAATTTTTACTTTCTCCCAACAGTTTATCATCAGTTTTTTATAAGAATTTACAGATCTGAGACACCTATAGAGATGATGTCAGAAAGATATTATTACAATGTAGGTCATGCGACAGGGCAATGTGATAAACTAAGATCTGATATGAGAAATGTAGAATGAGACAGGAAACCCAAAGTCAATAACCTCAACAATTCTATAAGAAAATTCTATACATGCACACATGCATACAGATACACAGTTTCATGTCAGATTTGAATACAGTCCTGGAACCCAGATTGCTTGTTTCTAGGACAAGAGCTATAAATGCAGAACTTTTCTATTCCACTCAGAGCCCAGCCCAACAACAAGGCATAAAAAGAAGCCAGTGTCTTAATAAAGCCAGAACAGGTAAATTGCTACCAGTAGAGTTTGAGCAACATACATTCAAAAGTTATTCAGCCCATTTTTTGCAACAACTGTACAATAGTATAAAAAGAAAATGAGTCACCAACAGAATTAATAAAGCATTGGTAAAGATTTCATTGTCATTTTCAGGTTTTACTTTTAGTGTACACACGACACAGCAAATGATCTGTCTGGATCATTTAGTCCACACAGGTTAAGTTATTATCTTGGCTTTGGGAAAAGCAGGTTTATTGACCTTGTTCTCATGGTTGTGGCAGGATTGCCTCCTTACCTCCTGAACAAAGCTGATACTAGATTTATCTTGTGGGATTCTAAAAAGAATGACAGATAACATGTTTTTGACACCTTATAAGCATGTGTGAGATGTCGACAGGATAAAATTTCAGTTCTTCAATGGTTTTGGAAATCCTGCCTTTAATTTTGCCTTCAGAATAATGGTTGTGGTGCCTTACTTTATGTAAGAAGTTTTAATGGTCATGAATCTAGAATCTCTAATTTTGTGCAGTATGCCTTTTATCTCCTCAGAAATAGGGCCTTACCATCCATGACTGTCTGTAAAATCATATGCATCTGAATTGTTCAAATCTTGGAGCTCTATGGATCAGAATATCTCAAATGGTATAAAGCATCTATCTAACCCTGCATTCATCTTGCATAAAGCAGGCAGAGTGAATGAAAACACAGAAAGTACCTATTAAGTTTTGGTCTAGAATCATTCTACAATAAAGTGAGTTCACTGGAGTTGATTTCCACAGTCAGCTACATTAATCACCAGGCTCTCAGCTGTTATGTTCTGCATGCTTGCTGCCTAATATGTAAAAGAGGCTAGGTAAATCTCATCAGTTCCTTGACAAGCAGCTATAGTTTTTTATTCTTTACTACAGAATGAAAATCCCACTGGGAAATGGATTTTTTTTTCATCATTCAATGTCAAGTAAGTCAGAAAGTATTAGCTCATAATATACTTTTCACAGCTTAAACATTAAAAATGGGGAGATGTGAGGGAATATAGAACAGTATATGAGGTGAGGATCTTAGGAGGATATGGGAGACAAGTAACCTCAACAACAATGAATTTCCCTTCCTTTCTTCCCTCCTTTCCCTCCACCTTTTCTTCCCTTTTTAATTGCTACCTTTTAATTCATTTTCCCTTTCTTTCACCCTCCTTACTCTTCTTTCCTTCATTTTATTCATATTTTTTTATTTTTTTACAGAGATAAAAAAAGACCATGATTTACTCTACAATCTGACTTTAGCAATGAAACAGAAATAAACCTGGATGAGTCACCTTTAATGGGACAACCCTTCATAGTTGTGAAGTGTATTATAATAGGGGACTATTTTCATTTTTTATCCAACAAATATCTAGCATTACTTAGCATATGTCACACAGCACATTAGACACTAGGGATTCAAAGGTGAATAAGACAGTGAGGAACTTCAGGGTATATGGAGGATTCAGAAATAAGGAGGAAGCAACACATTTTTTTAAAAATCAGATCCAGTTGTGACTACAGAGGCCTGAAATTTTCCTATTGTGGAGAATAACAGGGTAAAGAAGATATCTACTTTCTATACTATAGTCACACATGTAGGAAAAAAACAATCATATAGTCAGTTTTATGGTATTTGGAGTAAGAATAATTTGTTTGAGTCAATCAAATGTTTTAGTTGATGGAACAATTCTTGACTATCAGTTAATATCAATATTATTTGCTAAAAGAAATATAAAATCATAGTCTGACAAATGTGTTTTGAATATGATTTATATGCAAAGTACTGCTTATTCACTATAGGTGATAGAGAGCTGAGGGAAGTCTAGACTTTGTCCTTTGTGAATTTATACTTAGTAGAGGATATTTATACACCAATAACCACATTGCAAAAAAAAATAGGCTGTGAAAAATAACATCTGAACATTTTAAAAAATCTACAGAAGGTCACAGGAATGATTCTTTTACAACATGAGATGAATTATGGCACTCCACTGATCCAACCTTCTAATGGATTCCTGCCTTCCTAAATATAAATGTCAAAGGCCTAGTAATGACCTTCTGGACTCTGCACAATCTGGCTATACTTTGACCACATTTCCCACTGCTATTCTCCCCAGCTCACTTTGTTCATTCACAACAAAGTACTTGCTGTTTGACAAAGCATCTGTTCTGGTTTGGATGTGAGGTATCCACCAAAATATTCAGAGGTAAAGTCATTAGATTACAAGAGCTATAATCTAATCAGTCCATTCTAGTGTGAATGGATTGACTAGGTGGGGCATGGCTGGAGGAGGTAGGGCACCAGACACTGCCCTGGAAGAGTGCATCTGCCCTATGGCTCCTTATCCTCACTCTGCTTCTTGACTTGTGATGGTTAATTTGGATTGTCAATTTGATTGAATTAAGAGACTCCTGGGAGTGGTGAGGGTTTCCCAAGGTGACTGGCATATGGAAAAACAAATTGAGGGGAAGATTCATCTTGAATGTGGGAAGTGCAGTCCAATGGGCTGGGAGACTGAATAGAGAGAGGATGGAAGAGGAGGGTAGAAGAGGAGGAAGCAGATACAGGTGAAAGCCCCATTTTTCTTGGGCAAATGCTGGGATTCCTGCTGTGATCACCTGAGGACATAGGCTCTAGCTCCATCACTCTTCCAAAAGTGGACTCTGGCTAACAGTTCTCTAGATAGTTCCAAAGCCTTCAGTCCAAGACTGTGGTTGCATCATTGGTTCCTCTTCTTCTGAGACTCCACCTTCTTGGGTTGAGCAGGTACTGGTTCCTCTAGCCCCCCAGCCTGCACATGGTCAATGTGGAACTGTTCGGCTTCTGATTCTGTAAGCCAATCATTCATTCATATATATTTGTTTTAATCAGCTTTTTCACTTCTGTGACTAAAAGACCTGACAAAAACAATTTTAGAGAAGAAAAGTTTATTTGAGGGCTCAGAGTTTCAGAGGTCTCAATTCATAGACAGTCAGCTCCATTCCTCGGGATTCCAGGTGAGACAGAACAATATGGCAGAAG
This sequence comes from Geosciurus inauris, assembly GCA_004024805.1. NCBI lineage: Eukaryota > Metazoa > Chordata > Mammalia > Rodentia > Sciuridae > Geosciurus > Geosciurus inauris. The sequence continues at coordinate 44,819 of PVHX01000872.1, read as the reverse complement.
AGAGTGGCAGAAGGAAGCAGCTCACACCATGATCAGTAAGCACAGTGAGACTTCACTTGCCAGATAAAAAATATATACTCCCAAGGCATACCCCCGATGACCCACCTCCTCCAGCCACACCCTACCCATCTTTAGCCACAACTCAGTTAATCCCATCAGAGGACTGATTTATTGATTGGTTTAAGGCTTTCATAACCCAGTCATTTTACCTTGAAGCCTTGTCGCTTAGTCTCACACATGAGCTTTTGGGGGACACCTAATATTTGAACCATAATACACACACACACACTCTCTCTCTCTATACACACACACACACACACACACACACACACACACACACACACATTTCTCAGTTTCCTCTCAGTTCTGTTCCTGTAGATAACCCTGACTAATATAGCACCAAACTTCATCCAGGATGAAAGCTTTGGAACTGGCTGTTTCCTCCAAAATTCCACCTCCTTACAGACTGTACTTTACTCAAATCTTACCTTCTAAAGTAGGCTTATTATAATCCTCTTAACCTACGTTGTTTTCTTTATTACATTATGCTTATCTTCTCCTGTACTGTGAAGATTAATCAGGTGTTATGTGTGTTATTTATTGTCAGTCTGTGCCAACTAGAATATAAACTTCATATGGATAGGAGTTTTTATCTCTCATTCCCTGATGGATCCCAAGCAGCATAATAATTTCTGAAACAATAATGCGTTCTCAATAGACACCTGTGAAAAAAAATGAATGAATGATCAGCTTTGATAGGAGGGTAGAAGCAGTAAAATTTCAGAATTGGCTTAATATATGAGATGATAACTTAAAGAGGAATGCTGTCAGGAAAGGATGTTCTTCATGACTCATCTCCCTCACTTCAGATTATTACTTTCAGTATATGCAAGATATTTCTCAAACAGATAAATTTATAAAATGTTTTATACAACTGGTACATTGGATAAGTATGACTCATGGGATGTAATCATAGAACAAATTTATTTTAGAGTCCATTGTCCCTTTAATATATTTAGTTGTTTTCATGCTATTGGATGAAAACTCAGACGATATCATGATTCTCTTGGTCATTCTTACAAAATGGTCACATTAAATGAAACGTTACCATCTCAGTTCTGAAAATAATATATCAAGTCCAACTGGATTTAACACTGGAACTTAAGCCTTTCCTCATATCCATTAGATTCACAGGAAGGTGGTGAAGCGGTTAAGGTAGGAGAAAGAGCATACCCTAAAGGAAGGAGGGTGGATAGGTTTTGCTCTTCCTCTTTCAAGTTTTGCAAACACTGACCTCTCCAGAATTAGAACCCAGGAAGGACACAAGAGAATGGAGAACAGGACAGACTTTAATTGACTCAGAGTGCCCTAAGCTGGCATTCTGTGGGTCTGGCAGCTGTCTGAAACAGACTCTCTCTCTAATTAGTGCTTTATGGGCTCTCAGGAGATTGCTCAATCACTGGTGATATCAGCCTCTTGTTCCCTAAACCCAAGAAAAGCATCTCTATTGTGAGTGATCAATTATTCCTTCTCAGCCCACACAATCCTCATCCAAGAAAGTAAGGTCTGTTTGCTCCTGTAGGCAACCCTTTACACAGGACCTAATATAATATCCTAAGTCGTCTTTTTTTTTTTTTTTTTTTTGGTACTGGAGATTGAACCCAGGGGCACGCGACCACTGAGCAACATCCCCAGCCCTATTTTGTGTTTTATGTAGAGACAGGGTCTCACTGAGTTGCTTAGCGCTTTGCCGTTGCTGAGGCTGGGTTTGAACTCACGATTCTCCTGTCTCAGCCTGTCTTCTTCTAATATCTGACCTATGCATGACCATAGAAGATACCTCAAGCATTCTTTAGCTCAACAAAAGTAGCTTTTCCTTTGCTCTAGCTATTAGAATAGCTATCTAGCCATTTTCTTCTTTGAGTATTTTTAAAGTAGGAGTATACTATCTGCCATTCAGTATACCCTCCCCAAATTATACAGCCTGTGAAAATGTAGGAATGGTGTTAAAATTGTCCTTTCATAATTGAAATGTAAGAAAAGCATCCCGATGCTCCTGTCACAGGTGGAGCTGAGATTCACAAAGCAGTTTCTTCTCAACCCCCTTGCAATCTCTACTTAATGAACTTTAATATATTCATGATAATCTTTATTTTTTTTTGGTACCGGGGATTGAACTCAGGGGTACTCGACCACTGAGCCACATCCCCAGCCCTGTTTTGTGTTTTATGTAGAGACAGGGTCTCACTGAGTTGCTTAGCGCCTCAGTGTTGCTGAGGCTGGCTTTGAACTCGTGATTCTCCTGTCTCAGCCTCCCCAAGTGCTGGGATTACAAGCGTGAGCCACCGCGCCCAGCTTATTCAGGATAATCTTTTGATGAGTTGAAGAGCTGCAATCCTAACACATAGCCAATTTCTGTGAAGTCCTGTTTGTGAAATCCTATAGGATGGTCTTTATCACTGCCAATTTCTGATATGGAAAGGTATCTACTTTCTTAAAATTTTGGCTCTTTTAACATCCAATTTCATGTGCAAAATTTTTCTCTGATTCTCACTACCCATAGACAAATTCTAAACTCCTGAGCTTGCACCTATAAATTTACAATACAGTTTCATTCTTACTTTCCAACCCAGTTTTCTGTTATGCACATTTAATACTTTCAAGTCTGATAGTCTTTCATTCATTAATCTAAATACCTACTACATACTATATTCCAGTTTATGTTTTAGACCTTGGTGTATGCATATCAGAGAGGAATATGCTAGAGAATTTATCTTTCCCAAATATATTATAAATTATTTTACTATTTTTTCTTACTTTCCTCATGTTGTCCTCATGTTATAGAATATCAAAAGTCATGAGGAAGAAGGTATATAAAATGCCATTTTGTAGAAGAATAGTGGTGTAAGAAAATGTTTACAATGCATTCCAAAGTGATTAAAGTGTATACTATAGAATAATTTAAAAAATCTTCTAAAGAAATGCATTGCTAGAGTTGAGCTTTAAGAAGAACAATCTAACAATGTTACACAGGTTGCTCGGAAATAGGACAAATCCAAGAGAGTAGTCATGAGAGTAATAACCATGTAACAGGAGAAAGAACAGCATAAATGTAAAGGAAATGCCACTTGAATCATTGTAGAGCTGGGAACTCTCTTTATGAAAGCATCAAAAACGAAATAGTAAAAGATACTCTGATTGATGCTGGATGATTGGCAGAATGATGGTACAATTGATGTGGGAGTTCATAAGGGGAAGAAGATAATTTTTAGTCTAGTTTGGACATGTTAATTTTATGGGAGAAGTGAGACACTCTATTAAGATTTACAGCAGGCAGACTAAAGTATTGGTAACTTGATAGGGTCCTCTATCAAGGATATAAGTAGAGAATTACAATAATTTGTGGAGAAAAAAACCAGAGCAATGTATAATTATAAGACTCTACAAAATATATGTTCTAGTTTGGATATGAGGTATCCCCAAAAGCTCATGTGTGAGACAATACAGAAATTCTCAGAGCTGAAATGATTAGATTATGAGAACTGTGACAATCAGTGGATTATTGCATTTTATGGATTAAGAATTTGAAGGGACTAATGGGTGGTAACTAATGGGTAGGAAAGTGGGGCATGACTGGAGGAAGTGGATCACTGGGGTATGCCTTGAAGATTACATATTTTGTCCCTGGATCCTCTGCCATGAGTTAAGCAGCTTTCCTCCATCAAGCCCTTCCACCATGATGTTTTTAGCCTCACCTCAGGCCCAAAGCAATAGAGTGAGCAAACCATGGACTGAACCTCTGAACTATGAACTAACATAATGACATAGCTTTTCCTTGTCTAAATTGTTCTTGTTGGGTATTTTGGTCAGAGTGACAAAAAGCTGACTAACACAATGTACATTGAGTTTTCTTTTTTTAACTTGTTAACCCAAAGAACAATAAAAAGTACATGAGAAAGGGGTTTAATACAAGAAAAGGTAAACTATGTCTGATTTAATAGATTTCCAATTCACCTTAAGGAATAAAAGAAGAACTAATCAGTGAACCATTATAAAATAGGAACTGATAACAAAGAGGAGGAAAAACTGTTGATCAACAACACACTTATTGCATTTAAAAACAAACACTTAGTCTGAATCGATAATTAGCAGACTTGACACTGCAGAAAATTTAATTAGTGATTTACAGGACAAAACTAGGAAGAAACTGAAGGATCCAGAGGAAAAGGTTAGAGAATATACTGACAGAGAAAATAAGAAAAATGGCAAGCAAAATGAAGATCCAGCTTATATAAGATGAATTCCCAATAAAAAATGAGAACAGATGAAATGTAAATAATAATCAAATGAATAATTCTAGAAAAATATCCAGTTTTTTAAAATAATTTCTATCTTGAAATTAAAACAAGTCATTTTGCAAGCAAATTAATAACACAAACCATACAACAAAAATAAATTTGATGACAATGGTAAATTTTCAGCACAAAGAATGCTTCAAATACAGAAAAACAAGATCAAGATGGCCCAACACTCCTTTCAGATGCCAAATGCTGGAACACAAGGAACCACACCCATAGAGAGAGATGGGAAAAATCATAACCTGGGATTTCTACATTCAGCCAAGGTGCTAAATGTAGAAATGTTCAAATGTGAAGGGAATAGCTGCACAAGGTCTCAGAAAACAGGTCATTGTTTGAGAAAAATTTTCTAAAAAGAATCAGAGGTAACTGATGGATTAAACAAGTAAGATCAAGGATGTTTAAAATTATGCAAGGAAGTGTAGTGATGACCTAGATTGTAATGCATTACTTCGTTTGTTCAACATGAACAATTAGAATGATTAACTGATAGAATTAACATTTTAAAAATTTGAATTAAAAGGTACTAATTTCAGAATATCTGCCTAATATAAAAATGAACCAGTCACCAAAAAATAAGTAAAAATACATAAGAGGAAGCAAAAATTAATAGATGAAACATCAAAATCTAAAAGGCAGATTCAGTAAAAATTGAAACATAAGAACATCTTCAATAACCCCAGGAGTATTTTATCATGTGTAAAAGCCTTCTGTGTATGCAACTTGTTTAATCCTCAAAATACCATTTAAAGCAGATTTATTATTATTTCATTTTTACAAACAGAAAAGTTAAGTTTGAGGAGGTGAGGTGAATTTCCTGGAGACACAACCAACAAATGGTGAGGCCAGGATTAGAAACAGTCTGAGTCAGTCTTTACTCTTAGTCCATAAACTGTGCTGCCTGAAATGTACACACATTCTCACATGCAAATAAATATGTATATACATAAATACACACGGTTACACTGTCATTCAGATTCTCATGTATATGCATACACTCATAGACACAAATGTTCATCAAGACACATATATTCACATATGAATATACTTATATGAATGCATGCATACATATATATAAAATTTTGAAAACAATGAAAACATTTAAATCCCTTTATAGTAAGACAGAATCTTGAAAATAACAAAAAGATCAAAATGTAATTCTAAACTTTTCATCAAACCTAAAACCTACATATAACATTTTTTTTTTTCTTCCCTCCAGTTACAATGGGAGAAGTGTTAAAATTTTGGCCTAAAAGTAATGTGGTATGTGCTCTGAGACCCCTTTTCTTCTTTTTCAGTGACTTTCTTTATAGATTACACCTTATTTCTACCTACTGGATCCTTCACTTTAGCAGTTCTATATTCTCAAACATTTCTCATTTTAAGAACAATCATCCCCTGATTACATTCCAGTTCCCTTTTCAGCCGCCCCATTACCACCCCCCGTCTTCACCATCCAGCTTTGTCCACAACATTTTCCTTATCATCTGCCATCTACTATTTATTCCATCCCACATTCTCCATTCCAAATTTCTCTGGTCAATGTTGCTTAGTTTTTGACTCTTATATATGCATACACTGCCTTTAGTTGGCCTAAACGTGTCACTCCTTGTTAGTTTTTTTAAAGATTAGTGTCATTTGAAATTTTAAAAATAAATTAATATAGCTAAGAAATCCAAGTAAAGGGAAAAGATGCTGTTTGTTTTAAACCACACATTCTGTCCTCATTTTCTGAGCATTCTCTCATGTGTAGGAACCCCAAACCATCTCGGCATCTCCACTCTTCTCTCTGCTTTGAGAATCACTGGCTTCAATCCTTAAATGTTGTCACTTCCAGGGATTTTGTCTCAGGGTCTATATTCTACACACTCTTAGGTGAGCTTATCTACCCATTTCCATGGCTTTAGTTATTATCTATCGTACATGCTTATGATTGTCAAATCTTTATCTCTTGCTTAGATCTCTTGCCTGAGCACCATACCCATGTATTTCACTGTTGTCAGAATCTCCATTTGGGTGAAATTCTTCCTTCTGACTCTTTCTCACATGTTTCAGTTCTCAACATTCCCAGAACTGCCACCTAGTTTGGGTCATATTTATCGGCCTCCTAGATTACCACAATGACCTCTGTAAGCTTTCTCTGCCTTCTATCCCGCATGTCTTCAAGTCATTCTCCATATCTTAAACAAATGATTCTTTTTTCTAAAATGCCATTTTCATCATTTTAGTCCTTTGGTTAATACCTTTATAATTCTCTTTGCCCTTGGAATTAAAGCTCAACTTTCTTAACACAGTTGAAAAGCTCCATCAGGAACCACCTGGTGTTTATTGTTCAAGTCTTTATCTGCTACACCAAGTTATTCCTCTGGTCCGAATTCTAGAAACCTTTCCCTAGTCACCAAATTTAATGCTTAATCTCTGTCATATTTCAATTCTGGAATTCCCTTACCATCTAGTTCCACTTTTGTTTCTCCTGCTCTCCCATTTAATTTTACCCTCTTTCTTTGTCTTTCACCTCCTTCTAAAGACTGGAATGACCTGATTAATCAGATGACTGTTTGTTTACAATTTTTCCTTCTTCAAAAATTTTCTACCCATCGTGGTGGCACATGCCTATAATCCCAGTGGCTCGGGAGGTGAATCAGGAGGATAGTGAGTTCAAAGCTAGCCTCAGCAATCTAGCAAGACCCTAAACAACTTATTGAGACCCTGCCTCAAAATAAAATATGGGAAAAGAGTTGAGGATATGGTTCAGTGGTTAAACATCCCTGGGTTCAATTTCTGGTATCAAAAAAAAATTTTTTTTTTCCAAATTCATACAATCTCACTCTTCATTTTGTATTTTTTTTTAAGAAGAATCTCTCATGCTAATGCTACAGTCCACCATCTACAATCACAATTTGTCTGAATCCACCTCCTCTTAGACTTAGTCTTAGCTATTATTTCTCTTCACCCAGAGGCTATCCTGGGTTGATCCCTTCCCTTTGCCTATGACAATAAATGACTGCCTCATTATTCTAAATAAAATTCTTCCCATGACCTCAATTAGGTTCCAACTGCTTTCCCTATTCCCTATCTTTTTTCCAAATACTTTGTAAGAAGTGTTATGGTTTGGATGTCTCACATCCAAGCGTGTCTCCCAAAAGCTCATGTGTGAGGCAGTACAAGAAGGTACAGAGGAGAAATGATTGGGTTGTGAGAGTCTTAACCTGATCAGTAAATTAATCCCCTGATAAGGATTAACTGAGTAGTAACTGAAGTGGTAGGGTGTGGCTGGAGGAGGTGGGAATTGGGGTGTGGCTTTTGGGTATATATTTGTATTTGGCAAGTAGCATCTCTCTCTGCTTGCTGATCACCATGTGAGCTACTTTCCTCTGCCACACTTTTTCACCTTGATGTTTGGCCTCACCTGAGGAATGGGGCCAGCTTTCTATAGACTAAGACCCCTGAAACCTGAGCCTCCAAATAAACTTTTCCTCCCCTAAAATTGTTCTGGTTAGATCTTTTAGTCACAGCAATGTAAAGGCTGACTAAAACAAAGATTTTCGACTTTTAGCTGCTTTTCCTCTCACTATTCCAGTGTCATGTGATCAGGCACCTTTCTCAATATTGTTTCTCGAAAATCACAAATGGTATCCTAATTACTAAATATTATGGTCTGTATAGGCATCATCTATGTCAACCATTCCATGCTCTTTTTTTGTTTCGATATTTTGTCCAATTTTAAATATTTAAGCATTATGTATCCATTCATATAAATAATATTTATTAACAATAAAATTTTGGAATAAATTAAAAAACATTAATGTGAAACAAAACATAAAAAATAACCATTGATAAGATTATAATGAATTAAGTTTTCTTCCTAATCTCTCATAATTTCTTTGCAAATATTCCCATGGTTATAAAAACTATTTTGTTTTTAAAGTAAAAGAATTTAGATTTAATCCTACCAATTATATATTAAATCACTTTTTATTTATATTTTTAATATTACTTTCCTCTTTTTCTTTCCCTACATTCACAACTCTCTGGAATTAATGTCACTATTTATGTCTACTTATTCTTTAAAGAAATCCAACTACTATATTTACCACAGCTCTGAACTTTCTACATTCATCTGCAGTCTTCCTATGATGGGCTCATTCGTCTTATTTGAGTGTTCAGTAGCATGTGGTACTGGCACACACCCCTCCCTCATGTTTCAACCAGATGCTTATTTTTGTGTGTGTTTGTTTTGTTTTTGTTTTGGCTTTGTTTGTGATGCTGGGGATTGAACCCAGGGCCTTTTGCATTCTAGGCAAGCACTGTACCACTGAGTCATATCCCCAGTCCTAAGATGCTTACTTTTTAAAACATATTTTAAACATATGTTTTCTTCCTTCTCTGTCTCCCAAAATCCATCCTAGTTGGACAGGTAGAGAAGTTAAATAGGGAAATTTGTCTATAATTACAGTACTTAGAAAAGAGTTAAAGATACATATATAATGACTCATGCATAGAAGAGCATACCAGAGAGGGTATTTCCATATTTGGCCCTTTGGAATGTAAAGATTACTAGAGCGTGTAGGCTGCAGAGATTTGTTTAAAAATAAGAAAAGACATGATTGTCTTTAGATAGAAGAATATGTGCCCATATATATTAGAAGTGTCATTATGATAGGTTAGGTATAGGCAGAACTACTTTTACAAGTAGACTGCAAAATCCACTCATTTGAACAGATTAATTGCTCCCTAATTTCACAGTTCAAATGTAGGCAGGTATTGGAGCAATTGAGTTCCACAATGTTCCCCAGAAACTTTCCACCATTTTCTGGCACATTTTCCACATGTCATCTCAACTCTCATTCCATCACCAACTCCTCAAGGAGCAGCAAAGAGGAAGCTTAAGGCAAGCACTGGAGCTGGAAGTGGTATAGTCCTTACAGTCATGTTGATAGCACATTGTCAGAACTGAGCCACACTGCACAAGTGAGGAAGAGGAAAGAAAGGAAGGTTAGAGTAGTCTCTGGCTGGTTGATGTTCTCCGATACATCTAATGGGATGTTTTAGTATAAAGAAGACATGTAAACTGCAGATCTAGAGTCTGAATAATTGGGCAACAACTGACAGTCTTAAATATAAGTTTAAATCACAGGATAAAGAGGAAAAAAGAAAATCGTAAAGGAGATTTGAAATCAGTGAAGAAAGCACGATTGAAACCTTTTTTTGGCAGGTAGGTAAGTGACTTCAAAATAGGTTTTGGAAGAATACAGAACTATTGAATATTATAGCCAATACTACTAAAATTTTTTCTAGATGGTAATGCTTTCATAGGTTCATGGATTTTTTGAAAGGTCTGCAAGTTGGTTAACTTTTTACTACAATATGGAGGAACCACGACAGCTTCAATATGCTCATGAGATTGTATTTTTGAGTCTTATTTCTGTTGGAGGGGCTTTACTTCTATGCTTTTAGGTAATGTACTACTTCTGTATGACCCATCAAATTTTGCATCAGACCACTTGAAAAGTCTTATTTCTGCTATTCAGTGACCTCTTGGCTATATACTAATAGATTTCCAATCCACTAAGAGGCAGACCTTCACAGACACTTTTCAAACTTTCAAAGCTATGATTAAATGTGCCTTTACATCAAAAATCAATCTTTTTTAAGGCATTCAAGGGATTCGCTCTGCAGAGCAGAGACTAACATGCCAGACAAGCTCTCCTAGACTTTTAAAATATCTTTCTTTCCCCTTGCAAAAAGTCATTATTCCAGGGAACGTTTATACAGGCAGAATTTCAGTGGCTCCCAAATGACATTTAAGATCACGTTGGCTTATGCTCTCATTTATTACAGGATATTCTTGATGTACACAAAAAGTGAACACTATAAATGTAACAACCATCAATTAGTAAATGTGCCTTTTTGATACTTTGATTAGTTAAACAGAAGATAGTCTTTACTTTTTAGAAACATCAAAGTGATATGTAGAATATTTATGTTTTAAAGTAGTGTAGTGTGTCCCTAAAGTAAATAGTATTTTGTTTTCTTGAATTGTCATAGTAAAACAAAATATTACAGATAAATTTACCTAGCATCTAAATGAGTTCCTCAAATACAAGCGAACTTTTTGCAGGGCAGGATACTGCCCAGAGGCACCTAATCACTGACTCACATCCTCCGCCTGCCTGCCTGCCTGCCTGCCTGCCTGCCTGCCTTCCTTCCTTCCTTCCTCCCTCCCTCCCTCCTTCCCACCTTTCTTCCTCTCTCCCTTTCTTGATTTTTTATTTTGAGACAGCATCTCACTAAGTTGCTTAGGGCCTCCCTAAGACGCTGAGGCTGGCTTTGAACTTATAATCCTCCTGCCTAGCTTCCCAAAACACTGGGATTACAGGTGTGTATTCAGCACAGATAATTTTGTCAACATAGATTAATGGATTTTATTTAATTTCTTTGTAACTTTAATGGTTTCTTGTACATGTTAACTTTGATTTTTCTAATAGATGCATAAACTGGACAGTAATACCATCTAATATTTTGTTTAATTTCCCCCATTATATTTAAGTTAGTGCTAGATATTGGTAGGCAATCATAAATACTAATGATAAGATTTTAACAATGGAAGATCCAATTTAAAAGTTTAAATTTGTTTTGTTTGGTTTTGTTTGGTTTGGTTTGGTACCAAAGATTGAATCCAGGGCCCTTTAACCACTAAGCCACATCCTCAGGACCCCAATACCCCCTGTATTTTTTTCTTTAATTTTGAGGCAGGGTCTTGCTAAATTGCTTAGGGCTTCACTAAGTTGCTGAGGCTGGCTTTGAACTTGTGATTCTCATGACTCAGCCTCCCGAGCCACTGGGATTGCAAGTGTGCACCACCATGCCTGACTAGGAAATGTTTTTATGTGCGAATAAGAGTATCATTGAATTCAATGCATGAAACCGTATTGAGACTTTTTAAAAAGTCCTAGTCACTGATCTGTTATAAAATCTCTCACAGTTTTATTGTGGGGTAGCTATTTTATTGAAACAGTCAATAAAAACTTTTTACCAATTGTCCTAAAGGTCGTATTGACCTCATAAAGGCTTCTTGATGTCACTCTATTATATTAGCTTCAGCTGCATCTTTCTCCAATACTTTCATTTGTGCCACCACTTCTTTATTAAATATCAGGTCTCCATGTCATTTCCCACCATGTCTTTATGATGTTCTAATGTTTAATTATTTTGTTAATTTGCTAACAAACCACATAAGTGGACTTAAATTAATGAAGGACGTCTACAGATGATCACAGATTACTTGGCAGAGGCTGGCACGACATGAGCCAAAGGAAGGCTTAGATCATTTATCAGCTTGCAAGAATTAGGTACTGAAAACCACTGACAGATGTCCAACAGGAACACAGAGTAGAAATCTAGGAGGAAGTAATAGTGGGATGCATTTCCAACAGAATGATCCAGAGTCACTAAAACTGAACCAAAATCTAGTACCACATCTGTCTCCAATCTGCTATACTCCTTAGACTGGTGAGCATACTTGTCACGTATCTTGTCCAAAACAGCTACACGATTTTTTTTTTTTTTTTAACTTTCTGACAGTCCACATTTAATTGGCCTAACGTATTTTTGGTACTATTTTCTTGATGTCTTTCAAATTTCTCTCTTTCTTTTCTCAGGACTGCCACTCCATGTTCTACTTACTGTTAGCCTTTGCGTAGTGTCCTAAACAGCCTCTCAACTGTAGCTGGCCTCTATGCTTGCTACGTGATCCCATTTGCCACATCATCTTCCCATTGGCTTCCTAAATTCATGACCATTTTCCTCTAAGTTTAAATGTTCTTCACAGATTCATTCCCTATAACCTTTAAGATAAAACTCAAATTTCCTAGTAGGATGCTAATACTCCTTTACAATCAAGCTAATCATGGGTTTTCTTATGTTGTCAGTTCCAATGACCTTCCACGCTGAGTATTTTCGGTACCAGGTCAAGCTGTTGTCCTTTGCTACCTTGACTACCCACCTATTCCCTCCCTATGTGTGAACAACTTCTAAGTGAAAACTCCAATTCAGCTTTTGTTTCACCTCCTCCAGGCTTCATGACATCTAAAGAAAGCTCAGTTGTCTTTCTCAAGTAGAATCACTCTGACATAGATGCTGCTTTCTCTTTCATATTTAGAAGACACAAAATAATCCATAAAAATCTTCCCCTTTGAGATCAGTTGATAATGTTCTTAATTTGATCAATAATCTTAATTCCGTTTTGCCATGTAACTCAGTACATTCATAGGCTTCTAGGATTTGAATGTAGATATCTTAAGGATTGAACACATTATTCTAGCCACAACAACACAGATTGTGTGCTTCCAAAATAATTCAGGTTAGTATTCAGTGAGGTCTTGTGAGTAAGACTTATGGGTTCTGTATCTACAAAAATCTAAGTTTAAATCCTGGCTCTCCTACTCACCAGGTAAAAATGTCAAAATTCCCTAAATTGGAGTTTCCTAATTGAAATCTGGGGAAATTATGGATGCTAGTTGGCAGGATGGTTAGGATATGCATGCTGTTAGAACATAAAGCTTCTTCTAGTAACCACTCTGCCTTAAATAATAATGGAGTTGTTTTGTGTATGAAATAACTCAAAATATGTAAAATGTATATAAACATATGGAATGAGCTTTACCATGTTCAAAGAGCCCAATAAATAATCATTATGATCATTTTATGCCTCATGATCGTAGTTGTCATTATTATGAAGCTGAAAGAAAAGTGATTTCTTTTAAACTTACCAAGATTTCAGTTAGGTGCTGGAAGAGAATATCACAATTATGTTTAAGGCAAAACAACTACTCTTAAAGCATTTAGGTAATTGCTTTTAACATTATGAAAGCTGATTTTTAATCCACACCCTAGAGCCTAGAGGAGCAACCAAAGAGAAGGAGCCAGGGTGCCCCACGCTAGAGCTTCCATACCAGCCACCTTGCTCACTCTCAGACTTTGCAAATAAAGACCACTAAACTTCTACCTTATTTATTTATTTATTTATTTTTAAAATATTTTTTTAGATATTGATGGATCTTTATTTTATTCATTTATTATTTATACGTCGTGCTGAGAATCGAACCCAATGCCTCATGCATGCTAGGCAAGCGCTCTACCACTGCGCTACAGCCCCAGCCCCTTCTACCTTATTTTTAAAAATTAATTTTTTAAATTAATTTATTTAAATGCATTTCAAGTCATAGTACATATATAGAGCTCAATTTTTCCATTTCTCTGGTTGCAAACCAGATAGAGTCACACCATTTGTGTCTTCATACATGCACCAAAGGTAGTGATGACGATCTCAATCAACCATCTTTACTACACCCATTCCCCTTTCTCTCCCCCCACCTCCCCCCTGCCGCATCCAGAGTTCCTCCATTTCTCATATGTTCTTAAAAATTAATTTAAAAAAATAAAATTATGGAAGCTAAGGCCTTCTGTATGTAATCAGGAGGGATAGTAAAGGGCTCTAAATAATGAGAAACTACATCTGTGAGTCTCCAACCAGGCAGCTGATTCGGGAGGGGATTTCTGTGGAGGGGCAAGACTATGGGAATGAAGAAGGTTCAGAAATCCTGCTAAAGAACAAAAAAACAGAAAAGAATATTGGTCATTGATATGTGTGTGTGTGTGTGTGTGTGTGTGTACCTTCCAATACAGAGAAAACTAAAAAACTGTTAAGAATCCCGATTGTAGTAATAATTATAAGTTGTTCTTTGTATACCACTGTTATAAAACACTATATTGCTAAGTTTTAAATCCCCAAAATTTTAACCCAAAATATTTAAAATCCAAAAGTTTTTGGAAAAGGCAGTTCCCATCAATAGTCTTATTTTAGTGGCACAGTGGGGCATACTGCAAAAGGACCCAGTGTTCAGCTCAGAAAAAAGCTGCCTGACCAGCTGCATAGTTAGATCAGTTGACACAGAGAAGCATGGGCCATATGGAGAGTGACTCAGCAGAGACATGGGATAAATATCTTTCCAAATATCCTGCAGGAAGGAATTTTTTTTTTTTTTTTTTTTTTTTGAGGAGGAGGGAAAAGGTAGAAGGAGTTGTTAATTCCTGACATATGTTAGAGATTGAAGGTATCCAGATAGCAGGTATAATTGTTGTAAGTGCTCTGTTATAATGATGATGATGACTGTTACCATTATTATCACTTTCAGATGATCTAGACTATTAGGGCATTAAGAAATGTTTAAGAATTAAAGCAAGATATCTGTGGAATCAGACACACTGAAGGAGGTAGGAAGGAAAACATTACCTGTGCCATTCCTCCCCCAAATTTAAGCCCTTTAACATAATATATAGAGAGATGACTTCTGGTTGGGGAAGGGAGAAGTTAATATCAAGCCTCAGACATGGAACCGAGTACTGAGCCTGCCATGGCAAAACCTGGAGAAGCTCTGCAGCCCCTTGTCCCAGTCTAGTGCCTGCAACAGAGCTTCTGGGCCCATACTGACCTGGAGACCAAGTCATTACCTCTACCTCCCTTTCCACAACACTGGTATATAGCACAGAAAAATACTCCATGTACTTAGAGTGGGACAAAGAAGTCTATGACTGCTTTGAAATTCAGTGCTAGGCCAACACTGAGAAAGCCAACACTGGGGAGAGTACAATGACTCCTGTTCACAGGCCAATGCCCATGGTTGACAATTGGGACCCTCCTCAGCTAGAGACCTATGGCCTCAGTTGACTGAACTTGTTTTCTGACCAGTATCATCTGAAGCTGAATGTACTGGTCTTGGGCCACGTGTATACCACAGCAATAGGCAGCCCATAGAATGAGCTTTGATCTTGATTCATGGGTCTCAGAGGGTAGGTGCTGAGTGTGACCCAGCATTGTAGCATCCATGATTACAAGTCTGCCTACCCCATCCTCCATTCAAACACAACATGGAGAGAGTTATTGTTCTCTTAGAGAAAGTGGTGGGAGGTAGGTCCCACCTCAGTATATGGAGAGTAGGAACAATTCTTTTATGAAGAGGTCTAGTGTCAGGCAGAGTCCCAGTGTCTGACCATAGTCAGGTGACCATCTGGGCCTGCCCCTACCCAAGATGAAGCTTGTGTGAATGAGCCTCTTTGGTTAGGCATTCCCTCAGTATATCTGAACAGCTTACTAACTACAGATTTGAAACAAACTTGAGTCTGGGGCACTGTCTAGTGCTGAAACAGTGACAATATACCAATGGGAACTTGTGAGCAAAACTGGACTTAACATGCTCTCTAGTGCTGAAATGGTGGCAGTGACAACAGGCTCAGAAAAAATAAGCAATCTGATTAGAATTTCTGAAAGGACAAGTAGAAAAAGAGACAGATAAGAAAGACTGAAATAAATACCTAATCTATTAATGTACAGACACTGTTGTATATGAATAAGTATCAAGAACTCAGGTATCCATGACTTCACCTAAAAAATAAACTACCATATAAAAATCAAAATGATCATATAAAAACTACAGGACAGAATTTAAAATAGCTGTTAGAAGGAGTTTCAATGAACCTTAAAGGAAAAAAAACAGAAGAACAATTCAATAATTTATCAGAGAAACTTAAGAGAGAAAATCAAGTAATTTTAAAAAATCAAACAGAAATGAGCTGAAAAATATACTAAGTGAATTTAAGAATGCAATAGAAGCCATCAATAGAAGAATAGATCAAACAAAAGAAAACAGAAAATTGATGATAGGCTATTTAAAAATATACAGAGTGGAAAGAAGCAAAAATGAATGAAGAAAACTTATGGGAAATTTGAGACAGCAATAAAGAGAATTTCTGGGTTATTGGTGCTTGAGAGGAATTTGAGATTGCCAAAGGGGCAGAAAGCTTATCCAAAGTGGTAATAATAGAAAATTCTCCAAACTCAGAGAACAGTATAAATATCCATGTATAGAAAGACCAAAGATCACCAGTCAGACTCAATTCAGTCAAGTCTATCCCAAGACATCTTACAATCAAACTCTCAAAGATGTTAAAGAGATCTCAGGGAAGCAAGAGAAAAGAAACAAATGACATGAAAATGTATCTCAATTAACTTGACAGTAGACTCTCTAGCAGAAACCTTATAAGCCAAGGGAGAGTAGAATGAGATTTTTATAGTGGCTAAAGGAATAATAATCACTAACCAAGAATATTGTACCTGTAAAAGCCATTCTTTAGAAATGAAAGTCAGATAAGGACATTCCCAAAGAAAAGCTGAGGGAATTCATCATGGTTCTGCAATAAATGCTAAAAAGAATTCTACAAACTGAAAGAGATTTTAATGGGTAAGAAAAAAATTATGAAGTATAAAACTCACTGCAAAGATTAAGTAAATAAATTCAGAATGTTCTAATACTGTAAATGTGATGCATAAGTCATTTGTAACTTTAATATGAACTAAAAAGCTATATTAAAGTTTTTTTTTATGGTGCTGGGGTTGAACCCAGGGCCTTATGCATGCAAGGCAAGCATTCTACCAATTGAGCTATATCCCCAGCCTCTAAAAAACTATATTAATATGTTAAGAATCAATATAATAAAATGTAAAATGAGATATAAAATTTCAAAATATATGAAAGAATGGACTGAAGTGTAGAATTTTTATTATTTTTTGTTCCCTATTTCTTTTCAAATTTCCTTTCCTATGTTTATGACCAATGTCAAATTGCTATCAAAGTAACTTCATACAATCAAAAGATGTTCTCTGTTCTAGGAATATAGCTCAGTGGTGGAGTGCTTGCCTAGCATGTTGCAGGCTTGGTTTTGACTCCCAATTAGAAAGAAAGAAAGGGGAGGTTACTATATAATGTTAAATGTGTCAATTTAACAAGAGGAAACAATTGAAAATATGAATGCAGTTGATAGGCATACAAATATATAAAGCAAATATCAATAGACCTAACCTAATCTCTTTAAAAAACAAGAGATTTTCTTCGTGTGTGTGTGTGTGTGTGTGTGTGTGTGTGTGTGTGTGTGTGTATTGCTTCACATTGAACCCAGGGCCTTGCATTTGTTGGGCAAGTACTATACTATTGAGCTACATGCCTAGCCCAAGTTAGATTTCAATACAATAATAGTTGGGGACTTTAACATCCCATTTTTAGCAATGAGCAGAACAGGCAGGCAGAAAACTGAAAAACAACAAAAAGGCAAGTTAAATTGTACCCTAGAACAAATGGACCTAACAGACATCCATGGAACATTCTATCCAACAGTCACTATGGAAAACAGGATGCAGGTTTCTCAAAAAATTGAAATAGGATTACCAGATGATTCAGCAATCCTAGCATGGGGTATATATCTAAAAGAAATAAAATCAATATTTAAAAGACATTATCTGTACTCCATGCTTACTGTAGCACTATTCACAATAGGCAAGAAATCAAATATCCTAATTGTCCATCATCTGAAAATTAGATAAGAAAAATATGTATAAAAGGATAATTTCAGCCACTATAAAGAATGAAATTCTGTCATTTGTGATAACATTGATGAACTATAGGTACTTATGTTAAGTGGAATGTTCCAGGCAAAGAAAGACAAATACTGCGTGATTTCATTTGTACATAGAATCTTAAAAAGGTGATTTAACACAAGTTGAGAGCAGAATCATGGTTGCCAGAGACTGAGGAGAGTAGAGGAGAGAAAAAAATGGGGAAAAAAAAATCAATCAACAGGTACAAAGTTACAGTATGTTAGGAGAAATACTTTCTGGTGTCCTATTGCATAATAGATAACAATAAGACCTTAGAGTGCATGTTTGTTTAAAGAAAACTATAAGAAAAACTTTTGAATGATTTTGCTACAAAGAAATGATAAATGTTTGAGGTACATGTTTTCCCTGATTTAAACATTATATAATACATATATGTATTGAAACATCACATAGCACCCCATATATGTGAACACTATTATGTGTCAATTAAAAAATAAATAGAAAAGGAAGCACTTAAAGTTTAAGTGGCACCTTAAGAAGGAATAGTTGCCAGAGGCAGTGGTACACGCCTGTAATCTCAGTGGATTGGGAAGATGAGGCAGGAGGATCTCAAGTTCAAAACCAGTGTCGGCAACAGCAAGACACTAAGCAAATCAGTGAGACTCTGTCTCTAAATAAAATACAAAACTAAGACTGAGGACGTGGCTCAGTGGTTGAGTACCCCTGAGTTCAATCCCTGGTTTAAACAAACAACAACAACAAAAAAAACTTGGAGCACACAGTAAGAAAACTTGGAACACACAGTAAATACAAAAAGAATGAAAATACCAGGGGTTAGTGTTTCAAACTAAATAGTTTAGTTTTCAATATACAAAGAGAGATTAAGCACACACAGAAGTCTAAAATTTATTACTAAATTGATTAA
The DNA here is from genome assembly GCA_004024805.1 of Geosciurus inauris. NCBI lineage: Eukaryota > Metazoa > Chordata > Mammalia > Rodentia > Sciuridae > Geosciurus > Geosciurus inauris. The sequence continues at coordinate 26,086 of PVHX01000872.1, read as the reverse complement.
GTATACTTTGAAAGTATTTATTAGGTCACCCAGAATTCAGATGCATTTACTTTGCAAAAAATTAAAAAAACAACAGAACAGAGTCATGCGTAAATATAGATGACATTTCCTAAACAGACTCTTCTGGTTAGAGTCTGGGTTTAATTTTTGGCCAAGTTTTAAATGTTTTTTCACAAAAGAACTATTTTTGATTGAGTCATGATATTCTTTTCCTTTTCTGAAACAGTTTTGTGGGACTGGGGCTAGGGAGGCTGAAAATAGATGGATCAGATATTGCTAACAAAGGCACATAGCAGGAGGACACAGATAGCTCACAGCATTTAGAGCAGTGATTTAGGGCTCCTGGATTTCTGTTGACTTTCTGCCTTGAGAAAGTCTAAGCCTTTTCATTTTCTTGAATCTAAACAGAAGCAAAATGGGTTCTCAACTATTCCAATCTAAACTAAGCTCCTATTTTCCTACTGGGAAGTACTATTAACTTTCCTCCGAGAAAGATAGCTTATATAACAGCCAAATAAATAAGACTCCATTTAGAGGACCTTAGAGTGCATACAATGAACACAAAAATCAATGTGAGCCCCTTTGACAGCTGAAATTAGATGTCTCATAATGTTTTGCCAGCTTCATAGAGCATTGTATATTTTCAAGCTACCCTCTATTCCTTTGTGATCCTTTATCTTCATTGGCCTCTCTTGTTAAGAATACAATTTTGCCCTTTTGCTAACATTTCATGGGCTTAGGGTCTTACTTTTAAGACCTGGTCATAAGCCTTGAATTGGTGGCACAGGCACTGGTAACAGCAAATTAACCTAAACACAATTGCACATTGGGATTATTCAACAGTATGTTACCATTGATAATTTTTGTTTTGAGGTTTGGCCTTCCTTTCCTTTTATGACACATGGCATCTAGACAAAAAATGAACAAAGGCTATAGAAAGTTGCCAGGAAGAGATGAGAGTGCCCTGTGATTTTTCATGGCCTGTGATGTTCTCCTCTCTAAAAAAATGGAAGTGAAATGTGAGGCACAGTTCTCAAATAGAAGAAAGAGGTGGTAAACTAGTAAGCTAGTCAGTTCAAAATCAAGTCTCACAGGGTACAGGAAATCTACAGGAAACAACTCATGCATGAAACAGAGGACAAGAAAACATACTTCTTAATAAAATGAATCAAATACCAGATATGCTTTGCTACACTTTTCACACCTTACCTTGAAATCTGATTTTATTTTTATGGAAGAAAAATTGATAAGAACATGATTGACTTCCAGAAATATTTATTCCATTATAAAAATGATATGATCTACAACAGCCTTGAGGCCATCTCCTGATCACTTGTTTAAAATCCAGTGGCTTACCCCCAACAAATCATCTTCACCTTAACTTGCTTTTCATTCATTCTAGCAATTATAAAATGGACCTTTTGAGAGCATGTTCATTATTAGCTACAGATCTCTTTCCTAGTAAATTATAAAATCCATGAAGGCAAAGGTCTCAGTTTTATGCATGGTTATATCCTGAAAGTATAGAATAACACCTAGCACAGTATATTTGGTCAATGATATGGTTAGAATGTGGTTTCTTCCCCCAAACTCAGTCAGGAGTTTAATCCCCAAAGTCACAAGTTAATGGTATTGAGGGTATAAGTTAATGTGACTATAGGGCTCATGGTGGAGACCCACAATTGAATCCTGGTGGATTTATAAGCAGAGGAAGAGGGACATATAGGCACTGACAAACATGCGTACTCCCTGACTCTTGCCATGTGGCACTCTATACAACTTGAGACTCTGTGAGAAAGAAAGCCATCACTAGATAAGGACCCTAGACTTTGGGGACTTTGGAACTGTGAGCCCAAGTAAACCTTTTTTCTTTTTAAAGTATATGGCCTCAGGTATTTCATTGCAGTAATATAAAATGATCTAATACAGTGAATGAATGAATGAATAAATGAACGGTAGCATGACACATGTTAATCAAGATCATTTTTTAGTTTTTGCTATATAGAATTCAACCCACTAGGCATTAACTTAATTTTTAGTATTGACTCTGACATTTAAACTCTATTTTACTCTGTATTTACCCTTTCTGCTTTCACATTATATACATAAATTCTCTCACTTGAAAGATATTAGAGTATCTCCCTCTTTCAAGGGTATTAAGCAATTAAGCCAGAAAAAGTTTTAGGACCACGTAGTCCTACAGTTATTCTTTAATGTTGCAACATAGTGAATAAAAACTTCCAGTGTCTATCACCCACAAATCTCCATGATTTAAAACAAACAACAAATAAAAGAATAAAGAAATAAAGGCAGTAAACTATATCATTGTGCATTAATTTAAGGGACCAGCAGAAATCAAATGCTAATGAGCTGATTTTTTTTTTTTCTTAACAAACTCCATAGCTGTAGAGAGAGATTGTGTCTCATTGCTAATGTTTTGAACTTCAGTATAGAGGAATGGCAGATTTGGGTTTAGAAAATGATTTTATGCAACATTTCAATGAGTTATCAAATCTATAGCCTCCTCTTTTTTTAAAATGCAGCCAGGGGACAGATGCCTTTCCTGTGGGTTACACCTCTGTGCATGGTTAAAAGGGGAAGGTTGAGCTTCCTGAACATGGCACCACTATCCACTGAAGATGATTCTCATGCTAAATCATCTGTTCAAAACCATATGGTTGGAAGAAAATAGATTGCTAACTAATGTACAGCATCTCCAACAGCCCTTAGCCAGTGTGTATATATATATATATATATATATATATATATATATATATATATATATTCATATTTTATTACAATTTCTAGGTGTTAAAAATGCCATTTGCTGATCATTTTATGCCTTTGCCACAGAAATCATATAAATCCCTCTCAATCCATCAACATACATGAAATAGGCTGAATTGTGTCCCACCCTAACCCTTTGTCAGTCCCACAAATTCATGTCTTGAAGACCTGACCCTCAGTGTTCTACCATGTAACTCTGGAGATAGAGTCTTGAGAGATGTGATTAAATTAAAATAAAATAATTGCAGTAAGCCCCAGTCCAACATGGATGGTGTCATTACAAGAAGAGGAAATTTGAATATGGACATATTATAGAGAGGAGAACATGTAAAGACACAAAGAAAAGATGACTATTTACAAGTCAAAGAGGGAGGCCTGGAACACATCCAATCCTCACAACCTCCAGAAGAACCAACACTGCTGAGATCTGGACTTTGAACTTCGAGTCCCCAGAATTGTGAGAAAATAAATTTCTGGTGTTTAAGCTATCCCAGTCTATGGCACTTTGTTACAGTAAACTAATAGAATATATGAAAACCCAAAAACTGTTTCTTCTGGAGTTCATTAATGAGGATAACTGGCAAACTGATCAGGGTGGGTGATTGCTGCTCCTATAAAAATGGGAAAAAATGTAATCTCCACATAGGGAGATTATATAAAGAATAACATGATACTAAACTTGAATGAATTTCAGAGAAATAATAGCAATAATTACCACATAATTAATTTTTGCAATGTAATCTTGCCAACCTCTTACTTCAAGCCACCAACCAGCCTGTGAAGGGGAAAAGATACTGAGGTAGATTTCAATCTATATTTTGGCTTGTCCCATTCTTACAGCTAGGATTTGGACCCCTATTTTCTAATTTTATGTCCTATTCAATCAAAATGTCACCTCTGTGCCCTGATTGCATTCTAGTTTAATGTCTGTGGGCTAATTGCCTTTAGTGAAGAAATTTACCTAGGTAAATACTATAAGCAATGGAAATATTGGCAATTGGTGGTATACCAAGTTTTCCTTAGTTTCCAGTCACTTGACATTACTCATTATTTCATTCTTATGACAACAATTCAGCTCCTCCAAACACTCAGCCTTGTAGGCTTATAATCTGTCTTAAAATTAAAAATTTTTAAATATGTTATTTGCTATTTTATGGTCCCCAAGATTATAATACAGGAAAACCTCGATTATTTAAGCAGAATCTAATTACTCTCAGCATGATTATTGAAGCATTTACTGTCATGGGATCACAACGGATTCATTTCAAATTTTGCTATTTTCTATATTGTGCAATGGCAATTGATGTATAGGATGAGGGAATTAGAAATTTTCTAATAGCAGATTGCCAATTATATCTAGTAAACTTTATTTACAAGTCAAGAAAATGTAGATATAAAATTAAATTTTAGGCCATGAATATTGAAATAAATTGAACTTTGTGTTACTATATTGCATTTATCACTTTGTACGTGCACTAGAGTGGTTTATATACAGTAATCTCCCCTTACCTACCATTTCACCTTCTACAATTTTGGTTACCTGTAATCAGAGTCTGAAAATATTAAATGGAAAATCCCAGAAATAAATAACTCATAAGTTTTAAATTGTGTGCCTTTCTGAGGAATGTGATGCAATCTCGTGCCAACCTGCTGCATCCCACCTGGACCATGTATCATTCCTTTGTCTAGATTATCCAAGCTGCACACACTACCCACCCATGGATTACTTAGTAGCCATGAGATTGACTGTTGTGGTATTGCAATTTGTGTTCATGTAATCCTTGTTTCACTAAGTATGGCCACAAAGTATGAGGGTAGTGATGTAAAGGAGGCTCCACAACATACAACATGGAAGAACACATTGATTCTGGTATGACAGTCATGCTGCGGCATATTAAGGTACAGTGCTTAGGGCGCTCGGTACTATCCACAGTTTCAGGCATCCACTGGGGATCTTGGAATGTGTCTCCCAAAGATAAGAGGGATTGACTATACTTGTTTTATCTTCTACTGAATTGTCAATTGGTTGCAATCAAGTTTTATATGATTTATCTTTGCAGCTTCTATCTAGTTTATAAAAGATGCTCAATAAATACTTAATATGCAAATGAACTAGTGATAAGTTTTCTATTTATCAGTTATTAAAAGTATGAATTAAATGAGAATAACCCACTAAATAATTATTTCATATCAAAGAAGCTTTGTGCATCAAAATAAGGATATTTATAGCTCAGATTTTAAACAAAAAGCACCAAAAGCAGATGGTAGAATCCTTCCATCTGCGCTAAATAGATACCTTATATTAATTTATGAATGGTGTTTATCGAATTTCTATGGCACAAAAAAATACTTTCTTCCTTAAGATTTCTGCATTTGGTCTCACATAAAAAACGAAAGTCCATTTCTTTGGCTTATTTATGCCATCAACTCAGCACATTGAACTCCCCTGGGACATCTGAAACACAAACATTCTCTCCTGCTGTTTCAATTAACACTCTAGAACACTCATTATCTTCAATGGAAACTGTCTTTGAAACCGTAACACCCTTCAGCTGGAAATATGTTTTTTGACTGTTCCAAGGTAAAAGGCTTAGGACTTTTATTAAGGGACTCACATGGGGATGAAAATTACAAGGGGAGGAAGATCTCAGCTGAAACATTTAAAGAAAGTGATCACAGAGTTCCCTGCTGCTTGACCAAGCCCGAATATGAGAACATAGCTGAGGTTAAAATGCAAGAAACATACTTTGCCAGATCTTCAAGTGAGAGAGAGCCTTTGCTTCCTAAACCAGCCACCTCATTAGCTTAAGTTACAAGAACTCCTTTGTCACTCTGCCCACCTTTGAGAAGGTAAAAACAGTTCTTTACTTCCCCACCAGTCAACAGTATTTATTGTGTCCCTTCTCTACATAAGCCTGCACAAAGGAACAAGGGAAGTATCTCTCCCTTGGAAGATCTCCATACACCAGAAACTCAGGAAAATGTTCATTCCTACATCATCTAATTCTTTTATTGGACTGTACAGCAAAAGAATCAGAGATCAATAATGAATAAGTGATGCCAAAGGCATTTTTCCTTCTGCTTTGGGTGTAACGAGAAAGACACACAGGATAAAATAAGGATCCTCAGCTCACACAAATTGGCCTTATTTTTAGGCAAGTAACCCACATGAAATTAAAAACACACAGCATTTACTGAAAGGTGACCTTATTAGGAAAATTAGCAAGGGAATGCTGTAAAGAAATGAAATGTATGATAAAATGCTTCTAAATATAACCCAGTCCTTACATTTTCTGGCAAAGACTACTTGATTAATGCAGGGGAAATCATGGTTTATCAAAATCTCATCTTCATTTAATCAAACCACCATTTTAACATAGAGGTGTAGCAATAACCAAAATGTTTTATTTTCCATAAAAAGGTTTAGTTTGGGGTTTTGTTTTGTTGTTGTTGTTTCCTGCAACCTCATTTCATCGTGCAGTGTTTTGATACATGGATAAAAATGTGCAGCAACTCTCTGGGAGAGGGAAGTCAATTTCTAGAACCATCGTGTGATAACTTTAATCTCTCCTAATATCTTTTCCCTTACAATGTTCTTTATGATCGATAAATGAAGTTTCTCAATGTTCCTGAGATTGACTGGTTTCATCACAAGCAAGACATTTATTCTACCTAACCGTGTTGTGTGCTATCTTCTCTCAAATTTTTGTTCTCTTTTTCATCTCCCTTCTCTCGTGTGTCTCAAAACACACGAAAAAATAAACCTAGCATAATGGTGATTAAGAACTATAACAGGTAATTCTTTGTCAAATGTTAACCTCTTGAAAGTATGGATGCAGTTAAAGTTGAGGTTTTAGCTACACAAAAGCCAAGACCTTTTATAGAAGTAAAAGGTCAACACTTAAATTGCGACATTGATAAGACCATCAGATAATCAGTACACACTTAAAACTATTAACTGGTTATGTTTTTATCGACCTCTATTTTAATTACATAAAAATCTCAATTTTTGTCTTTTCTGTGTGGTATTTTCAGAGGTCAGAATAGCAACAATTTCCCACTGGCAAGATGCTGCTTCTTAATAGAGATTTCCTTGGCATTTCCTCTTGAAATATTCAGCTAATGCAAACAAAGATAGGTGAGGATAGGAGCAGATGAAGTAGGGGAAGTGGGTGGTAATTTGATTAAGAAGTCAGGGTAGCCAGCCCCAAAACAAAAGTTATTTCACAAAAGAAATACTTCAATGGACCAAAGTAAGAGGGGAAGATAACTAAAGGAATTTTTATGGGAGTTTTATTACTTTGAAGTGAAGGTGAATTAACTGGAACTTTATAAAACATGCTCTGATATCATTTTTTAAATTGAGTTATTTTAGGATATTTTATGTATGTGTAGGCTCAGACACTGTCTTAAGTATTATACGGGGACCACTGTATTTTCTTCTGAGGGAAAGGAAAGTACCTTATTTCTTGAATTTGAATTTCTGTATCATTCATGCCAAAGAGCTTACTGTAAATTCAAAGTATAGAATAATATAGATTTGCACATGCCTATAATATTGGATATTTATTTCTAGTCTGCAGACAGGGGGTTGATTAGAATTGTTCCGTGATTCCACAAATACATGTTCATTTTTTTCTGGGTATTAGAAATGTTACAAAGTTGAGGAAAATGTGATACTTGTCCCCAGGAGCTTATATAGCCTAAAGGAGAAGTTATAGGATAAATGTATATCATTATTGTTAAATAAAATGTATTCATAAATTTTACAGAGTACAAAGTGCTATGAAATTGAGAGAAGTAAAAAATTAATAACTCCCCATGGTAAGTTATAAAAGGTTTCAGTGAGGTAGTAGCACTTGATTTGGGCCTTAACATTTGGGCAAAAATTAGATGAAGTAAATTTAAGAAGTTAGGAAAGAATGAGTAGCATTAATAAGAGCCTAGAGGGGGCTGGGATTGTAGCTCAGCGGTAGAACGCTTGCCTTGCAGGCGTGAGGCCCTGGGTTCAATCCTCAGCACCACATACAAAGCAATAAAATAAAGACATTGTGTCCATCTACAACTAAAAAAAAAAAAAAAGAGCCTAGAGGAATAAAAAAATGGATATGGTCCCTGAGAGAGAATAATCCCACCTAACCAGACAACGAAATATCAGAAAATGAAGACAGAAAATGAAGTCCCATAAGTCATCCATGTTTGTGAGTCCCAAGCTAAACAAGTTGGACTTTAGTCCTCGAGCAACGAAGAAGAATGAAAATTACGATACACTTCATGTATTGTGCATCTTCTAAAACCAGTTCTTTACGTATGCTGTGTCATTTAATTTTCTCATTAGCTCCATAAAGAAAGCAATTTACATACAGCAGTTTATAAAGGCGATTCAAGCAATTCTTGTTCCAAAGCGTTTCCCCCTATATGACCTCTTTGGAGTCAAGAATAACTTTGAAAATCTCATGAAAGCAATGAATCCTCTTTCCAAAAATGCCTACATACACATATACACAAAATTTTTATTATTTTTTTCAGAGTATTCATTAATGTCTTTTTATATTCCCTGTTGAAAACTCTTGCTCAACCCAAAGATATGTTGCAGTGAGGCAATTTATTTCCTTCTAATTCGCTGGTCCAGCACTTATTTCAAATTGGTAATATATTAGAAAATGTTAAAAAAGGAAAGTGTTCAATAAGGGCATTATTTTTTTCATTATATCATTAAGGAAGAAAAATGTAAATTAAATAATAATTTAAAGCCATGTAATAATAATAAAGGCATTCATAAAATGCCAGGTGAGCACAGATGAAGCAATGAGTGACTCATGGAGTGGTGTGATGAAGTGGTAACAACTGAGTGGAAACTTCCAGAAGGGATTTTATTATATCACTTCTTTTCTTTATCACTGATGTGTCTCTTTCATTATATTGTGATTTTCTTCTTGTTTTTAAGGTTTTGCCTCTTAAAATTATTTCTTTATTTCCCCAATTTAATGCCACTCTGCCAACTAGATGATTTTTAAGAATGGTTGACGCACTGAGTAATAATGGATATTATACTAGTTGTATCATTTGGAAACTTTCTACATAAAACAGATTTTTAAGGAAATACGTGTTTATTATTTTTCCCATTTTGTGGAAGAAGAATCTGTAGATTTTTACAGTCTTAAATAAGTCATACTGTGTCAAGGCTAGTGAGTTCAATTTAGAACTCATATTTTGGCATTTTTCTACCTAAGGCCATGCATGTCCTCTAAGCAACTGAATTATAAGAATTCTCAACTATTGAAAATGTTGATATTTGAATTGAAGATTTGAGTAACCTTAATATGATATTTGAGGACCTTAAAAAGATAGAGGATCGGTTAAAAATATGAAGACAAATAGAACAAAGGCTAGTGAAATATCAAAGGGATTTAAATTATTTAGAAGTAGTTCATATTTAAACCAATTTATTGTTTTTATTTTATAAGAGGAATAATTCCAATTTTTGCTGTTATTTTTTCCCACTTTACAGATGAAGAACCCAAGGTTGAAAGATATTAAGAGGTTTTCCGAAAATCATACACCTGGCTGAAGAAAAGATTTGCAATTTGAACTTAGGGTACACAACATCAATTTCGCACACAGCAAACAATTCCCAAGATGTCTACAGGTAGGACAGTGAGACAAACAAGATCCCACCTAAGCTCTATGTGATACCATCAAAGCCCAAGATCTCCAGGATTGATACAAAAATCACAGAAATAAGATTCTTAACCCCATTAAACTGGAAAATAGAAAATAGAAATCCAAGGAATGCACCCTCACTAGTTACAACCAAGGATAAGATGATAAGTTATGACTTTCTTATCCGTGGATTGGTAAGTTGAAACCGCTAATGCAGGGCAGAAGGCCTAGCTAGTTTAGAGGAGCTTCAGTTCTCTTCTATCCTCAAATTTATTCTCTACTCACTTGAGAAGTGACATCATCACTGTGATAAGCAATTAACATGAGTTCTAATCACCATCTACCTCAATACAGCTGAATGGCTCTTCTCAATAAGAGTCATTCCATCAATGTCACAGCAGAATTTTCTGTCCTAGAGTTTACAAACAGCTTTGTTTTCCCACATGATATGAGGCCTTGTTAGTCTAGGAGTTTTCTGTTAGGCAGACCTAGACATGACCTACTAAAAATGTCTTCCAGCTAGAACCTAGGATTGGAACAGTTACAAACATTAAAACATTATTTGTTTAATGAGAGAATGAATGAATGAGTGAGTGAGGGCAGATCTAGCATATACTGACGATTACCAAGTATAGCATGCCTTATTTACTTGTGTTTCTCTTAAACTCAAAACAAAATAAAACAATAACAAAAAAAGCATTTCATACTATTTCAGAAAATACTTGTGGAAAAATTCTTTAGTCTGTTATTCACATATAATCACATTATTTAGACTATAAAACAGGCCTACAAATATGCTATCATTTATTTCCATATTTTCAGTGAAGTTACTTTTTTTCCTAAGAAGAAACAGTTAGTGAGTGAGTTGAAATTCAAATCAGAGCTTCTGATTCTAAATCTAGTTTTTGATATAACATCATGGAATTCAATGACTCAACAACTCAAAACAAAAGACAAAGGACTTAATATACATGTAGTACAGATAAACTATGAAAAAATCACTAGGCACTCTTAATACAATAATCTTGAAAGGTAGATATTAGTTTTATTTTATATTAATTTAATTAATTTTCACCTGAGATAAAAAGCATAAAAGTTGTGTGTAATGTTTCAATATAGGTATGCACTAGGTAATCTTTAAATTGGTTTAAACATATTAATCTCTTCATATTTTTATCATTTCTTAATGGTGAAAACCTTCAAAATCCTTCTTATATATTTTTGAAATATACAGTACATTATTCTTATCTATAGTTACTCTACTTTGTAATAGCACACCAGAATTAATTTCTTACCCCTATCTAACTTATTTCTCTTAACACAATGATCTCCAGTTCCATCCATCTTCTTATTATGCCTGAGTAGTATTCCATTTTGTCTATTCACATCACATTTTCTTTACCTATTCACCAGCTGATGAATACTTAGATTGTCTCTGTTATTTGCCAAAAGTGTTAGTGCAGCAATAAACATGGGGGTGTAGATGTCTCTTCAATTTATAGATTTCCTTTCCTTGACTATATAGCCCAGAATAGAATTGCTAGATCATATGGTAGTTCTATTTCTAATTTGTTTAGGAATCTCCATACTGTTTTCCATAATGGCTATACTAATTTACATCCCCACCAACAGTGTGCAAGTGCTCCCTTTTCTCCACATTCTTGCCATCATTTATCTTTTGTCTGTTTATGATAGCCATTTTGTCTAGGGGGAGGTGACATCTTTGTGTTTTTGATTTGCAATTCCCTCATGATCAATGATGCATATTTCTTTCATGTAGCTATTGGCATTTGTATGTCTTCTTTTGAGAAACGTCTATTTTCCATTTAATTATTATTACTATTTTGCTATTGAGTTTTTTGGAGTTCCTTACATATTGTGGGTATTAACCTTATTAGAGGTATAGCTTGTAAATATTTTTTCCTATTCTATAGATTGTCTCTGCACTCTGATGATTATTTTCTTTGCTGTGCACAAAATTTATAGTTTGATATAGTTCCATTTGTCTATTTTTGCTTTTATTTCTTATACTTCCGGGGTCTTGTGCAAAAAATCCTTGTCCATTATAATGTCTGGAACTGTTTCACCCATATTTTCTCCTAGTTGTTTCATTATTTTATGTCTTACATTAAATCATTAATACATTTTGAGTTTTTTGTAACTGTTAATAGGTATGAGTATAATTATATTCTCCTGTTGTACCTATCCCATTTTAACAGCACCATTTATTGAAAAGATTTTGATTTCTCCAATGCACATTCTTACCACTTTTGTCAAAAATAAGTTAGTTAGCCAGGCGCCATGGCGCGAGCCTGTAATCCCAGCACTTAGGGAGGCTGAGACAGGAGAATTGCGAGTTTAAAGCCAGCCGCAGCAACGGCAAGATGCTAAGCAACTCAGTGAGACCCTGTCTCTACATAAAACACAAAATAGGGCTGGGGATGTGGCTCAGTGGTTGAGTACCCCTGGGTTCAATCCCTGGTACCAAAAAAAAAATGTTAGCTATAGATAGATAGATAGATATATACCATTCTATTGGTCTATGTGTCTATGTTTTAATAACAATACCATGATATTTTGATTACTGCATCTTTGTAGTATCTTTTTATGTCAGGTAATGTCATGTCTCATGTTTTATTCTATTTGATTAAGATGGCTTTAGCTATTAAGTGTTTTTTGCAGTACTGTATAAATTTTTATAATTGGTTTTCTAGTTCTGTGAAGAATGTTATTGGTATTTTGACAGCAATTATATTGATCATAAAATTGCTTTGGGTAAGATGGGCATTTTAACATTGACTTTCCCAATCCATGGACATGGAATGTCTTTCCACTTTTTTGTTTCATTTTCAACTTCTTTCATTCATTTTTTGTAGTTTTCAGTGTAGAGATCATTTTCCTCTTTAGTTAAATTTATTCCTTTTTAAAAATTTGTTTGTAGGTATTATAAATATGATGGCTTTCTTGATATTTATTTTAGATAATTTGCTATTGGCATATAGCAACACTACTGATTTTTGTATTTTGATTTTTGTATCCTTCAACCTTGCCGAATTCATTTATTCTAATTGGGTTTTGGTGGCATCGAGGGGGTGGTTCTATATGTAAGATCATGTCATCTGCAAACAGTGACAGTTTGATTTCTTTTCCAACTTGAATGCCTTTTATTTCTTTACCTTGACTAATTGCTCTGTCTGGGACCTCCAGAACTATGTTGTATAAAAGTGATGAAGTGGAAACCCTTACTTTATTCTACATCTTAAAAAGAGTTCGACTTATGTCCATTTAGTATATTATTGTCAGATGTTGATTATAAACTTTTTTAATGATGACATGCATTCCTTTAACATCTAATTTGTTCAGCATGTTTACTAAGAATGAATAATGAATTTTATCAAATGCCTTTTCTGTATCTCAAGATTGCTATTTAGTTTTTGTTCATCATTCTGTTGATGTGATATTCCATATTATATCTTTCTGTATTGACTGTCTTTTAACATATCAATGTAGTTAGCAAAATTTAGTTTTTTTTAATCCTTCATACTAAACATGAATGCTTGATGAACAATGCTATAATATTACAGCATTTTTATTATATAATTAGTCTAGTGAGTTTTATACTTTATCATCTTTTCTTTATACTTATTAACATATCTGCTTGAAGAACTTTAGTATTTCTTACAGAATAGGTCTGGTGGAGATATATTCTTTCAGCTTTTGTTTCCTTGGGAAGGTCATGATCTTTCCTTCTTTTCTAAAGGATAGCTTTGCTGAGTATATTGTGTGTGTGTGTGTGTGTGTGTGTGTATAAATATGTACATATTTTTTTCTTTTCTTGGTAGCGAAGATTGAACTCAGGGGCATTCAACCACTAAGCCACATCCCCAGCCCTATTTGTGTTTTATTTAGAGACAGGGTTTCACTGAATTGCATAGCACCTCACCATTGCTAAGGCTGGCTTTGAACTCGCAATTCTCCTGTGTCAGCCTCCCAAAGTGCTGGGATTATAGGCGTGTGCCACTGTGGCCATCGTTGGGTATAGTATATATACCCAGTTGACACGTTTTTTCCTTCAGTATTGAGAAAAACTCATGCCACTCTTTCTTGATCTATAAAATTTCTGTTGAGAGGTCTACTATCAGGAAATACAGGCAACTCTGTGTTATTTTTATTTTCTTAAGCCTTAAAAATATTCCTTTTATGTTTCACTTCTTAAAGCTTGATAATAAGATGTTTTGGGACAGACGTAGTTAAATTATATTTGGTTTCTGACCTTCCTGTATCTGGATATTTGATTTTCTAGATTTAGGAATTTTTATATTATTATTTGTTTGAATAATTTTTCTACTGCTTTGACATTCTCAAGGCCTTCTTGAACCCAAATAACCCAAATTTTACTCTTTAAATACTGTTCAAAATTCCCTTAAGCTTTTTTCAGTCCTCATTCTTTTTTCCTTTTTTTCGCCCACAGCTGTGCATTTCTAAGTAGCCTGTCTTCAAGCTCATGATTCTTTATTTGTTATTAATGCCTTTTTTTTGGTACCAGGGATTGAACTCAGGGGCACTCGACCACTGAGCCACATCCCCAGCACTATTTTGTGTTTTATGTAGAGACAGAGTCTCAGTGAGTTGCTTAGCACCTCGCCGTTGCTGAGGCTGGCTTTGAACTCGCAATTCTCCTGTCTCAGCCCCCAAAGTGCTGGGATTACAGGCATGCACCATCACGCCCAGCTCTTCTGTTGCTTTTTTAATTTCACTGACTGTACTTTTTAGTTCAATAATTTATTTTTTGTTGGGCACAATGGCACATGCCTGTTATCCCAACCACTCAGAAGGCTGAAGCACGAGGATTACAAATTCAAACCAGCAACTTAACTAGGCCCTAAACAAATTAGTGAGACATTGTCTCAAAAAATAAAATAAAAAAAAAAAAGAAAGAAAGAAGGAAAGAAAAAGGGCTGGCTCAGTGATAAAGTGCTCCTGAGTTCAATTCCCAGTACCTCCTCCCACCATAAAGAATGTGTTTTTATATTTAAAAAATTGCTTCCATTTCTTCAAGTGTTTCTATTAGAGTATTGAAACATTTGTCTCTTTCTCTTCTTCCCCCTCCCCCCTCTTCGGCAACTCAGTGAGTTTTCTTAAAATAGGTGCTTCTTTAAACTCTCCGAGTGACAGTTCTTCCATACTGATCACTATCTGGTCAGTATCTGGCAACTTATTTTGACTTATAGGTGAGGACATGGTTTCCTGAAAGCTCTTCATGCTTGTTGACATGCAAAGTCATCTGGCATTAAAAGAGTACATATATACTCCAGTCTTCCTAAATGCGCTTTATCTTGTCCTTTCAGAAATTCTAAGAAGAATGCTTACTTTCTCTGAGCCTGAAGATACTTGACTATTTCAGCAATGAATAGCATCTAGGTCCATATTTTCTTGGAGTCTGCTATTGGTGTGTTATCAGTTTATTAATACTGGAGGGCAATCTAAGCCAAGATTGGTCCAAATACAGAGGTGTATTGTTCAGAAAAGTCCAGGATGAGTACCTAGCTAATCTGTACCACAAGCTCTTTCCTGGGGTAGTCCCAGATTCCTTACCCAGTTATTATCCTGTGGACAGGCACTGCAGGATTCTGCCCAGCTCTGGAAAGAGTCACCTTGTATGAACTCATTCTGGGACTCCTATATCATGCCTGTGGCCACCAATACCAACAATCTGTGTCACACCCTGAGCACACAGCTCATTAAAACCAGCTTAATGCTGGAGTAGAACCAAGGACCTCCCTGCTATAAGTTGCCTATTGCTGAAGAGGACATTTGGCCAAAAACCACTGCAACCAGCCATATGTGATGCTAGCTGGAGTAGAATTCCAAAAAACCTAAATCTTCCTGTTTTCCTCTGATACTGGAGCTGTTCCAGATGTTCCTTCCACAGGCAGGCATGGGGATGGGCAGATGGTTAAGATCTTCTCAATGTTAGGTTTCACCAGACCAGCACTCATTGCCAGTGCAAAGTCATTTGGTTACTCTGCTGTCCTACCCTCAGTAAATAGGGGTTTACACCATGCTACGCTAAAGGTGGAGTAGTGATGGTGAAGAAATCCCTTGGCCACCTAGGTTGAGGCTAAACTGTACTGAATCTCAGTCTCACAATGTCTGAGGTACACCAAGGACCATACTGCAGCTGATGGTGGTGCAGGCCAAAACACAAGTGGTGGGACAGCTTTAAAGCCCTGTCTGTGATCACTGGCCTGTGATAGCTTTGCTACCCAAGGCTGGGGGATAGATGTTGGAGACAGTCCCTTGGTCACCAGGGCTGATGCTAAGCTTGTTCATACCTGAATCTCACAGTCAGTCACAGAAGCCTACACAGTCTTAGGAGGAGGGTAGATATGCCCCAGGCCCACTTCCAGGTTGAAAATGATGTAGGCTAAAGCATGAGTGTCTCCCTCTGATGCACACGACTACAGGACTACAGTCTAGGCATACAGTTTGTGAGCTCTAACTATATACAGAGCCTTCAAATTCTACCAGGTATTGGCTGTCACCATGACTGGTCTGGCATTGAGCTCCAAGTTAAAATCCCTTGCTAGCTTCTGTGCCTTTCTCCTCAGTAGAACCAGTTATACTCCTCACTCTGCCACCTGAGATTGGAGGAGGAGTGGCAGAAGCAGTCACTTGCCTGGAAAATGGCATTGTAGCAGCTTAGTCTGTAGGTATTAGCCCGGGAGTAAAAGCTGTAGATCTTTCCCAGCTCTGGGTTTCATTGCGGTAGGCTGTGCACTCAGTTTCAAGTCGTAGGACTGACCTTTATTCTCTCTCCCACCACCAAGCAGGTAGCACCTCTCTCCATGCTAAACTGCTTGGAATTGGGGGTGACACAGGCAACTCTTTCCTTCCTGCCTTCTTCAAAAGTGTCTTTTCATTTTATTGTACTAAAAGCAGCATTATGTTCTCTCCCCCAGTTTCTTAGGGCTTGCAAAGTTAATTTGTCATCTGAATAGCTGCTTAATTTGTATCTGTGGGGAAACACTCACCTGAAGACCTTATTGAGCTGCCATCTTGCTCTACCTTGCGAGGTGGGTATCATTATAACTTAGCAGATACAAAAAACAAGGCTTTGAGATGTAGAATATTTTACCCAAGGTTACACAACTGGAATATGGCTATTATGTGTTGAGGGATTTATATGCATTAGCCTCTCATGAGCCAGGGAAGGACTGAACCTCATAAATCAGACTCATGTCCATATCATGTTATTCTTCATATGTTTATTCTGTGACACTTATTTTAGTTCCACAATTTAATACTAAGTATTTGGATTCAAACAGTAATAGGCACAAGACAAAAATTCCCAAGTCCCTCTCACATAAAAACTTAGGGCAATACCCACAAAATTTATTGGATTTTACCATCTAAAATGCACATTTTGTACTCTTTTGTGTAGTTTCCCTCTTTACTTAACCTGTTTTGAATGTTTAAACCTAAACCTCAACTGCAATAACATCTCATTCGATTCTGTTTATAAATAAGCCAACATAACACAATTCAAAACAAAACATTCAAGATAGAAAAATGTTCACCTATTATATTAAAAACAAATTAACGAAAACATACTAGATATACATAAACTGGTTTGATGGTCTAAAAAATTCATAATTTCATTTCAGATATAGTACTATAAGGAACAGCTAATGAGAGTCAACTTCTAAATCTAAAATTGAGGAAAACAAGACAAGGCCCTGCTTTGATAACCTTGGACATTTTGGAGAAAGGAAATAATTATCTATCCTCTCCACAACTCTGTAGTGAAGATAAGCCACAAAGAAAGCATGACAGCATATATTTTATAAGGAAATGATTTAATAGAGATTTGAAAAATTAAAAGTAAATAAAAAGGGGCACTGTCTTCCTCATACTACGTTATATATTTGCAGGTCTATCATCATTTTCTCTTTTGGTTTATGAGCTCCTGAGGGTAGTGATTCGTGTTTCTTATTCATTGTTATAAATCACCAAGCACACAAGCCATGCTCCATAAATATATAATAAGATGAACAGGAGCACAAACATTTCAACAAGAAAATGAAGTCCACAGAGAGTCAACTTCTCAATTCACATGTGCCCTTCAATTTCCTCTGGCTCTGATTCAAACCCTCAGCTCCACTGAGTTTCTCCCTGATCAGTAGCTCTTTCCATATACCTAAAGACTGAACTTCACTTTCAAACCCAGTGCTTACAGTGGCTAATTCTTACCAAGCAATTATGAAATAGTAGCTATTACTAGTGCTGAATTCAATGTATCAGGCTGTAGTAAAATTCTTTCATAATGAAAATCATGCCTGCTTTTTAGCTGATATGGCAGAGATATGTGAATATCTTATTTGGGAAACTGGCAAGTAATATTTGACCCCAAATTTAATACTGTTGGAGAGATGGTCAGATTCTGTCTCTCCTTTCATATCTGACTTGTCTTTTTCCTGGTCTGTTCATATGGCTATTATATATTCTTTCATTCTGGTTTAGATTTTAGACACATAAACATGCTGATTTCCTTTTGATGTGTATAGTTGAGGTAATTAGACCTTTAAATAAAAAAGAGTGGTAAAAGGAATTGGTTTGCCAAAATATAAAGGCATCAATGATTGTTTAGTTCTTACCTTCCCTTCTGAGAAAGATATATACTCCCTAGGGCAAATTACATTATGGTTCACACAATGTTGGTGTCTCCCCTTCAGAGATCTTTCTGTGAAAATATACTACCTCACCATCTTATTTAATAAATCTGGCCTTGTGGGTTGTATAGGTCAATGAAAAGTGAACAAAGGGTTGTGTGTACCTCTTTCAAGCCTAAATGTCAAGAGTGCATGGTTTGCATGTCCCCTATGGCTTTGTCAACTTGCCCATAGGCAGTGCTCCAGAGTGGCTACTTGATCATGGAGCCTAGAATAAAGAGTGTGGAGTAAAGCCACAGCTGCCCCACAGTGCACTTATCACATGAAAAGGAAAGAAAACTGGCCTTTGTTGTTTGGTTTGATTTCTTGGTAAATTTCTACAATTCTGTAGTTGTAGTTGTTCACTACACAGAATTACCTGCATAGCCTGTCTCACAGACCCTTTTCAGTGTGCCTTGAAAATAAGTGATGCTTTATTTAGAGTGGACGACCTGCATTGTTTTTACATTAAGAATAAAATAATTTGTTAAAGCCAGGTATGGTGGTGCAAGCCTGTGATCACAACTACTCAGGAAGATCATGTAAGAGGATTGAAAGTTTGAACCCAGCCTCAGCAACTTAGCAAGGTCCTGTCTCAAAATTTAAAAATATAAGAAAAGGGCTGAGGATGTAGCTCAGTGATGGACCTGCTCTGGGTTCAATCCTCAGTATCTCAAAACATAAATCATAAATAAATAAAGAGAATTATTTAGTAGGATCATGTAGCATAAGTAATTAATTATAAATAAACAAATCAATGTTATTGTGATTGTATAACAGAACACAGAAATGGTTTAGCTTTAAAAATTCTCTTTGTTAAGTAGGTTTCATCCAGATCTGTTAAATAAAATAACCACACCCAAATTTACTCCTTGCCTTTGAAAACTGAGATTTGCCATTTTAGAATTTTTCTAACACAGAATCAAGAGTGAAGAAAATAATCAGTGAAATCACATTTAATTATTCCCTCTTCTCTAAAAAACATGTACATTATCATTTTCCCCCCTAACAACACCAAAAAACAGTGTTCCCTAGTCTAATGAGAAAAATAAAATGCAGGGAAAATGTTCTTTGGATCACAGCCCAAATTTTCCCACTTCACATCTCATTTTGCTCTTGAAGTGCTGGTACTCAGAAGTGATTTTACAGTGTAAACAGCTCAGGATCCCTATTCATGGCTAGCAGTTGCTGATGGCCTTCCATTGTAACTTCTGAAAAATTTTTGTTTCAGTTACAGTCATGCATATAACATGTTTGATAGATCGTGTTGAAACTAAAAGGAGGAAACTGGGTGTTGTGGCAACAATACTGTCAAATGCTTAACCCTTACATATGCATAAATATGTGGTATCAATAAGAAATGATATTGCATTAGTAATCCTGAAAGAGAAAAAGGGAGAGAGAAGGAGATAAGTGAATGGTGAGGGAGAGGCAGAGAGACTAACAGCCATAGCAATAAGCAACCCAGCAACCTCAGAAAGGAACTGACATATCTGAATCCATTTACTGTAAACAATGGCACAAAGAACTTCAAGATATACGTTCTGGGCATGATTTGGAATTAGTGAAGTCTTCCCTTTCATTAAAATATGGACAGATTTCCTAGCTTAATAGGTTTTATAAAATGTCAGACAATAATCAGCAAATTAGATCAGATTAAGAAAAGAAAAAAATACCCAGATGTTTGCTGTAACTGAGTGACACTGGAAGCCTTCGTTATATGTCATATGCATGTTCTAACTTGAGGTGACAGATGCTCAGCCTCCAAGGTCCCTGGGGGATGTCCTGTGATGCCAGGCACCTATCTATGGCCAGGCTGAGGAGAGGCCTTCTTTTCATGTCTGTAGCAACACAGTAGTTTTGTTTACAAGGTCTGTCATTTTGACTTACCTGTGAAAAACAATTGCTTCTAGTCAGTGTTCATCTCCCTCAGACACTAGCCCTCATCAGGGGCAACACACGGAAGAGAGTCTAAATGGTAAGAATATACAGACATCTTGTTACAGAAAAAATATATTTTTAATAATGATAGCCCTAAGACAGGGGGGAAGGGGATGTTAGAAAACACTCTTGGGTCAATGAATCCATTCCTACTTTTTCACACTCCAGAAAAATAAAATATAAATGAATGAAAGATACAACAACAGCCAGGTACATCAGTGCTGTTTCACTGTTGAGTGATTAGCCTTCAGAAGTTCTTCAAAGGTAGCTAGGGTGAAGGAGAATTTCTTGGTTCCTTCAGGGAACTGGTTGGAATTACAATGATATGAAATAAGACATGGATGCAGGAGAGAAGCTAGACTTCTCTCACTCAAAAACCAGGTAGAAGACAAAACAACTACAAGATGCTGATTAGACCACATTCAGGAGCATCCACAGAAACCTAAGTCTGTCTGTCCGTCTGGCTTTATTTTTGGTAAGAATGGAGAAGATACTGAAGAACACAAGGGTGTCTCACCCTCAAAAATATACTATATATACTATGCTGTTCTGAATGAAAAAGGACAAAACTTCTTATTTGGATGATGGATTAGTAAATGGTTAGGGGAAAAAAAAATGATTCCCTAAGGCAAAGTGATATGTAGTCAAAATGTGTTTTAATAGAGCATTGTTATTTATAGTAATATGTGAATTGATAAGCATACCTCTTGATACACATTCCCAATCTCAGCCTAAGTACTGATCTTAGTTATTCAGAGAACATAAAACCCTTAAAACCCATATGACTGAATGCATTTCCTTGCATGCTGTTGTAAGGTGATGTGAGGAGCTGCTCTCAAGCCCCAGCCATGGACAGGGCATCCAGGAGAGGCTGCCCGATGAAAGCTTAAACTGGCAGCTCCCACCTCTGAGCTGGGCTTGATTACCCTGGCCTTTAAATGTCAGGAGCTGTGCAGGAAAGGTCGAGGCACTGCTCTTAAAGAGCTAGCAGCACCCAAATCCTCCCTTGTCAATGAAGAAAAAGCAAATATTTCATTTCTTCTCAAATCTAAAAAATTTATCTTCCTCAAATTAAACAGCCTGAGCAAACCATTCTCTCTTTTGTTCTTTAACTAAGAGAGAGCCATTTGACTTAGCAACTTTCTTAAAGGTGGTCTTTCAATTTCAAAATAGGTATCTAAAGCTCATTTTTGAAGAGAAAAAAGTGAAATGTGAGATAAGAAGCCTTTTCTGGAGTTGCAGGGCAGACACTGATTAATAGGAAATGTGAAGAGCTCACATCACTAAGGAAAGTGAGATTTTTGCCCCTGTTCATGTAAGATGTGGGTTCCTCCTACAATAACTATTTAAAGGGGGGAACAGATATATATATATACATATATATACATATGTGTATATATATATGAGATGATTAATATTTCTGTTGAACACTCATAGCCATTTTTTAATAAATGTCCAAGTAAATAGAAGGACAGTAAATGGAAATTATTTCTCTGAACCTGCACTGTCCAGAAAACACACAATGAGAATGACACAGACAATTTAAGAGGTTCTAGTAGAAATGCTAAAATAAAGTAGGAAGAAACAAGATAAACCAATTTTAGTATTCATTTCAATTAATAATCAATACCAAAATATATGCACACTGCATTGGTTTTTAAATTGAAATTTAAATGAGTTGAGATTAAATAAAAATTTTAAAAATCACTCAGTGGCAGTAGCTGAATTTCAAGGACATAGTAGTCATCCCTTCCTAGTGGCTCCCATCCTGAAACTCTCAGTTTTAAAATACATCAAGGTCAAAGCACTGCCATAAAAGGTGAGCAAAGGGAGGCTCAGACAGGATCATAGCATTGCTTCTAAGTAAAGTTCATTAAACTCAAATGTTCAAAGTTTAAGTTTTATATACCAAAATAGAAAAAAAAAGTGTCGAGGACTATCTCTAGTTCTTATTAATAATGCAAACATATGAAGACTAACTCATTGATCATGCTGCAGAACTCAGATGTTTCCAAATGGGATTCTTTTTGACATATTCAGCAACTCTACAGTCTGAATAGGAGAAAGGGGCTCTCTGATGGCTCACATATTTTTTATTATTATTTTTCATTATTCTGAAATAGCCTGAAGTCCAAATTGTTACAGTTCTCCTGACCATCACTTATTTCTCATTTCAGTTGAACACTACGTCTGTGGTTACTCAGTTTCTTGTGGTAGTGTTAGCCGCATTCCAGAAATAAAGTGCTTATCATGCCATATCCAGATTCTTTTTAAAAGTGTCCTTCCAGACAACTGGCCACAGGCAGTCACTTCAGTTAACTCAATTGTAACAGATGATGGATCTCCTTCACTCTGGGATCTTCCATCCATCATAAAGCCACTCTGGCCTCTCTAGAAATAATACATCTTTACAGGGCTCAAGGCCATAAAAGAGAAGAATCATAAAGAATAATATACAAAAGAATATATTTTGTCAGCACAAGAAAGGGCTACTTCAAACAAGCAAACAAAAACTTAGCATTTTCTTCAGGTGTGAGTACATTTTTCTTAGGAAAATCCTGTTTGATGCCCACTTTTGTCTGCTCCAAACATACTTTGTTGCTGCATAAAATTGAGAGTCATCCTTTGCATTCTCAGGCCTTATATCTCTTTCATTGAATTATCCTCTAATGCCCTGGACTGAACTGGGAACTGTCCCAGAGACTTGTCAACTCCTTTTATTTTTGTTATGAAGCAGGTTTTACCTGAAGGAGATGCCCATTTGTTGCCAAACTTAATTAAGGAAAGTTGGATCTTTTAGAGCAGAAAAAGCATACGAGTTGCTAAATAGCAAAGAACATTTTATGTGATTTTCTATGGCACTAAAACAACACCATGTTCTTTCCATCCAAGTAAACAGACAAAAGAGAATACTTCCAACCCCTGCTTACACTGTGCCCGTTATTTGATCATCATTATCCCCATTTAATAGGGAGGGAGATTGAGATGGTGGATGATAATTGGGGAGCTACCTAGTGCTGCAAAAGAGAAGACAGAGCTAGAAGTCATTAACTTTGTCAATTTCCACAGTGCAGCTGAGGCACTGTGGTATTGAAAAAGAACAGATGGTAAGTGAAGGCAAGGACTAAAGACTGAGGCCTTCCTTTAGTAACTTGGAAAGCTGTGGCGTGCTATTCTGCATGCTAAATAGGATAGAAATTCCAGACATTGAAAGCCAACCATACTGCCTTATATTTTTAACAAAATAGTTCTCTTTGGAAAGAGTTGCTTAAATTTAAAATACTTCTTAGGGTTCTATTTTTAGGGGGTCCAATTCAAACGAGTTTATGTTTTTGTTTTTTAACAGCAGGTAGTCTTCTCAGTGATCTACTTTAAATGGGTTACTCTTAGCAATAGGCTAAAGTAACACTCTTTGATGAAATTTCTCTGGATTTGTTTTCCCATTCAGTTTAATAGAAAAATCATAGAAAATGTGTAGATTAAATAATCTACAAATAAAGTCTATCCCTTTTCCCTGGTAAATAAATTCTAGTCTGTCAAGGTTTTCTCTCTCTTTTTGGTCATGCAAACTTAAGAATCAAGAAGTCTAGGTAGTTTGCTTTATGGTATTATTTTCCATTTATCCATGATAATTTATCTCCCTGATATACTTTAGGGTTACTTTAAGTCATGACATATAATTTTCTTCTGTTATATTTCTATTATTGACATTATTTAATTTTAATATTATAGTAACTTTTTATTCCAAACCAAAAATTAAGATAAGTAATTCAACTTTCATGCACATATGCTAAAATTGCACTAATGTTGTGGCTATTAGCCACAATGGATATGAGCTTGTGAAACATGGCTAATTTCATTGAGTTGTATTGATATGTAAAACTAACATTAGATTTCAAAGTCTGGGTATCAAAAAACAAGCATAAGATATCTCATTAATAATTCTTAATATTGAATACACATTGAGATGATAAAAAGTTAAAATATGTTGGGGCTCAATGAAATATATTCTCAAAATTAACTTTTTTGTTTTATTTATTTTTAGTTTTTAAATGTGGCTATTAGAAAATTTAAATCTACATATGTCTATTTCTATGGACAATGTCACCATAGAGCAAGAATTAGCAAACATCTTGTGAGGGACCAGATAGTCACATTTTAGACTTGTGGCCATATGGTCTTTATTTCAGTTGCTTAACTCTGCCATTTTAGCATGAAAGCAGGCATAGACAATGCATAATGAATTAGCATGGCCATGTGCCAATGAAATTTTATTTATGGACACTGAAATTGGAATTTCATATAATTTTCATGTAATGTGAAATATTCTTGTTTTGATTTTTTTCAGCCATTTAAAAATATTAATAACATTCTCCCTTTGCAACCACTGTGGTTTGGACATGCCCACCAAAACTCATGTTGATATTCAGTCTTCATTGTGAGTTATCAAGAGGTGAGACCATTAAAAGGTGACTAGCTCATGAGGATTCTGCCCTCATAAATCAGTTAATCCATTCGTGGATCAGTGGGTTAATGGGTTATGTAGATAGTATATCTGTTAAAAAAGCCAGTTTGGCTCTATCTCTTAAATGTGCTGTTTCACCATGTGTTGCCCTCCTTTATGTCATGCCCCAGCAGGAAGGCCCTCACCAGATAGTAATCAGATGCTAGTGCCATGTGCTTGAACTTCCCAAACCATAAACTAAATAAACCACTTTTCTTTATGCATTATCTGGCCTATGGTATTCAGTAATAGCAACAGAAAATGGACTAGGACAATAGATCAAATAAAAATGGATGCAAGATGGTTAGTCTGATTTGGCCTATGAGACATATGTTGCCAATTTTTGCTATTAAACTATAAATTATAAAAATTGCAATGTGTAGGCAATCTTATCATCTGCCAGATCCTATTATTCATGCAAAAGAGGACCAAGCTATGATATAAAATCAGAACAGGAAAAAAAACACAACCACCTCATTTGAGGGTTTCTGGAACAAAAGCTGAAGTGGAAAAAAGGACTGATTTCTCATGTACCATATACATCAATGATATAGTTTATTTATTTTTTATCTTTAGAAATTCTTATTCCAAATTTTTCATGCAAGTTTAAAAAGTAAAAGAGATGATGAAGCTTAGGCACAAGGTAGAGAAGAATTGACAGGTGTTAGTTATCTTGCTAGGTTCCACTGGCACTCTTGAACATGAGGTAATCAGCTCATGAAGCTATAAAGAGAAGTCAGCAGAAGGCTGTGCCTTGGCAGAGTTGAGTAGCAAATGAAGTTTCTTACTGACATTTCTTGCACCTCTACCCACAGGTACCTAACTTCATGCAGTTTGTGGTCTAGTAAGGTAAACAGGCTTTAAGCAAATAAACAGATACACCATGTAAAGATGTAAAAATCCTATGAAATAAAAAAGCAGGTGCACTAAAGAATGTTTCCAAACTTAAACATGCCTATGAATAACCTGAGGACCTTGTTAAAAGGCAGAACATGATTTAGTAGGACTGGGATGTCACCTTACTTTCTGTATTTTTCTCAAGCTTCTAAATGATGGTGATATTCTTGGTCCATGGACCACACTTCAGTGGTAGGTATTTTTATCTCTGGATTGCTGAGGTATCCCAATTACCTAGAAAAGTACTAAGCACATAATAGTCATTCAATAAATATATTTTGAATGAATGAAAGTTGATATTAGAGAACATCTTATGAAGGGATATATCATTTAGATTGAGGTATCAAAATAAGGTCTCTGATGAAAAAATGTTTAGCTGAATCTAGGCCCACAACCCTCTTACCTTCTAAATGCTACCACTCTGTCATTCTCCCCTCTGTAACTGACTGTTTTAAGAATAAGTTCTTAAACCGGGCGCGGTGGCGCAAGCCTGTAATCCCAGCACTTAGGGAGGCTGAGACAGGAGAATCGCAAGTTCAAAGCCAGCCTCAGCAACAGCGAGGCGCTAAGCAACTCAGTGAGA
>PVHX01000871.1:0-246648 GCA_004024805.1 Geosciurus inauris | reverse complement strand
TTTACTGCAGGTGAGGATGAAAATTGCTAAAACTGCACTGGAAAACTGGTGATATCTACTAAAGCCAAACTTATGTATGCATGGTGATCCCTCTCCTAGGTATATTACCTGGAGATTATGAAAATACATTTACCAAAAGACATGTACCAATTGAGTCATGAAGATCTTGAACAAGAAAATATGCAATTACCCATCAACAGTAGAATGGATAAATAAGTTTTTTTTTTTTGAACTATGAACAAACATCAATAATGAAGAATGAAGAATCTACAACTATACAAAATAACAAAGAAAATTCATCAATGTGTCAGGCAATAAAAAGCCAGACACAAAAAACTATACACTGTATAATTCCAGTTGTATAATTAAAAAAAAAAAAAAAACTAGACACAAGTACTCTCTGCAGTTGGGAGTCAGGACAGTGGCTACCCTTGGGAAGGGTAATCATACCTGGGAACACAAGGGGCTCTGGGGCACTGGTGACATGCTGTTCCTTCTGGATTCTGGTTATATAAGGATGGCCTAAGTGTGAAAAACACACCACACTGTATACATTTGATATATTTGGTTTTTTGAATGCTTATCATACTGCAAAAAAAATTTAAAAATTTTTAAACAAGATGGTTGGGTTAGGTGGAGCATCTTTAAGGTCTTTTCCAGCTTTGGCTGGAATGACACCGCCATCGTTCCATTAGACACTAAGTTAAATGCTTTCCATGTAACCTCTCAGGTCCGATCCATTGTCCTCTGAGGTAGGCCTACGATGAAGACTGAGGCACAAAGACATCAGTAACTTGCCCAAGTCACGTATCACTTAAAGGGTGAAAGAGGCTTTGAACCAGCCTGTCAGGGACCAGTCACTTTGTAGGCACTGCAATCTCCCAACTCAACTGTAGTCCTTGAGAACCAGGAAATGTTGGGGTAGTGTCCAAAGTGAAGCTGCTAGAGAGTCTCCCCCACACTGGGGCACTCCCAGCCCTGTCTGCTTGTCACTTGGGGACATTTCCTCCATTTGTAAGCACTGTTTCTCTTTCCCTGAATGCATGTAACTGACCATAGGATGAAATAAGAATTTTAAATGCATTGGGTGCTGGGCACAGTGGCACATGCCCATAATCCCAGCTGCTTCCAGAGCTGAGGCAAGAGTATTGCAAGTTAGAGGCCAATCTCAGCAATTTAGCAAGGCTAAATTGTCTGAAAATTAAAAATAGAAAGGGCTGGGGAGTAGGTCAGTGGTAAAGCATCCCTGAGTTCAATTCCTAGTACTAAATCAATATATAAATAATAAAAATAAATAAATGCATTTGTCATTTATTGAAGAATTTCCTGTATTACCCTACACAAAAATTTAAAAACTAGTCCAATGGGTTCTGAAGAGTTATTTTTAAAATGACATGTTCATCTAATTAAAAATCTGTGATTTTGCTTTACTTTTGCTACAAAAATGGCCCTAATGCATGTCTGTATAAACTGCATGCAAATGTAGCTGTTCTGTGTGTACCTAGCACCAGTCTGAAAAGATGGTTTAAGAAAGCACTCTGTGAGTGCTAGCTGGTGGGGGAGGAGGTACATATATAGATCCTCTGATAATCATAAAATTATTAAACAGTGCCAGGTTGGTGGAGCATGCCTGTAATCCCAGCTACTCTGGAGGCTAAGACAGGAGAATGGCAAGTTCCAGGCCAGCCTCTGCAACTTAGCAATATCCTGTCTCAGAATTTTAAAAGCAGGAGCAGTGGAGGGGCTGGGGTATGCCTAGGGATGTAGCTCAGTGGTAGACTGCCCCTGGTTTCAATCCTCAGTACCTCCAAAACAGAAGGGAGGGTTTACCAATAGAGAGCAAGAAATAAACAAGAAAGCATTACAAAAAAGAATTTATTAGGCCAACACACCAATAGAATGAGTCTAAGGATTTGGTTGAAAAGCCAATCCTTAGTGTTAAAGCAGCAGAAGTTGCAAGTCACACACTTCAAGGATCACTCTGTGACCATTTGTGGAAGGGAGAATTGTCCGCTCACAGATAAGCCTCCCTCTCTTCAGCTGCAATCTGATTCTGGTACCTGAGAGGACTGGAATGAAATGCTTCCCACTTATTACAGAAATTACAGATCTGGCCTTCGTGGGCTTGAATTGCTGGTTCATACGCATGGAATGCTGCTTTTGAGAAGCCAACAAAGTTATTGGAGGAGCATTTACCCATATGTAAAGTGAATAGAAATTATGTTCTCAATTACAGTAATTGCATTTTTAATCTCATCTGGCACCAACTGTGCTTTAGAAAGTTATAATGTGTTGTTTGGAGATATTCTTCTTTAGAATAGAAGGAAAAATCTAATTAGCAAATAATACATAAATAACACAAATCTCATGAAAGTCACATGAATATGAAGTCTTCATTTAAGTCAGGAAAAAGGGGGGAATTTTCTATCATTCCCGATAATAATAGAACGAGATATTTCAAGATTATAATATTATGAAGTGTTCATATTACCAGTGTGCTTTTACTTTGAAGACAGTACTCATTACATGTAACTACTA
Source organism: Geosciurus inauris (assembly GCA_004024805.1). Taxonomy (NCBI): domain Eukaryota; kingdom Metazoa; phylum Chordata; class Mammalia; order Rodentia; family Sciuridae; genus Geosciurus; species Geosciurus inauris. The sequence goes on along the minus strand of PVHX01000871.1, from coordinate 244,110 downwards.
ATGGTACAGGCTACCAAGAAATAGCAAGGAATAGAGTCTCCATACAGATGTCAACTGGCCTGAAGCAATGAAGAATCCATGACATAGACCTGGGGCCACCTGGGTTTCTGAAATGTAGGCTCCAAGACCATATCACACAGAACACTAATGGAGGAGTATTTCAAATAACACTGGCAAAGGAATTTTATAGAAAAGGTAGTTTTTAAGGGGTGACCATAAAAGCAGCAGTTAGAATGCATGTATTAAGTCCCTCAGTCAAGTCCTTTACAAACAAGGGGTTAGCTCCATGGAGCCCTTTACACTCCATAAGTATATGTATTTTTCCCAGTCTCTTGCCATCTTTTGCTTGGTTCACTATCATGGAGAATCTATTTGGAACAGGAATTACTTTCAAGTCAGAATCTTAGATGCAGATCTAAATGTTAAGTTTGTGCTTTCAAAAACTAGTCCAGGAGCCAGGCACAGTAGCAGATGCCTGTAATCCCAGCGGCTAAGGAGGCTGAGGCAGGAGAATCACAAGTTCAAAGCCAGTCTCAGCAAAAGCGAGGCGCTAAGCAACCTCAGTGAGATCCTGTCTCTAAATAAAATACAAACTAGGGCTGGGGATGTGGCTCAGTGGTTGAGTACCCCTGAGTTCAATCCCTGGTACCAAAAAATTTTTAAAATAAAAATAAAAAATAGTCCAATGCCTGACCAATTTGGTTCACTGGGAGCGGGGAATTGCTGGGACTGGCAGTTTAGCGAAGATTGAAGTTTTGTAGCAAACACTGCACATCAAAATAGCCGGACTGACAAGGATTTCATGAATTTTCCTGGCCCACCACTCCTTTCAGTATCCTGTTTACCGGCCTCTGCTGTGGCTCGTCCAAGCTGTTCTCAAAACTTGCAGTGCAGGGGAGCCAACCTGTCTTCTTTAGCAGGCAAGTCTAGCCAAAATGCTGCGCGACTCTTCCTACCACAGATTTCTGGCCTGCTCAGAAAAATAAAGTACCCATTCTCCTGAAAATAACCTGTGCGGTCTGTTAGAAACAGCGCTGTGCCCAAGTCTGAATCTCAAATGAAGACCTAGAGATGTTGTTTTATGCATTTTTTAAAATAGACCATTTCTCTGCAGCAAGTGTGTGCTCTATGGGCCCAGCTCTCTCCAGCTTTGTTCAGGACTCGGGAGACGCTGGATTGGAGCCAATAGCCAAGTATCACGAGGGAAACTCTGAGCTAGGAGAAGGGACATCCCCTCCTCTCTGAATGGGCTGGAATCCTACGAGATTCTATGCTAAGTGCGAGCAGCTGCTGCACAGGTAGTCTTAACCCCCGCCCATCTCCATCCTGGCCCCTTTGTTAACCCAGCAACGAATACCCTGACTCTTAAAAAGGAGCCCTTGAACTGAATTAAAACTGACGGAAAATGAAGAGCAGGTCCAGGAACGGAAAGATTCTAGGTGCCCGGAGACTTCCCTGACCCCTTTGTGGTCCGCTTGTAGTCTAGGGTCGCGCGGCGGGAAGGGCCGCGGCGGAGCCAACAGGCAGCTTCTCCCCGCCCTCTGGTGGCGAGTCCCGCAGCTGAAAGGGAAGGGGCGCGCAGACACCTGTGCACCAGGAGGGGGCGGTCCCTGCACGCACGCGCCCTCCGAAGGGGGGCCACACCACGATGCCAATCACTAGCGAAATGGGGGCCCTGGGGACTAGCGGTTCATAGATGCGGGGCGTAGAATGGGGTCAAGTAGGAGGGCCCGAGAAAGGGCGCGAAGGGGCTCCCGGTGGCGGCCGACAGCGGGAAGGAGGCGGTGGTGGCGGCGGCCGGAAAGAGGACGTTGGCTGCGGAGTAGGAGGGGAAAGTCTGGAAGGGCAGAGTGCCGGGGCCGGGCGGTCCAGGACTGCCTGCCGCGCCGCCGCCGCCGCAGGCCCCCGCCGCCGCCCCCGGCGTCCCAGGCTGGGGCGCGCCGCTGGCCGCTTGCGCCGCGCCGTCGGCGCCCGGGTTCTGTTTCTTCCACTTGGTCCTACGGTTCTGGAACCAGATTTTGACCTGTGTCTCCGTGAGGCTGAGCGACAGCGCTAGGTTCAGACGCTCGCACACCGACAGGTAGCGCGTGGCCCGGAACTTATTCTCCAAGGCCACCAGCTGCTCGTAGGTGAAGGCGGTGCGTGCTCGCCGCGGCTTGGCGCAGCTGGGCTCAGCGCGCCGGCGCCGGGGCCTCGGGGAGCCGGGCGAGCCGGGACAGCCGGTGAGGCCACCTTCGCCCTCTGCTTTGCTCTCCGCAGCCGCCGACACCGCCGCGCGGACCTCGGGGGAGCGCGCGGGGCCCAACTGAGCGCGCGCTGGTCCCGAGTCCTCTGCGTCCTCCTCTTCCTCTTCGGCCTCGGAACCCTCCAGAGGGGACGCCGGACCCGCGCCTTGGCCAGCAGTATCTAAGAGAGAAGCGGGAGGTTACCAGAAGCCCGGAACCACTCTGCTCCGATCCCCTTCCTCAGAGCAGTCAGGTCTCCCCTTAAGACAACCCCAGCTCCTTGTCCTTCCACACATCACGCTCCCCCATCCACGACAGCCCATCCCAGCAAGCAGATTTAGGGGCACAGTGTCCTCTTGCCCTTTACAAATCTGCCACCAAGTAAGCGTCCAAGAAGTATGTGTTGAATGAACAGCAACTCAACCTGCATCAAGAAAGAATAGTGACCTTTTGGGGGAGTGGTCGTACATAAAGACCTCGAGACGTCAAGTGCGTTTAGCGCAGCGCCTCCCGGTCCCTAGAAGCCCATTTTGGTGCGGGACTCCTAGCAATTAAAGAAGTTATTAAGCCCTCCACGTCCCCCCCGCTTTAAAGTGAAATTCCCCCTTTCCCATCTTCTCTCTCCCGCCGTGTTAATAGAGTTTCAGATTTGTGCGGGGCCAGATCGATAGATGTCATCTATTAAAGGTAAGTTTTAATCGAACAATATTAGGATCAGACAGGGAAAGGGGGTTTGAAGTCGGTACCTGCAAGCTGCGGGCAGGAGATATGCAGGCGCCAGTAATAGAATATCGATCAAGGGTGTTGGGGAAGGGAAGCTTGGCCCCTCCTAGAGACGATCCGAACAATTACCAGGCCCGTAGCCTGGGCCCAAGCGCGGCCGCCAGAGGCGCCAGGGGCCCCAGGCAATCACCACCAAACTTGGAGAGGAGAAGCAGGAGGTTGGGAGGCATCCAGCCTCCCCTGAGACCTGAGTCCCCGACTGTCCGCATCCCTCCAGCGAATCTCATGCCCACGTCCCAACCAGCGCGAGTCTTTGTCTTTCCTCCTTCTTTCCACCCACAAACTTTCTTGGTCCCTTCCTCAGGTGTCTGCCAACGTCAGGGGTTAAATCAAAAGGGTTCCCAGGAGAAAGTATCAAAAGCTTCCCATCACCACAGCCCTGCTCCCAGTCCCAGTCCACAGTTGGGTCTGGAGGAGTGATAAGAAATAGGCACCTGACCTGTTTACTCCCTGAGATCCCAGGTACAGGCCATGGCCTCAGTTCCCGCATCCATACAATGGGGGTGATGTTAATGATGCTATCTACCTCAAAGGTTTCGAGTTTTTATTACCTTAATCCTAGCTCCTAGTCCAGGTTCTAGCACGTGGTGAGCGCATTAAATACTGGTTAAATGAGTGAGCCGGGCGAGGTTAAGTGTTAGTTTTCACTGCAATAAATCACAGCTATGGTGCTCACCCGCTTGGTGGGTGTACAGGGATGAGGTTTCCAGGCAAATCTTTGCCCTGAAATTCAGGGAGCCTCCTCTCGGCCTCAACCGTATTTCGAGGCGAGGGGCACACGTTCCACCTGCTCCTGTGCAAAGACGCGGTCAAGGAACCATTCACCAGGCCCTGGCTCTTCTCCCGCCGCACGACACACACACACACAGTGCATCACCTGGGCGGGGGTCGCCTCGAATTCTTACCAAGGGTATCCTGCTGTCGGACCCGGTTCCCAGGGCTGGCGTCCTTCCCTGCCTCGACCTCTGCCAAACTTTTCTTGGCTTCCCGGGGAGCGAGGCGCGCGGCGGGGAGCGCAGTGCGGGTGAACTTCTGCGGATCCAGAATGTCCAGGACCGAGAAGGAGATCTTGTGGTGGGAAGGAGCCGCCTTGGCCCCGCCGTCCTGCCATGCCAGCATACCCGCCGCCCGCGGGCCGCCCGGCGGTGCCGGGTCGGGGATAGCGGTGCTCCTCCGGCTCGCCTTGGCTGTAGCTTGGCCGCGGCTCTCTAAGCGCGAATCGGGTTTGCTCCGCCAAGTGAAGCTGGGGAGGGGCGCAGGGAGGCGGGGCGGGAAGAGAGCCGCGGGGGGCTGCGCGCGGATTGGCACTTGCGCGGCCCAGGCCCCCGCCACGTGCAGGGCGCGTTAGCCGCAGCCTCAGGACTAGCCCTAGCCACCAGGGCTGGTCTGCGCTAGCCAGAGACTCCTGGCGCCAGCGCGCGCGCCGGGCCCTGGAGGATGCCGAGCCGGGCCCCACCGGCAGAGACTCCGCCAGCGCACTAGGGAAGCCCTCATCCCGCAGGTCTCCGCTGTGCACGCAAACACCTCCGACTTGAAACTGCTGCGCTTTCTCCTGTGCACCTGCCTTTGACTTGGAGATGACATCTCTCGCCCCGCCTGTGATCCACTGTAATAACTTAAGACCCATTTACCTCGTATTTTAAAGACCTTCTGTTCTCACGTTTTAGTTTAAGCCCTGGGACTTTCTAGGTATCTGGATTCCCCGAGAATCTCCGTGAGGTGGGCGTGGCCTGGCACAGACTATCATCCCGTTTTAAAGATGAGGAAATTGAGATCCAAAGTAAGCAGTGATCTGCCCAGGTTCGCTGGGAGTTGGTGACAGAGTCTGAGCTAGATCAGTGTTTTTTGTTTTTGTTTTTTCCAGTGCAACCTGCTGTCTCGGAAGTGGGGGGATAAAATCCTGCACCATGTCGGTGTCTCCCGTCCACCTAGGAGACAGGGTAAAAGCAAGGGTTTGGGGTAGAGGATCCTCCTCGGCCAGGCAGGTTGCGGGTTTGGGGCCAGGTGAGATGGCTGAGCGTGGCTACCCTCGTTTGCTGTGACCCACAGCACAACCCTTGATGCCCCCGGTGGGGCGTTCTTCCGAGATTCGATCATTTGCATCAGAAATTGTGTCTCTGGAAACAGACTGCATCGATGACCCCCATCTTCTCCCAGCCGCAAGAAGGGAAAGGTTAAAAGATACCTGTCTGGTTTGAATTTAAGATCAAAGAGAAAATGTTGAAAGGGCCCCCTTCTGCCCTCAAGCCCCGCCCCCACGGCCGCACGCCGCGGCGCTGGGGGACGCTGCACCGGCCACACCCGTGCTGACATTCCTTCTTTTGTCGTTCGCAGTCCGGGAGCACTAAGCATTTATTTCAGCGGCAAATTCTGAGGCTTCCCCTAGGCCTCCGCCCACAGCTACTTCTAACTCCGCAGCTCCTTTCTTCCCGGCCCCATGCGGTTTCTAAACAATGACTCGGCAATTAATATTGTCTGAGCAGGTAAGAAGTAGGAAGAGGAGGAGAAACCTTCTCATTAAAGTGCTGGGGGCTGCTAATCCCATCTGTTATTGAAGAGGAGTCGGGAGAGGCCAGCCCCTTGTAGCTTTTCTCATTCAAACCTCTCGGCCCCTCCCAGAGGTGGCCACTGTATTCCCTGCGGACTTTAAAGCCCTGCCGAAATTCACGCTCGCTCCAGTCCTAAAGTGCAAATGGATTGTGCTTTTAAAGCTCGAGAAAGGAAGTGCCCTGCCCAAGCCCAGGGGCCCACCCCCTGCCAAGGGGAACACACACCTCATGAAACCACAGAGAAAAGACACCTGGAACTAAAAGGCAGCATCAAGGGTCACATAAATCCAGACCCTTCCCCAATACACATAGGGTAGTTTCTGTTTGGACAACCCTTTCTCGCCCAATTCTCACTTGGCTTTTTCTTTTTCGCCCTTTTTTTCTCTCCCTCCCCTATTGATCCTGGCCTCTTCTTCCTTTTTTCTCCCTTGTTTATGGGGTTTTGTACTTAGATTCTTCTGAGTAGCTAGGAGACTTAGCTAGGAATAGATCTCCATCAGATTGCTTCAGAATAGAAATACTGACTGTGGCTTCCTACAGTCCATACTCTTACTCGGCCCTGGAAGAAACTCCAAGACAATTTACCAGCATGGTGGGCTGGCATTCCAGAGGGCACCACACACCAAACCAGAGGAACAAGGAAGGCCCCAGCCCAAACAGGTATCCTCTGATTACATCTTACAAATTGCCTCAAAAATTTTTTTCTGAATACTTTATGTGATATGGCTCACTTTTTCTTGGAAACCTACGGGTGTTGAATATAGGAAAGAAGCCAAAAAAAAAAGGGAGAAGCAACAAATTAGAAAGTCAAAAACATGTCAAGAACCCTAGTCTTTAAACCCATGAATCCTTAAGAATACTTTCTTTTCATGATTGTGAATTCTTCTTGTCCTTAGTCTCCCCAACATCTCTCATGTATGATCAGTGGAGCACAAGGCTGGCTTCACTGTGATGCTCAGTACTTGGCTTCTGGCAAAAGAGGACACACAAGGGAAATAGTTGTGTCTCCCCGGAACATCAGAGGAATAAAATGCTCCCTTGCTCCCCCAGGCTAGTGAGAACCCTCACCCACCCACCCAACCATAAAGAAGAATGGAGGCAGAGAGGCTAAGGGGATTCATTTTCTGGCCATCTGCTTTGTAACAGACCAGAAGGCAGTGAGGCCTCCCTTCAGGTATGACCTGGAGAGGTGTCTGACCGCTAGCATCCTTGCACATGGATTTATACCCAGGCATCCCTCTGTAACATACCCATGCACATCCAGTGAGCCACCTTTCCTCTGTGCATAGAGCTGATTTGTTTTCTTCAGCGTAGGCATTAAAATTCTGCCTGAGTGCTGTCTTTAAATTGCCTTGATGCTAGGTGGGTTCCAACCCTGACCTGTCCTGATGGCAAGTAAGGCTATAACAAGCTCGGGATCAATATTCATAGCGGGTGTCCTGGGCTGATAACACTATCCAAGACAATGTTCACTATCAGTGTGGACAGCTGAGATATTGTGCCATTAGGGATGTTGTGTTAAATAACCTGATCCATTTCTGGGGCTATTTAATGAATTTCACAGTTTAGATAGTATCTTTAAGGAGAAGGCAAAGGCTATTCCGGAGGCACTGATGCAAATCAATGGTGCCAAGCTTCCCGAGCTATTGCACAAACAAAGTGGCCTATAATTCCAGCAGAGCCTTGAGGACCTGCTGCCCACACCGGGAGCAGGGTTAACAATGGAAAGAGTGTGCAGTTTACACAGAGGGAGGGCGATATTATGAGCTGCAGGAAAGCAGCTTAGATAAAATCTTATGTTCCTGAAATAAAACACAACTGGAATTCTCTAGGTAAAACCTCTTGGTTTGAGCTGGCTCACAGGGCAGGACAGATATGACAAAGAGACAGCTTCATAAGGCACAACTCAGTGACAAGGGAAGACATGGACGCCTATGGGCGTCTCCTTTACTCAGGGCTTTGGCCAGCTTTCCCCAAAATGAGCTTCACCAGCTCAAATCAGTGCATAAAATGGGAGGGGGAGGCACTGGATTTTAAAAGGAAATTGCTGATTGTGGAATCAGTGGTTTGTTTACTTGACTCCAGATACTCATTGCTGCTGCCTTTGTTTACAATTAAAGGCCAGCATTTACCATTTCCCCCCAGAGCTTTGAACCCTGGCCACCAAGCAGAGCAAGTATGCCTTTTAAAAACTCACCCCAGAGACTTCGATTTGGGAAAGCTGAGTTCAAAGTGTAGCCTTCCCTCCTGTCCCCAAACTGCAAACACAATAAAAATGTTTACTTAACATATTTCACTTAAAAAAAAATCAATGTGTCTTCTTGAAAATCAACTTGTTTATCTTAGAAATCCAGAGGAAGCATCAAAGAAGGTGAGGAAGCAGTAGGGTTTATTAATGAGCAGAACACGTGCTCATTGGTCCCGATGATGATCAGCATTAATAATAATATCTGCTCTTTCTTGGGCAGTTGCTCTGGGGCCAGCACTGGACTCAACTCTTTCATGTGTTATTTATGAACTCTCCCCAAACCCCTCCAAACAGGTCCTAATATCCCCAATTTACAGTAGAGGAAAGGAGCACAGAGAGGTCAAGTGACATGCCCATGCCCCAGAGCTAGAAAATGGTGGAGCTGAGATTTGACCTCAGACAGTGAGATTCCAGAGCCCTCTTCTGGAAAGTTCTTTTTTGGGGAAATTGAATTCCTGCTGCAGGATGAACCTTACCTGCAGACTCTTACAGTTTTTCCTTAAAGTTACACACATAGCTGAGCTACGTAACAGATCTCGGAAATAGTAAATGAGCCCACGCACTGCCTGGAAGTGGCCCATGGTGCCAGCTCTGCTCTTCTATTCAGTGTGTTTTTTTTTTAATATTTTTTTTATTTGTTGATGGACACAATGTCTTTATTTTATTGCTTTGTATGTGGTGCTGAGGATCGAACCCAGGGCCCCACGCATGCGAGGCAAGCGCTCTACCGCTGAGCTACAATCCCAGCCCCTATTCAGTGTTTTCTGATGTTTTAAGATATTCCCAGGAGGAGCCTGAGAAAAGGGAATTGCCAGGCAAGTTAAATTGCACTGGTCATCTAGAAAGGTAGAGAAATGTAATTGGGAAAAAAAAAAAAAGAGAGAATAAGCGGGGAGGGGAAGCCAGTGATAAGCTGAGGGCATGTGAACAGAGAACTGGTGAAGGATGGAGCAGGAAAAGCAGGGACACAGATGCAGTTGGGATCCTCTCTGACAGTGAGCACGGGATGTCACAGTAATACTGCACCAAAGGGAAGCATTTGCAGAATAAAGACAAGGAAGCGGGATAGAGCACAGAAATCTCCCCCTTTATGTGTCCTTTTAAGGTGATTTCCTGCAAGGTAGAGGTCAAAGCCCTCTGCTCCCTGAATCTGCATCTAGATATCACGCCTTCAGCCTCTCCCTGGTCCTCCTGCCTGCAGCCTTACTGTACACACAGTCTGTTGGCTTTGCTTGGGTGTGCAGACCCCAGCCCTCGGAAGGTCAGGCTACATCCTAAAAGAGTGAAGCCAGCTGGGCAAGGACCCTGCCAGACAAGGGAGTGCTGCTACTCAACCTGTAGACAAGGACCTTGGAGGAATGCTAGTCAGCACTACCAGATCTTCATGCAGGCCAGAAGAAACTGGAAGCCTGGATTCTTATGTGATATCTGCAAAGTTTTAAATACTGGCGACCAGTTCAAATGTTTGAAAACAGGCTCTTAGAAACAGGTCTGGACCTTAGTTGTCACACGCCAGATGAGCTCAGCCCATCCATTGTTCGTGGCATTTCAATGGCTACTGTGGTCCATGGGATGCAGACTACATGCTTTAGCACAGACTGCAAGATTCTTCAAGATCTGACCCACTTCCTGTATAGTGCTGGTCCCTGGACAGGCCACACTCCAGTGAACCATGTATCAGTCCCCTGCCTATGCATGCCATCTTCTCAAAGGCTCTGCTTTAGTGTCTGTGCCTCAGTGTGTGGAGGCACCTGACCCACTGGTAGTCTATTCCTGAGCTGCCTAATGACCAGACTGGTGTGGTCAGCTCAACCAGAAGAGCTGGACCAGCCAGATGCCTCTCCCAGGAGTCTGGATTAAGGCCTCAGGGCATGTTCCCTGCCACTGGTGGGTGCTTGAGCTCAATGGACAGGGGAAATGGAGGTGAGGAGGCCGCTGAGAGCCCACATGAGCTTGGAAGTTAGGAAGAAGTGGAGACTCAGCAGGAGTGGGGAGAACAGAAGAGAGCAGGTAGAGCAGAGTGGAGAAGCCAGAAGAGATGCAGGGGTGACCATGAGTGCTTCCTCGGGTCGCCTTGTCCTGAGGCTGGCTGTCCCACTTCTCTTGGGATCATGGCTTGGATCTTTAATGTCCCCCCCAAAATCCATATGTTCGGCAACTGAGGAATATACAGATATGAGCTGATCAGATTAGAAAAGCCAAAACCTCACCTGTGGGTTCATTCATTTGATGGCTTAATCATTTGAATGGACTGCTGGAGTTGTAACTAGAGGTGGGGGGCTGGCTGAAGGAAGGAGGTCATGGGGAGTGCCTTGGAATACATCTTGTCCCTGGTTGCTCTCTCATCCTGCTGCCTAGCTACCGTGTGTTCAGCAGCTTTCCTGCACCGTGCCCTTCTTCCATAATGTTCTGCCTCACCTCGGGTCCAGAGCAGAGGAGTCAACCAAGCATAGATGGAGACCTCTGAAACTTGGAGATCAAAATAAACTTCTCTTCCTCAACGTTGTTCTTGTCAGGTATTTTGGTCACAGCAACAAAAAAGTGACTAATACTTTTCAAGGACCCTGTGAGCCCCCCTGCATCCCTACAAACACTCCTCCCCACTTGGTTGTGAGCCACCCCAAAGAGTTCAGATCCTCACAACCAGAAGAGTCCCAGGAGCGCGGCTCCCACACCTGTGCATGAGCCGCCCAGCAGGGCAATGCTGCTTGTGGGCCCAGACCTACGTGGGAAACTTCTTTTCACTGTCAACTCTCTTCTGTCAAGTGTCATTCCTTCTGTGAGGCCTTCCCTGCCCTCCTCCCCAATTTTATTAGAATTGAATTATCCAGAGTCAAAGAACCCTGCCAGGCACAGCCTTTTTCACACTGATGAGACACAGACTTCCTGGTTCTCAGACCATTTTTTTTTTAATATATTTTTTTTAGTTGTTAATGGATCTTTATTTTACTCATTTATTATTTATATGTGGTGCTGAGGATCGAACCCAGTGCCTCATGCATGCTAGGCAAGCGCTCTACCACTGAGCTACAGCCCCAGCCCTCAGACCATTTTTTTTTTAGTACCAGGGATTGAACTCAGGGGTTCTTGACCACTGATGGACATCCCCAGCCCTATATTGTGTTTTATTTAGACACAGGGTCTCACTGAGTTGCTTAGCTTCTCACCGTTGCCGAGGTTGGCTTTGAACTCCTGTCTCAGCCTCCCAAAGTGCTGGGATTACAGGTGTGCGCCACTGCGCCCGGCTTTTGACCATCTTAAAGTAAGAGGTCACAGAACATTTGCCTTTGTTCCCACAGACACCCTGGTGTTTAGTAGAGTAGGTTGAAGAATTGAAAGGAATAAACAGTGGCCTGATAACATAAGCCCAAAACTCCACAGTGTGATTAAGATGGATTGGAAACCCATACCTTAAGAGGTAGTACAGGCTAATGATAAAAATAGAATTGAGAAATATTTAGGTATGGCTGTGGTTTCATAATGGATCCAACTTGGGGGAAACGTCGTGCCTCTGAGGAGCACCTTGTGTTTTTAAATGGACCATCCGTGCTGGGCAGCCATGATCTTTGCAAAAGAAAACCACAGGAGAAGGACCAGGAATATAACCCAGTGTGGCACTTCTGATACTCTGGCAGAAAAACATAGTAGCATCTGTTCTCCAAAGAAGACCTCCCTAGTAAGCCACGCTGCTCAGTGTGCACACCCTGCGTAGTTCATGCCCATGCTGAACCTGCTCTGCCCCCGGGAACCCGTACAACATAGCTGATGTGACTCTGTGACTTCTCAGGCGAAGTCACGAGAAGCCTGCAGTCTCCATCTTGTTCCTTGGTACGATGGCTCTTAAGACATTTCCTCTTAGACTCTGGCTGCTATGCTATGAGATACTCAAGCCACACTAGAGGCCATGTGTAGGACTCCCAGGACTATCCCCAACCTTCTGAATCCAAGCCTGTGTTCCCAATCTCCAGGTGACTGAGAAGCACTTCTAGATCAATGGTTTTCCAAATTTCCTCTACCTTAGCCATCTCGTGAGACAGGAGACCCTTGGCCCACATAGACCTCTCTTGGTCTGGCCTCACTTTCCAAGGGGGACAGGATTTCATAACAAAAGCAAAAGGCCCCTGTGGGATGTAGGCACCTGCTGCTTCTGCCTGCACACGGTGCTTCCTTCTCACTCTCGTTTACGGTGCCTGGCTTTTGCTGGGAGATGTCCCCCACCCATTCCATGTGGCCATGATGGGACTGTGTATAAAGGTGGCCTTGCCTCAGCTTTGGTGAGGTGCAGGAGTCAGGCTGGATCCTAACAGCACCACTTTCCTCTGTACACAGGCATGGGGAGGAGAGGCACTGACCTAAGTGAGCCAATAAAAGTTCTTTCTGGAACTGTTAGACCAAGTTGAGGAAAAGGTTCTTCACCAGGTGGTTTACCTGGGACTCTGTTACCCCAGAGCTGGTAACCAGCCATGCCTGAAACCTTCAATTGCTAGACTATCTGATTTTGTGAGTCAATATATTCCTTTTAAATTTAAGCCATTTGGAGTTTGGTTTCTGTCACTGGCAACCAGAATCTGAGCTGGGCGCGATGGCACATTCCTGTAATCCCAGCAGCTCAAGAGGCTGAGGCAGGAGAATCGTGAGTTCAAAGCCAGCCTCAGCAACGGCAAGGTGCTAAGCAACTCAGTGAGACCCTGTCTCTAAATAAAATACAAAAATAGGGCTGGGAATGTGGCTCAGTGGTCAAGTGCCCCTGATTCAATCCCCAGTCCAAAAAAAAAAAACAAAGAATATGAAAGGATTACACACACCTCCACTACAGCATAGAGAACTGATGGACTCATGTTTGAGCTGCAAGTCAGACGTGATTTTTAGAGTTGTCATTAGAAAGGTAACAGGCCCAAAGCTCTGTTGATGAAGTGTGCACCCCAGCACGTTGCAGTGTTAATGTGCCACCTGATGAGCCCTGGAACCAAAGCTGCAAACAAGAATCCATCAGATTAGGACTCGGTGTACAGTTTTGTTTTCCTCCTTCTGGACCTTCCTGCGTGAAAAGCAGAAGTGATAGCTGGGGGTATGGCAGGCGGCATCTCGAGGGTGTTAAAGCCTCCTGTGAGGGTGATGGTGTAGGGAGATGGAAGCAGCCATTGCCTGCTGGTCCAGGAGCTGCTGAACCCACTCAGGGCTGCCTTCCTCTTGGATCTGTGACACATGAAGAAAAGTCAGTATTTGAGCAACCAGAGTTGGGTTTTGGTCACATTAACCAAATGCGACCCTACTTTAGCCAAGACCCTTTGCCCATTACATCCATAGAAATGTCTTGGATTTTTGGATCAGATCTCAGCTCAACTGTCTCACATTTAGAGACTTGCCACTTTGGACCAATGTGTCATTTTTCAGGTGAGGGAAATGGGTCCTTGTATTCATTCTCTATCATTGCTGTAACAAATACCACCAATTTAGTGGCTCCAGATGACAGATTTATTATCTTGCAGTCCTGGAGGCCAGAAGTCCTGAAGTCAAGGTGCCAGAAGGGCCACTTTCCTTCTAGAGGTTCTGGAGAGAAGCCATTTCTTTGCCTTCTCCAGCTTCCAGAGGTCATCTGTCTTTCCTAGCTCATGGCCCCTTCTTAAACAAGGCTAGCAGGATAGTATTTTCAAATATCTCTCTGATCCCTGATTCTGTTGGCACATCTCCTCTGACTCTCCCTTGCCTCCCTCCTTCCCTGAAAAGGACTCCCGTGATTATGTTGGGCCCACTTGGATCATGCACAATCATCTCCCAAGATCTCAGGCATAATCACATCTGCAAAGTCCCTTTTTGCCATGTAAGAGAACACACGTACAGGTTCTGGGGAGTAGGATGTGGCTATCTCAAGGGGACATTATTCTGTCTACTACTGTCCTAGAGATGGAAAGTGAGTCATTCAAGGTCACACAGAAGTACATATACGCTCACACCACTGCCAGGAGCACCCTCTCAAGGGCCATGTCAGGCTGCCCGTGTGCTCAGAAGCCACTGCTGCCCTCCACAGCCTGCAGAGACCACCTTCTTGATTGCACCTGTGTCACTCATTGGCACTTGGCACACAATGGATCAGCAATCTTGAGGGGATGTATATACCTTGTCCTCTGCTCAGTCTTGACCTCTGAAGGCAGAGATCAGAACTTAGACCATTTTTCAACCCTGAAGTCCACTGCCCAGAGTCGAAGCTCAATATGTGTATGTTTCATGATGTTTATGGCAGATTCTTCAGATCAGTGCAGCTCCTGTCCTGCAGAGTCTGCAAGGCTCAAAACTGTATTTCCCAGATTCCCTGGCTGGTTGGACTAGATTCCATCAAACCAGTCATGGTGAAAGTGAGGTGGTGGCCACAGGAGGAAAGAATCGTCTGAGGAGAAGATGTTGGATATGTTTGGCTTTTCTGCCAGAGTTGTGCTGGGACTGTACCATTAGGTCCCTGGTAGCCAAGGGATGGGGAAGTGCCATTAGGCATTTGTCATAGATGCATGGTTCTTCCGCACCTTGCATAACCCCTCTAGCTGGAGCAGTTCCTACTGCCTGCAACTAAGGACCTTTACCTAATGTGTAATACTCCTCTCTGGCATTGTAAACCCCTATGGATAGGAACTACGTCTTATATTTCTCTGGTAAACAGCTGCAAGTAGCTCCTCCAGGAAGCTTATCAATAGAATATGCACAATTCACTGGACTGGGTTAAAATTTTAACATTTTGATGAATTCTTCATTCTTTTTTTTAATATTTATTTTTTAGTTGTGGGTGGACAGAATATCTTTATTTTATTTTTATATGGTGCTGAGGATCGAACCCAGTGCCTCCCGCGTGCTAGGCGAGCACGCTACCACTGCGCCATAACCCCAGCCCGAATTCTTCATTCTTTCTGTGAAACAAGAGCCTGAAATGAAGTGATAGAATAATATGGTCCCTCTCCCTTTAAACCTCAATCATACTAGAAGTCAAATTTTCTCCTTTTAATTTAATTTATTACTTCAAGGGGGCTTCTAAAGAAGCCATCTGCTTTATTTTTGGTACTGGGGATTTAACCTAGGGACACTTTACCACCGAGCCACATCCTCAGCCCTTTTTTATTTATTTTTTTATTTTGTGACTCAGCCTTGCTAAGTTGCTGAGGCTGGCCAGGTGAAACCATTCCTTTTATATCAATGTTGATTTGTTGAAAAATAATGTAATACGAAATGTAATTTTATAATTCATCCAGAATCTTATAGACCTAACATATTGGGATACTACCATTTTCTTCTCAGTCCTATTCCTGTAACACTTATTTTTGCAGGACTGTTGTCTGCATATAATATTGTCATTTACTTTTCCCTATATATTAGCACTTGAGTGTTTTCCATGGTTGATATCTTGTCTTCATTCCCGATAACATCGTATTTCTTTCAGTACCCATGTTATACAATCCCCATTCTTGAACATTTAATTTTCTTCCAGCTTGTTCTTACGCTGCAATCGTCGCTTTTGGACTCCTTTCCAGAGCGCTGCTTCCCGGGCACAGAACTGTCACTCAACAGGTGCGCCATTGGCTGCGGGTAGGGCTGTCGTCACTGCCGCTGAGGATGAGAACACCGGCGAACGGCGGGTGCAGCCTGTTTTCTTTCACTTTCGTTCTTCTCAAGGTACCTTCTAGTCGGCTCAGTCCACCTAGCCCTGATTTTTAGGGAGTTAACTTTCCGCGGGACCTGCTACCCGCTGGCTGCGCAGGGCCAGCGGAAGATCCGCTCCCGGGGGCGCGCGAGGCGGGCTCGCGCCTCCAGCGCCGCCTTCCGGGGCCTGTGCCCGCCCCGGACTACACGTCCCAGGCGCCCGTGCGCGGAGGGCTCGGCCGCGGGCTCAGCAGCCGTTTGGGACCCGGGATCGCGGCACGCTTGGGACGCGATGGCCGCTTGGGGCGATCGGCTGGCGGGTGTGCGCGGCGTGCTGCTCGACATCTCGGGGGTGCTGTACGACAGCGGCGAGGGCGGCGGCGTCCCGATCGCCGGCTCGGTGGAGGCGGTGGCGAGGTGAGTGGGCCGCTGTCCCGCGGGCGGTGTCGGCTGGGCGCCCCGCGGACACAGGCGACCGCTGGCGGCAGGGGCGGAGCTGCCTCTGGCCCCGCCCCCAGACCCCGCCCCGCCCCGCGCCTCGCAGGTTAGAGCTTCGCTGTCCAACCCGGCAAGTGGCTGCCCAGAGGCTGGACTGGGGCTAGTCTGCGTTGAGATGCGGTATGAGTGTAAAATACGGTGCTCTCTGGGTTTCCAAGACTTAGAAAAATGTAAAGTAGCTCATTAGTATTGTTTTATGACGACTACATGTTGAAATGATAGTGATTTGACTGTCAGGATAAACATGGCAAATGGATTCCCCTGTTTCTCTTGACGTGTTACTAGAAGAGTTTACATATTCGGCTCACCATGTAGTTGTGTTGGACCGAATGGTTCACCTGAGAGGAGGAGGGCATCTGGCCATCCAGCCTTGCCCCTGGAGGACACTGCCAGTACTGGTTGTGTACTGCCAGAGCAGGGTTGGCACCACCCAGCCTGGGCTTTATAATTTCCCAAGGTGCCCTTGGCCAGCACTGCTGTGATGTTAATGAATGGGCAGTTGGGAAGGGCACTTTGCCCAGAACTCAGCCTTCCAGAGTCCCTTAGCTAGGGCACCCTCACTTGGTGGCCTGACTCACTGGGACTCAGTTTACCACCCTGTAGATGGCAGTAAAGTGAACCTCTTGGTCATTCTCAGAGACCTCACCCTACCCACCTGTATGTGTGGGAGCTGCTGAGACAACAGGGACCCAGACTATGCTGCATTGTGAAGTGGGCAGTGTTTGGGATGCTGGGAACTGGTGAGCGGGAGGTCTGGTCTCCAGAGCACCTGTGAAGGGCAGCTCAGAACTAGGAGACCCTCAGCCACAGGGTTGGCACAGTGTTGGTGGGAGTCCAGGTTTAGGGGCTTTCCTGGCTTCCGTTTTATTCTTCACGAACCCCAAAGCTTTAGACTAGCTCTGTCACAGGTGAGAGCATCATGTGGGTGGTACCTGTGGAAATGGGGTAGTGGGCTCTGGACTGTGTTAGAGTGAGGAGGGCCTTGTGGGGGAGCGGGAGGCCAGGGGCTCAATGCTGGGACTGAGGAGTCGGGGCTCAGGGTCAGCAGTACTGTGCATACAGATGAGTAGACTCAGTCACCACAGATTGGCATAAGTGATGTGAAGACGGATCTGGGAGAGTATGACAGGGGAGGGTGGCTGTGCTAGAGAGGAGGCCAGGATGGCTCTGAGGAGAGGCTTTGAGCTGAACCCGAGGGACAAGATGGAAGCAGAAGATGTGCCATGTGGGCAGAAGGAACAGCAGCTGCGAGGCCCGAGGCAGAGAGTGTGCCCTGCTCAAGGAGCTGGCAGGGCCTTTGGAACTCGGAGAGCTGTCATGCTCTATCCTGAGTGTTGGTAGTCTGCAAAGATTTTGTGCAGACATGTCACATGATCCGATTTTATGTTTGAAAGACATTTAAATGTAAGAAATGAAAGCACATATGTGCATTGAAAACAGAGAGATTTTCTTTGACATCTCAGAGTGAAAGAAGGCTTTATGTCTGTGCCTCGAATCTCCAACAGAACATTAGCCACCCAAGGGAAATCTAGACAGAGGACAGGAACAGCTCACAGGAGAGGAAGCATGAGTGACTCTGTAAACATACAAAGGATGCTTAGCCTGACTCAGAGAAGAGAAATGCAAATTCAAATGACACCAAGATGCCATTTTTTTATCCATTTGACAAAATTGGAAAAAATCAAGAAGTTTGAGAATGAATTCTCTTGGTGAGAGTTTGTGGAAACAGACCCTGCCACCCTGTGCTTGTGGAAGATCCATTTGGCACATCATGTCCAGTCCTGGGATTTGTCCTGCCTCACACATAAGCAGTGACAAGAACAGGTCATTTGTAGCAGTGCCTTTTGAAATAGCACAAGAGTGAATTCTCTTCCAACATGTCAGCCGCGGAGCCTCGCCTCCCTGCCTCCAACAGCATGAGGAGCGAGCTCTCCTCCCTATAGCCACCGCTGGTAAAGAGCAGGCTGCACGGTTGCCCGCCTTTGGGTGGAAAAGGGAGAAATGCAATAATGCATTCCTACCGCCATGTTTGAGTAAAGACTGAAGTGTCACTGGAAGGGATCCCAAGGAGTTCACAGACAAGGGGGGATCTCAACTCAGGACAAGGGAGGTCCTTGACGTACATGATGGAAAAGAATTTCAGCATGTGTCACAGGCACAGAGGTTTATTTAGGAAAGTAAGGAATGCTCACTTAGGGAAGAACATAGGCCATCTTGAGTGGGAGATGCATTTGTGGGGTTCGCAGCTCCTGTTTTAAAGGAAGCTTGGTGAGGGCTGGGTACAGGAAGGTCTGACATCAGTCTAGTCTGGTGATCACAAGATGACTTATGAGGACTTATGGTCATTCTTGGGATCCTTAGGCTGCGTGTGGTCTCCACTATCTGATCAGCAGACAACTCTGGAAAGTCACCTTAAATTGTAGGTTTCTTAAAATATCATTATCTCCTTTTGTTTAATCTGTTTATTGGTAGACTAATTAACAGTGCATAAGGGAATTATCATGAGTGAATTTATGGTAACGCCAAGATTAACAGATTTCTCAGAAATATGAGTGACAGGCCTCAGGGAGAGTGGCTTGGGAGAGTTGTATGGAGCCTCAGATTAAATGTTTGCTTTCTGTCTATTTGTTATTTTTTCTACCTCAGAAGGACACATGCCACTCCAAGTGTGACTGAAGAGCTGGGGGATAAGCCAGGAAGATTGGACACTGGCGGGGAGATGGGAGAAAGTTCATTGTGGGCTTTGTATAGCATCATTTGTACCTGTTAAGTGCCATTGTTCTGGATATCAGGCATGTGTAAAAACTTAAATTGAGCAACAAATAAGCCACTTTTAACTTTTGAAATAAATATGTTTTTAGAGCAGTAGATGAATGATCCAAGTGTTTAAAAATGTATACATGTGAAATATGTAAAGGATATATAAACTATAGATTATGATCTCTACCTATTTTAATGCTTGCATCAATTTCATTGAAATATCCCAGAATTGAAAACATGGGACTCAATGGATTAAAAGGGTTTTGTTTTTTTTTTTAAACAAAACAAATGTATTTCCCATTCAAAGCATTACATTAAAACTATAAGTAACTCTCCCTGATTGCACTGTGGAGAATGGAGTGGCAGGAGGTGGGAGGCTGAGGGCTAGGGAGGAACCAGGGTGACCAGTTCAGAGACTGTTCAAGTGGCCCAGGAGAGCTGATGAGGCTGCCTAGAGAGAAGGCAGTCACATGGGGAAGGACATGATAAAAGTAGGACCAATGGGACCTACTGACATATTGGCTATTGTGGGGCCAGCGAGAACATGAAATAGAGGGTGGCTTCCTTAACTGCCTTGAGCACCTGGCAGCATGGTGAGGTGGTAGGAGGGTACATGGGCAAGTGCCCTGGAGGCACATGGTGTGAGTCAAGTTCCTGGTCCAGCGCTCAGTCCGTTGTGATAGACCTCGCAATAGTGCAACATTTAAATATCATTTTCTAGCCAGGCGCGGTGGCGCAAGCCTGTAATCCCAGCACTTAGGGAGGCTGAGACAGGAGAATCATGAGTCAAAGCCAGTGAGACCCTGTCTCTACATAAAACACAAAATAGGGCTGGGGATGTGGCCCAGTGGTCGATTGCCCCTGAGTTCAATCCTCGGTACCAAATAAATAAATAAATAAATAGTAAATATCATTTTCCATGTTATTGATAAAAACTCCTGTCATACATACTTTTAAAAATAATGTTATTGTATTTTTATACCTTTATTTTATTTGCTTATATTTATGTGGTGCTGAGGATTGAACCCAGTGCCTCACGCATGCTAGGCAAGCTCTTACCACTGAGCTACAGCCCCAGCCCCCATACATACTTCTAATTTTTTTAAAAATCAGGGCCATTTAAAACAACTTTTTATTAAAGTAAACTATACCTGTAGAGAAGAACTCGTGGCTGTAACACTCAGTGCCACCAGCACTTCAGAGGCCCTGTATCCCTGCTCCTGGGAGACTCCTCTCCTGATTTCTAGTACCTTAGACTGGTTTTGCCTGGCGTGAGCAGTACATGGATTAACTCATACAGTATGTCCTCTGTTATGTCTTGTTTCTTTTACTTGTGTTGTTTAGAGATTTGCCCCATTATTTGTGGCATGTGGACTGTTCATTCTCATTACTGTGTGATGACCACAATTTCTCATTCTCCTATTCATGGAGTATAGTTTCCAATTTTGGGTTATTATGAGTAGTGCTGCTGGGAACATTCTAGAATGTGTCTTTTGGTGAGCACACGGATGTATCCATGCAGCATGCAGAGCTGGGAGTGGAAAGGCTGGGTCACAGCCAGGCCTATGCTCTGCTTTGAGAGATGCTGCCCAAGGGTTCTCTAAAGAGGTGCAGTTTGCATAACAGCTGCAATGTAATAATGGCCCTAAAATATGCCAAAGCCAGATGTACAGCTGACAGAGCTGAAAAGTCCCTTGCCGAAGGTGTATGGGGCTGTTTCTGGTGAGACGACATCATTTCTCCCATCCTGGGAGGTTTTATCGTTGTGTTTTCAAGGGTCCCAGAGAACTGCCTGTCTGGTGTCCCTGATGCTTCCTGGCTCCCTTGCCTCAGGACCACATTCCCACATCCCAGCATGGTCCACTGGAGCCTTCTTAGGTGACCTTTGGGGCCCCTTCACTGGTTCTCATTCACACAAACTTCCTGGTGAGGTTGTCATTGATGCCTTGAGCAGCTCACACCCATAGACACTGAAGAGCAGCTGGTGGTGCTCCTCAGCTCCTCTGTTGGCTTTTTAGGACAAGGTCCCCACCCAAGCCCAGCCTCCACAGGGCCATCTCTTCCTGCTCAGGTGGAAGCACGTGGGCCCTCTCTGTGCTTGTCTGATGCTTAAAGCTCACCCAGGGCCCAGGGCCATGAGACTTTCCCCCCAGTACACTGGGTCTGCTCTTGGAGCTTTCCAGGGAGTTTTCTCCCCAGTGGCTGAGACAAGCTGCCCTGTGTGGCTTCTTTGCGCCTTCCTCTGTGTCCTCCTTGAAATGCAGGGCTCCCTTTGAAGTCCCTTAGGGGCTCACAGGAGGTTCCTGGGGCAAGACCAACTGCCACAGAGGGACAAGTGTGGTGGGGGAGGGACGGGTTCTGGGGAGCACATGCCTCCACCTCCATGGCAGCCCCCAGCAGTGTCCTTATGCTGTGAGCCTAGAAGGCAGTGACTCCCTGTCCCCACTCCTCCTCCTGCATTTGCTGTGGTGACAGATACCCTCAGATTTTCTGAAAGGTTCCCACTTAGTGGGGAACAGAAAGCACAAAGAGAGAATAAACTCAGCTTTTGAAATAAGATGCGCGGTGGCACACGCCTGTAATCCCAGCACTTAGGGAGGCTGAGACAGGAGAATTGCGAGTTCAAAGCCAGCCTCAGCAAAGGCCAGGTGCTAAGCAAGCAACTCAGTGAGACCCTGTCTCTACATAAAACACAAAATAGGGCTGAGGATGTGGCTCAGTGGTCGAGTGCTCCTGAGTTCAATCTCCAGTACCCCCCCCAAAAAAGCTGGATAAAGCTGGGGGTGCAAACCTGAAATCCCAGCACTTAAGGGGGCTGAGACAGGAGAATTGTGAGTTCGAAGCCAACCTCAGCAATAGCGAGGCGCTAAGCAACTCAGTGAGACCCTGTCTCTACATAAAACACAAAATAGGGCTGAGGATGTGGCTCAGTGATCGAATACCCTTGAGTTCAATCCCCAGTACCAAAACAAAACAAAACAAAACAAAGAAATAAGATGGGCAACAGTGATACATCCCTCATCGAGGGAGTTCACACGCCCAGCTGGGCTGCGCTCCCCTTTGCAAGGCGAGGGCTGAGGCTCAGAGGTTCAGGGGCTGACCGAAGCAGAAAACGAGGTGAACTCTCTTTAAAGATTGCCCATTCATTCATTGATGTGACACCTTACACTGAGTGACCACTTTCACTCTTCCAAGAACACTGCTGTGGGCGCTGGGGATTTGGGTGGTGAACGAGATGGCTGGGTACCTGGGCCCTGGAGGAGATAACGTGGCGGAGCAGGGAGATGAGCAGTGAAGGGCACATGCCCAGAGAGGCTGGCATGTCAGGTGGACAGACCTTGAGCCAGCCGGAGCCCAACCTCGCAGATCCCGTGAGGCGTGAGCTGGGATGGGAGATGCCCAGGATCTAAGAGCTTACCAGGAGGAACAGGAGGCCCAGGCTTCCCTAGTCCTCCCAGGCGGTATGGCTCTGCGTCTCCAGGCTGCCTGCTCCTTCCTGGAGCTGCTCCAGGACTTGTGGGCGGGTGTGTGGACATCTGTACCTGGCTTGGGTTCCCCCAGCAGGCCTTTATTAGAGCCCATTTTTGGGCGGAGTGGACTCCCCAAGGGGAGCCATTCAGAAGCAGGGCCCAGCACAGCGGGAGCTGTAGCACAAAGGCACATGCTGCTGGCCCTGGATGATGGCCCCGGAGGCATCTGCATGTGAAAGGCCGTGGACATTTACTGCATCCTGTCCCAGGCCACTAAAGCACATCTGCCAGGCCGGCCCAGGTCTGGGCCTGCCTTTTTGGAGCCGGCGGAAGGAAACAGGGTTAGCCTCAGCCAGGACGGCCTCATAAAACAATTCCTACCCCGACGGCCCCACAGCCCTTGTGCCCAGCCTTGCAGGTGGTGCCTCTCAATCCCCAGTGTGACCAGAAACCTTGAGGACCCTGTTAAAATGCAGGTGCTCCCAGCAGGTTATAGAGCAGTGAGGGACCAGGGCCAGGGGACCTTGGTCTGGATGGGGCCTCTTTTGACTTCTAAGACCATCTGGTCAATGCTCTGCTGCCCTGGCACTGTCTGGTCTTGGAAACAGAGGTCCTTGGCATTGGCAGTAGCAGAAGTAACAGGGACTGTGGCTGCTGGCTGGAGCTTCACTTGCAGGCCCGTATCTCCGCCCATCTGGGGGACAGCACCAGCCCTGCGGGGGCCCGGTAGGTGTAGCCCAGGAGTTGCCTAGAAACTTTCCTGGCGCAGCCTGGACCTTGGACAAGGAGTGCTGTCACTCCTTTGCTGTTAGAGGTGGCTGCTTTGTCTTCAGAGATGGGGGCAGTGGCCTGGACCAGCAGGTGTGATCCTCATCCTGGACTCAGTGTGTTCTGTTTGGTAATGTCAACATCGAAGTTTCACAAGCTAGGTGGCTTCCTTGTAAATGCTCCCGCGAGCACATGACCCTCCCTGGCCCCAGCACGATCACTGCCCTAGGGTGACAGAGCGGGTCCTTCCAGTCTTTCTTCATTGTGTTCCTTGAAAGCACAGAAGATTTTGAGACAAAGTCCCCATCCTCCAACCATATGCAGACCCCTGGGCAGCTGCCTGTCACCCCGCTCTGCCCCACCCTACCCTCCCTGCTCAAGGAAAGTGCAGGGTTCAGGGGTCCCCAGAGGCTGGAGACCCCATGCAGATCCCCAAGCCAGGGGCGCCGAGGTTTATAAATGCCTTCGAGCATTTATCTGGCAAGTGAAATTTGGAGAACTCCAGAATTAAACAAAAAACAAGAAAGCAGTGTCTGAATAGAGTATATTTTCTGCATTCAAATCTATGTTTATTATGAGGTCAGTCAATGAAAAGCATGAAAGTTTTGTTTAAGCATTTTTAAAAATAATTTTTTAGTTGTCAATGGATCTTTATTTTATTTATTTATATGTGGTGTTGAGAATCGAACCCAATGCCTCGCACATGCTAGGCGAGTGCTC
This sequence comes from Geosciurus inauris, assembly GCA_004024805.1. NCBI lineage: Eukaryota > Metazoa > Chordata > Mammalia > Rodentia > Sciuridae > Geosciurus > Geosciurus inauris. Next base: position 220,466 of record PVHX01000871.1, on the reverse strand, counting down.
TACCACTGAACCACAACCCCAGTCTATGAAAGTGTTTTAAAGAATGACAGAGCTGAGGTCTGGGAGGGCACTCCCAGCATAGTTTAGATGCACTGGAAGCTATCAGTGTGTCAGGAGGGGCGTGTCCATCCAGACCATGGGATCCTCTGTGGCTGCAAAAAGGAATGGGTTACTTCCATTGGGGATTGGTATTAGTTCATATGACACAAGAGCTGTATATGCTAAATGAAAAAGCTATAGAACAATGTAATGTGTATAAAATATCATTTTTTACAATTTTATGGTTCTTTATGTTTGCTAGTGTTTAAGATGTGCCAGGTGCTTCCTATATGCATCTTTTTAGAATACAGTTCTCACAGGTGCTGGGGTTGTGGCTCAGTGGTAGAACACTTGCCTGGCATGTGTGAGGCCCTGGATTCGATCCTCAGCACCACATTTAAATAAATAAATAAGTAAACAAAAGTCCATTAACAACTAATATATATATATACGTATATTTTTTTTAAAAATACGGTTCTCATGACAGCCCTACCCAGAAGCCACTGTTAGTGCCTCATTGTAGTGACAAGGAGGCGCCCGAGGTTAGAGAGGGTTAGGTGACAAGTGGCAGGCCACACGGGGGAGGAGGTGTGGACACACCTTGCCTTGGAAGTGCCAGGCTCTGGCGCTCAGGGACAACTGGCTATGGCTGGCTTTGCAGGGCCTGCGGCCGGTGGGTGCCCCGCGTGCTTTGAGGTTTTCTGTGCTACTCTGGGCCTCAGTCTCCTGCTCCCTGAAGCGAGCTGCACAGGTGCGATGCTTGGGGCCTCCCCTGGCTTGCAGACTCCTGTGCACTTGACCAAATGGTGTTTATTAATCACTGTGAATTGGCGCTTTGGCCTTGGCCTGACCCTGGGATCCGAGCTCATGACTGAGGTGTCAGAGAGAGCCTCCCGGAGGGTGTTCTGCAGGCAGGGGAGCAGGCCTGGCCAGGCGGGCATGTTTCGTAAGGGAGCTGGCTGGGGGCCCGACTCTGCCTGCTTGACCTCATCACTGTCCCACTGAGGTCACGGGCTGGCTGGCGCCCACAGAGAGACCCTGCCTCTGTGTCCCTGCTGCTCTTCTCTTGGTTCAGACTTTGGACTCTGATGACACCAGGATGTGTGCTGCTGCCCAACAGTGTCTGGCGGAGCCTGGGGTGGGCCTGGCGTGGAGCAGCTGGCTGGACACCTAGCTGGGGCTGCCCTCCTGAGGTCCGTGGAAGGAGGAGGAGAAAGGTGTTGCAGGCCGAGCTGGGCTGGGCCCTGGCCATGATCAGTGTCCTTTGCTGTTCAGGAGCGGGTGGTGCTGCCAGCCAGCCCCTCGTGTGCCAGCCTTGGCCATGTCTGCTTCATGTAGCCCTGGGAAGCCGGGCACTGCTCTCACCCCATTTCAGCACTGGCACGCAAGGATCCCAGGAGTCTGGACCTGGGCACACCTTTCTGTGGCTGCCCCTGGCACAGGTGGCCCTGCCTCTGAGTGGAGGCCCATGGAGGGGGCCCAGGCCCATGCCCACACCACCATGGCTGTCCTGCATTGTGCCAATAGCCGTCTTTTTCTACTGAGTCTGCTCACCGGGCTCCCATTTGACCTTCTGTTTTAAAATACTGGGTGCTTGATTTCACTTCTCCCAGTGTGTCTACCACCCTGGCTGCTGTCTGAAGGGAGCTGAGCAAAGGTCTCAGAGCCACAGGGAGTAGCCCTGCTGAGGAAGCGCTCCTTGGGCTGCTGAGGGCTGGGGGCCTGCCACCTACCTTTGTGTCCCAGCACCTCCCTCGAGGGTGGTCCTTTGCGTCTCAGCACCTCTGCTGGTAGCGTCTGAGGAAGCTGAGGCAGGTGTGTTTCTCTGTGCTCTGGCTCCCGTTTCAGTGGCTACCGGGAGCCTACATCACACAGCAGGTGAGGTTTGAGGCCTGGTGGGAAGGGGGAAGGTGCTTGGGAGGTGGAAGCTTCCTTGGGTGAACTTCTTGGGTTCTAAGTGGGCCCATCAGATCTGGCGTTTGGATCATCTGGATGCTTCTCCAGTACCACATCCACCATGCTGGGCACTAAATGCCAGATGCATCTGGGCAGAATTCTAGAGGGCATCCAGGCCACCTCAAGCAGGAAAAACAACGTCACTCCCTGCCAGTCTTGGACCCCACGAACCCTTGAGCTTCCACGACTGAAACTTGAGCTTCGTATGCTGGAGCCGGCAGCCTGTCTCAGCTCCTTGATGGCACTGCTCCCTGGGTTTGTGGGTCCTTGCGGCCTTGCCCAGCAGTTCTTTGCAGCCCTGAGGCCCCCTTGAGCTCTGTGTACCTATGCCACCCAGTCCTGGGTGCATCCTTCCACAGTTCCACATCCCACCCACATGCCCAGGTTGGTAAACCAAGGCTGTGGGCACTGGGGACATGGGCTGGCCATGCACCAGGATTCCCCAGTGCTCCCTCAGCTTGGCTGTTCCTGGGACACCTGTTCTGTGGCATCAGGCATGGTGGGGTGCTGAGGAAGGCACAGCCCTGACCCCCCAGGAGCCCAGAGCTGGTGGAAGAGGCAGAGGAGGGGAAGTCATGACAGCACCTGGAGCCAAGCTGGAGGGGGTGGACTCGGTTTGGGGCAAGGAGGGGTTGGAGTTCCCAGGGATGATCTCACAACCAGGCCTCGAGGGAGAGCAAGGTTTGACTCCAGGCACGATGAAGGCAAAGACTCTGGGTCAGAAGAGTGACAGATGCCAGGGTGAGAGGGGCGGAGAGGAGGCCCAGTGGGAGGGGCCTGGGCTGCTCTGTCTTGGCAGCCGCCTCACCCTTGCCCAGCTTCCCCTCTGCCCCTCCACCAGGAGCTGCTGGCTTCCCTGTCCTCGGCAAGCTGGAGAGGGCAGGCTGTTGAGCCGTCCCAAGGTCACTCAGGATGTCCAATAATTGTCCTAACACTTTACCTGCCATGGAACAATAATGAGAGGGTTTTCATTATTTTCGGGTGAGCGCTCCTGGCAGATGCCGACAGCCAGCAGATGTGTAAAGTCCGAGGTGATTTGTAAAGGACTGCCTCATCTGAAGCACGGTAATTGCACCAGGCGACGTTGTCACTCAGAGGTGCGTCCTGGCCTGCTAGGATGAGGTAAAGGTCAGTTCAAAGAACCAAAAGGTGGGGCAGCCCTCCACCCTCGGAGCTCCTGGGGTTCATGTGCCCAGGCAGCAGCCACAGCCTCAGAGGAGCCACCCGGGCAGCCAGGGCCCTGCAGGAGGCTCCTTTTCTCCCAGGTTCTTGGGCACTGGGACTGGGGACAGTAGCCCGTCTGGAGCTGGGCCTGCCGCAGCTGCAGTTCCTCTTTGCAGAGATGGCCTTGCCCCTCTCTGGGAGCTGTGCCAGGCCTGGGCTTTCCTTATATCCGACCCTCTGCTAGGCCAGCAGCAGCAGGCTTTGCTGAGAGACAGGGGAAATGGGCTCCTTGCCTGTCTCTGCCCGGGCAGCCGTAACTGGATACCACTGCCCGCAAGGTGGCTCAAATGACAAACATTTGTTTTCCTACAGTTATGGAGGCTGGAAGTCCCGGCTCAGGGAGTCAGCGCGGCCACTTTCTGGCCAGGGCTCTTCCTGGTTGCAGGAGGTTGCCATCTTGCTGTGTGTCCACAGAGGCTCCTGTGTGCTCAGGAGAGAGCAAGAGAAAGTGCACAGGGCTCACGGGGTCTCTGCTCACTAGGACAGCAGTCTTGTCACATCGGGGCATCTGTCTTGATTCGGTTTCACCTTAACCCCTTCCTCATGGACACTGGCTCCAGATGGCCACGTCGAGGGTTGGGGCTTCAGTACGTGAATTCTGTGGGTCACATTTAGTCCACAGCATGAGCCACTCAGGGCCTCACCGTTGGTGCTGGACCCCATGTCACCCTTCCTGTCCCTCACATGCACACACAGGGGCCCGTGGCAGAGCTGGGCCCGCTGGGTCCCACCCAGGGCACTGCGTGTCCACTTGAGGGGCTGGTCTTCCTGTGCAAGGGCCCACGTCTGCCACCACAGACACCTGAGGGCTCATAGGCTTTGTCCCCACCAGCTGGGTGACCTGGGTCAGCGCTCGGCCCCAGGAGCCTGTTTCTTCGTATCTAGAGGGAGGGGTGGGTCTCCCCGCCCAGGCCTGTTTCTCCAGCAGGTGCTGCTTAGTGAGGGCACCTGCAAGCCTGGCACCTGGCCCTGGGGATGTGTGTGAGGGACAGCAAGCCACCTCTGCCCTCAGGCCATGGACGGGGAGGCACAGTGCTTCTGTGGAGGGAAGGGCCCGTGCCGGGCTATGTTCATGTCACCATCATAACAGTCATGATGGCTACTTGTATTGATTTTAGTAGCTCAACATAATGAAGAGTCCACCTGGGACTGGTCCCTGGTGGCCAGACAGGACCCATGGTGACACATCCGAAGGGACATGGTGGCACAAAGGGACAGGACCCTGAGGAGGGCAGTGCTTACACATTTCCCGCTAGATTCCTCAGGGCAGATCCATCTCTAAAACTTGTGCCTTGCTTTAGAAAGCGTGCATTTCAGAACGAACTTCCGTTGCTGTTTCCAAGGAGTCCTGGGCGTGAGTGCCCCGAGCGAGCCGGGCTCCCTCCCGACCACATCTGAAGTGTGTGGAGTGACAGATGTGAGGTGCTGCCATCTCACTGTCACACCGATTGCTCACTGTTCTGAGAAGGTCACATCATCATTCATTAGGAGTAATTGGTCCCCTGGGAACCCCTGCACTTCTTCTCTCCACTGCTCCATTAACTTGGGTGTGAATCACACATTCCGGGCGCCAATCAATGAAGATCTGTCCACAGTGTACAAGGTGATGCTATTAGTTTCAATATATTAACTGCCTAATTTAAAAATAAAAAGCTAGCTTTATGAAGGGCAATTAACACTAAGTGTAATTGATCATTCATAAACCTCTGATTAGGAAAGGCAAATAGTAAGAAAGGAACGAGTCACCTGAGCCAGGAAGACAGGCAGTCGGTGTCTCTGCTGTGCTATCCCGCTGTCAGCGGCTGTGCAGATTTCTGCTTAGATTGCCCCTGGCAGCCCCGGGGTGAGAGGGTCTGGAGGCGACCCGGGCCTGCCTGCTTCTGTCAGGCGGGACAGCGCAGGAGGAGCAGACTTCCATCAGGCAGTAGCTCAGCAAACGCTTAGGGAGAAGCTGCTGTGTGCCGGCACTGAGGATGCCATGGAGAGCGGAGCAGGCCTTGTCTCCAAGCTTGTGGAGCATGTAGGTCAGGGAGAAGGACAATAAACAAATAGATTAAACGAGTAGAGATGTTGATGTGATAGAGAAAGGAAATCAGGGTATGATGCTAGAGATGGGGGCCGGCCACCATCATCCCGCCATTGGGTGGTGGGAGCAGTACACACTGCACTGAGACCTGCTGCTCTTGCCACCTGCTGTCACTGCCAACAAGGTTTGTCTTTGGCGTCCCCTCTTCACCCCAGCAGTGGACAGATGCCTGGCTCCCCCGTCTTCTCAGTGGTCCTCCACTCCAGCCTCATCCCCCAGCTCCACCTTCCATCTGCCCCCAGCTGCTGGCATCTTCCTGCCTGAGAGCATGGGGCGCACTTGCCTGCCTGCGGCATGTGCTGCTCTTCCCTCCACTTGGCCTGCAGGCCACCCTTGGGCCTGGCCTTCTGGGAATCTTCTCGAAGACCTCACGCTGGGACATGCGCTTTCTGCCCTCAGTGGGAGGTCTCTGGGAATACCCATTTCCTGGTTCTGATCCACCATGAATCCTGGGATCCTTGTGGGACTAAAGAGAAAGTCTCCTGCATTCCCAGAGTCTCAGCCTCAAGAGCAGGAACGGCAAGCCCTAGGCCTTCCTGGGACTCAGTTTCCTCATCCATCAGCCTCTCCCTAGATTGACTGGAGCTTTTGTTTGGGTCTCGCTCACTTATCCACTGGCAGTTGATCTCAAGCTACATTTTCAAGCAACTAAGTCTAATCCATGCGTCACCTCTGACCTCCACGATGGGGCCACATCTGCAAAGTCAGAACTTGAGCCCATCCCCCTCTCGATACATGTTGATTGACAAGTCATCAGTTATGCATTTACCACTGTGTTCATGTTACTTGGACCATAAACGATACACAGCTTGAAAGGCTGTGTGAAGAATTAAGAGGTCCTACATTTTTAGAGGCCAGTGAGATGGACGTGTTTAGGAACATGACTGACATAAAGGCTGAGTGACCATTATCAGATCCAGTTAATTGTGCTAAGGTGTTTTTTTGTTTTGTTTTGTTTTGTTGATGTTGCTGTTTCTTTGTAGTACTGGGATGGAACCCAGGGGTACTCTACTTCTAAGCTTCATCCCCATCCCTTTTAATTTTTTAATTTTGAGATAGAGTCAAAGTTGCTGAAGCTGGCCTCAAACTTGTGATCCTCCTGCCTCTGCCTCCCAAACTGCTGGTATTGTAGGTGTGCATTGCCACGCCCACTTTACTAGGAATTTCTTAAAAAGTGCCTTTCTGATGTTCAGAATTGCAGCCCTGGGTCCTTCTTGTGACTCCACACTGTGGCTCTGAGCAGGTGCTCCATATGATCTCTCCCATGGGGGCAGGGGGCGGGGGCCAGGCCTGTCCAGGGCAGTGTGATCTGGGACAGGGAGCCAGAGCTGGGCAGCCTGCACCGTCTCAGGCTTGTGCCACCTGTCTGTGCAACCTCCTCCTGCGTGCTGGCCCCTTGCTGAGGGAGACCAGCCTCTCCGCCTGGTCTCCTCAGTATAGATGGGGCTCCCATGGGTCATCTCCCAGTGTCCACCCTCCCTCTGCAGGACAGCCTCTCCGCCTCCTTGCTCTGCTGGCGTCTTGGCTCCCCTCGGGTGTCAACTCCAGGCTACTGCCCCCGGGAGGCCTCCCCCAGCCTTCCTGCCCCAGATGGGAATTGCCTGTCCCCTGCGGCCCCCCAGCCCCACCCCCCTTTACTGCCAGCCTCCCACCCACCCTGGAGAAGGGACTTGCATACATACAGCAGCCAGCGTGCAGCACTGAGTAGGCCCTCAGTAAGCACTTAGTAAGTGCTTGTTTGCAGGAGCGCTGAATGTCATTGCGCTGGGAGCCTCTGGTAATCTGCCTTTGGAGAACTCGGCCAAGTGAGGCCTGGACGCAGCAGCTCCGCTGTGGTGGCAGTCGGAAGGACGGATGTGCTCTGGCAGTTGGTGGAGTCTCAGGGTCACACCTTGGTGTGGGTTTGCTCCGGCCAGGATCCCGTCTGTCCACCTGGAACCACCCGTTGCTCTGGTGACGGTGCCAGGTGACCCCTCCTCACTGACTGCCTTGAGAAGACAATCCTCCACCTGGTCCCTCTGCCTTTGCCCTTTTGGGATGTGGACCCGAAGACCATGAGGCCAGATGTCCAGAACTCAGAGGCAAAGGCGGAAATGCCGTGTGGAAAGGCACGGAGAAAAAGCTCCGCACATTCCGAGGTGGCCTCCCGCCAGGCCGAGAGGAAGGGCTGAGTGGGATCAGGGTGGGGATAGAATCTGCCCAGGTGCAGAGCTGTGTCCTAGGTCAAGGGGTGCAGTGTGCCCCAGGCAGAGGGAAAGGTACAGGCAGAGAAGGGGGAGCTCTGGGGAGTCTTGGGTGTATCAAGTCCGGTGAGGGTGGACAGGAGACAGCGGGCCATGTCTGAGGTCCCCAACAAGAAGTCTCAGCCTGAGCACATCTGGGGTTAGTCAGAACGACCTCTGGGTCCCACAGTGACCTGGTCTGTTCTGGAACTTCATCAGAAGTTACTCTTGGAGAAGTGTCTGTCTCTGGGTCCCTTCCCAGAAGGCCACACTCTACATTCTAACAACACCCTCGTCTCTCATTTCCCCCACCGCAGACTGAAGCGGTCCCGGCTGAAGGTGAGATTCTGCACCAACGAGTCGCAAAAGTCCCGGGGAGAGCTGGTGGCACTGCTTCGGCGGCTGGGATTCAACATCTCCGAGGAGGAAGTGACCGCCCCAGCACCGGCCGCCTGTCAGATCCTGAAGGAGCGAGGCCTGCGCCCTCACCTGCTTGTCCATGATGGTAGGCCTTTGGGGGTGAAGGTGTCCCTTTGGCAGGGTGGGGACTGGAGAGAGAGTCCCATTCTCACCTGGGCCATACCAAGAGGAAGGACACGGAGTTAACACCTGGCTCCACCATGACACTCATGGGCCCGTGGGGTGGAGACCTCAACAGCGGGGAGTTAGGACCAGGCCCCAACCACCCCCAGCCTCAGCAGAGGGACACTAGATGTTGCTCGGGTTAGTTCTGGAAGGAAAGCCTAGGATGACGCCCCTTGATCTAAATTGTTCCAAGGGGCCAGGAAGTTGACCAGAACAATGGACAGCTGGATGGAGGCCTGCAGCTTTCTGGAGTATGGCACCCACAGCCCTAGGCCATATCTACCACAGCCAGCCCTGCTCTTTGGTGCAACTAGTGGATGGTGTAGGAACAGGGTTTGCATCCTGATTTTAGTCTGAATGCAAGACAGAGCCCCTTTGACCCAATTGCGGGGAGTTTTGGGGACAAAGCCAAAGGAGCTTTGATCTGGAATATGATCTGGTGCCTTCTGAATATTTAAAAAGAAGAGATATTAGCGGTGCTCTGGAATTCAAGACTCTTCTATGTCCTTCCAAAGAGCTTTCTTCCTTGGTTCCTTTGCACTTGATTTTGATTTTTACAAACCACTGGGCCGAGGCAAGCTGCTTTTTTCCTTCCCAGGGCAGGACTGGGAGCTCTCAGAGGTGCAGGGTGTTCCCTGGAAGGTCCCAGGGTTGAATTCATAGCCCTGAACCTACGAAGGGCGGTGCGCCCAGCCTTTAGAAATTGTGTTTCTCAGAGTCCTTTCTCTGGAATCCAGGATCCCTGCCAGCATCTTTAGAACATAGTCCTCAAAGAAAGGAGACTTAAGAAATTCTGTCTCCCTGGACCCCAGAAAAGGGTTTCTGGGCATGGAAGTGGGGGTGGAGGTGGCAGGAGGAGAGGGAAATACAGCATTTGCCTCAATGGCAGCGTGGAGCGAGGAACAGAAGGAGCAGGCGCTGGAGCTGGGGCAGGCTGGAGAGGAGTGTCCTGCCTCTGTGTCCCGTGTGCGTTCCTGCATCTGCAAACTGTGATTTTTTAAATTCAAGTATTATTGGTTTTTTTTTTTTTGTTTTTTTTTTTAAATATTTATTTTTTAGTTGTAGGTGGACACAGAGCTTTATTTTTATTTTTATGTGGTGCTGAGCATCGAACCCAGTGCCTCCCGCGTGCTAGGCGAGCACGCTACCACTGCGCCATAACCCCAGCCCCTCAAGTATTATTGTTGATGAATTTTTCTCCCAACGTTTTATTATGAAAACTTTCAAACATTTAGTAAAGCCCAAAGAATTTTAATGAGAGTATTTTTATGCCCATCTGCTAGCTTTTGTCAGTGACTCTTCCTGTGTCTGTCCATCCCTCCATCCACCTGTGTTATATTTTGAATTCATTTCAAAGGAAATGACAGACATTGGTAAACTTCCCCTAAGTGTTTTAATATATTATTAACTAGCATTCGGCATTTATTTGTGACTTTTCCATTGATGCACATTTTACATACAAGGAAAATACTCAAACCTCAAATATGCTCTTGCTGTTTCAACAAGTGCATGCACCTTTGTGACCCAACGTCTACAACACCGCAGGGAATGGGGACACATGCTTGCTACTTGAGAGGCTGAGGCAGTCCAGCCTGGGCAGCTTAGAGACCCTGTCTCAAAATAAAAAATAAAGAGGCCAGGGGATATAACTTAGTGGTAGAGCATCCCTGGCTTCAATACTCAGTACACACACACACACCAGTCTACAACATTACCATCACCTGAAAGTCCCGTTGCTTTTCCCGGTGAGTCCCCAGCCCCTGCCCTGTTAAGGGCAACCATTATTTTGATATTTTCCATTATAAATAAAGGTACTTATGCTAGAATTTCATATAAATATAGTCATACCGTGTGTAATTATGCCGGGGGCCCACAAGACCAGCCCCAGCCTCTGTGTTTCACCAGCAGGATGCGCGGGCCCAAGCAGCAGTCACACTCATGGTTGTGGGTTACTTAGTGAAAGAACACAGACAGCTCAAAAGGCAGGGAGATGCATGGGCCAGAGGCTGAGGGAAACCAGGTGTGGGGTTCCCCTCGTCCCTGGAGTTGCGCTGTGATGTGCTCAGTGCTCTTAGCGATGACGAGTAAGAGCAGGCAGGAAGCACCTTGGAGCCTTGGTGTCCAGGATTGCTGTTAGGGGTCAGTCAGGTGGTGTGCGGGGCCACCAGCCCCCAAGATCAAACTGATACAGTGTGGCCCAGGCCTCGGGCATCCGGACCCCTCTTATCAGGCGGGCTGTCACAGGGCCGCGCAGTTTGTTCCCTGGAACTGGGGGAGGGTCAGTCCTGAAGACAGGCCTCTCCTGGGATTGCAGGGTTTGGACAAGTCAGGCCTGCTGAGCCAGCCCTTCCTTTCGCAATAGTCTTTTTTTGCATAAGGCTTCTTATGCAAAACATTTTTTGCCAAAACTTTCAAAATTTTCACAAATTTTTCAAAAATTTTACAAAATTCTCTCCACCAAAACATTGTTGAGGCTCCACATACTACTTTATTGCATGTTTCGGCTGCTCTGTCTCACTGCAGGGTAGCAGTGCACTGAGTGACTGTACCACGGTGTCTGTCCATCCCCATGTTGATGGGTCCCTGGACGTTTTCCAGTGCTAGGCTATTAGGAGCAGTGAGCATTCCTGTATGGCTCTTTTGGGTAAATGCCTAGGAGCAGAGTCACCGGGCCAGAGGGCAGGTACAGGGTCAGTCTTAGAAGACGCTGCTGCCCTTTTCCAGGGACTGTCTCACCCCCGCCAGCTGCTGCACCCGCTCTGCGTCCCCTCAGCACTTGATGATGTCAGCGTTTTTAATTCTTGCCATTCTGGTGGAGAGGAAGTGGTCTCCTTGTGGCTACCTCTGTTCTTTTCATCCAGAAGGTCAACATCTACTACCAAGAGTGACGGAGCATATTTCTTAGGGGAACTGAAGCCATGAAGCCTAGACTCTGTTTCTCCTTCCAGTTTTCCCTACTCTAATTGAAAATGGGGGAGTGAAAGGAGAGAAGGTCCTTCTTCTGGGGCCTAGCAGCCTGAGGTGGGGCTCTGCTCCTCCTTCTCAGGACCTACATGTGGGTTCACCTGAAGTGTCCATGGCCCTTCCAGTGTGAGGCCAGCAGTGCCAGCACTCAGGAGTGCAAGCAGCCTCCTCTTGTCCTCCTGCCAGGATCCTACCCTCCGCAGGTTTCTCCTCTTGGTTGCAAAGCTCTGGGCTTCTGCCTGCCATGTCAAAGTGGGGGAGCTCCTGGGGCTGGTGCCAGTGTTGGGTTGAGGGGTCCTGGGAGCAGCTCCATCTTTCTCCTAATAAGCTTTCTAGCTATGGGGAGGAGGGTCCCTCATGTCTACCACATGAGAATAACACCTTCCTTGTCCACTTCCCATGGTAGCTGTGAGGATCAGACAGGAGCAGAGCCTGTTAGAAATAATCAATTCAATAAAAAAGAAAAAACAAGGCATAGAGCCTCTGGGAAAGGGGCCGATGTGACAGGAAGACACCAGGGTGAGCTGGGAGTAGGCCATGTCATTCTTGGGTTTGATCATAATCCTTCTCTTTCCTGTCTCTCTCTCTCCAGGAGTCCGCTCAGAATTTGATCAGATTGACAAGTCCAACCCAAACTGTGTGGTAATCGCAGATGCTGGTGAAAGCTTTTCTTATCAAAACATGAATAAAGCCTTCCAGATACTCATGGAGCTGGAAAATCCTGTGCTCATATCACTGGGAAAAGGGTAAGTCAGTTCCAGAGACAGTCATTTCTGGCTCCTCTGGATGATGGCTTGTGGTTCTGACAGTATCGGGAAGGATACAGACAGGTGGTGTGGAGTGAGCACAGGACGCCTTCTCTCTCCCTTGCCTTTTCTCTTCATTTCTTCCTTCCTCTTCTTGAGTAGTTTTTTAGGAAACCAGAGCACTCTGTCCTCTGGAGCTGGTTGATCAAGCATCTGTGTGGACTCCCTGCTGGGAGAGGCCAGGCACGGGGTGGATGGGGATGCTGTGGAGATCTCGGAGGCCACATGTCGACCATTCCAACTTTGGAGTAGAGAAGAAGGCAGTGCAGTGGACAGGATGTAGCCAAAGTGTTGAACAGTGGTCCCAGGGGACACCTAAGTAGTGACCAATTGGCTCAAGGGCCTGGGGGATAATCTGGTCTGGGCACCAAGTATCTGTGGCCCCAGAGCATCATGTCTGTAAAGCAGTAATTTTATGAGCAGCCCCTTGTCTGAGCCCCTGGCACATGCCTGAGCCTTTGTGTTAGTCATCTGTCTGTCGCTGTGACACATACCTAAGATAAATCAACTTAAAGAGAGAAAGGATTATCTCGATTCACAGTTTCAGAGATTACAGTCCATGGTCACTGGGCCACATTGCTTTCAGCCTGTGTGAGGCAGAACATCATGGCAGAAGCATGTGGCAGAGGAAACCTGTCCACCTTTCAGTGGCTGGAAGCAAAGAGAGAGAGGACAGGGTAGGGGTCCCGTGTCCCCAAGCACATACCCCAGTGACCTAACTTCTTCCACTAGGCCCACCTCCTAAAGGTTCCACTATATCCATCAGCTCCATCAGCTGGGAACCAGGTGCCCACTGCATGGCCTGTTAGGGGACACTTGAGATCCACACCACAGCACCATCCCTTTCCTTAAAGAACAGCCCTGGTTATTTTCTTAATACCTTTGCTGACCTCCAAGATAGCACACAGTCATTAAAGAAAAATTAGAAAACACAGAGGCAAAAAGAGAAAACAAAATGTATTTGTAGGTTCATTGCATAAGGAATTCGGCATCTGGTGTTCCTCGCAGATGGAGCCTCACAATGGGCGTCCTCACGGCCGTGGTGTCCAGCCTGGCCTTGTTCTGTCTCCTCATGTTTATTGTTCACCAGGCCGTGTCCTGTGGATGGCTTTGCACACAATAAGCAGCTGTCTCTGTGACATGGTCCCCCATCCAGTGGCTGTCCTACAGTTGTTTGCACTGGTCCCTGTTGGGGCTGTTTCTGATTTTCCACCCCAGCCAGGCTGGGTGCAGCCTCTCGCTGCATCTGGGCCACGTCCTCAGAGGGTTCCAGGGTGGGCACCTCTGGGGTTCTTGATGCACCTTGCCCAGTCCATCCAGTCATCAACAGAACAGCACTAGAATTTTAGAATCTTTTAGAAGGTTATAAGGACACTTTGGGGTCCCTCCCCCCACTTCTCAGGCTCTCTGAGGAGCCAAGGCCAGCGTGGTGGCCTCACAGCATTCGCCTGCTGAACAGGGCCAGCTATTTGAAAGGACCAGGAGGAGACCTTTGCTCTGGCTGATGGCCATTGCCAAGCACTTGACCTTCTCATTTTGTTCCTTTCTGACCACAGCCCTGGGCTGTTGGCAGTGCTGCAATCTCGCAGGTGGGGGCACAGAGGCATCCAGAGGCGAGGTGAGCCTCTGTTCGCCAGGGGTTCTGGCAGGGCCAGGAGTGCCTCTGCCTGGGCAACCCCAGGGCCTCAGCTTGGCACCTCTAGGCTACGTTCTGGAATAGATGTTTGATCCTTACAAGATTTCAAAGTGTTTTTGAGCCTGTGTTTAAAATGGGGAGATTTTACATCAAGTACCCAGATTTCTAACTTCTTTCAAGGGAACAGAAGGTCTGGAGTGTGGAGGGTGGAGGGTGGAGCCCCACCTTGCCACACGGCGGCTTCTCTGGAGACCCCAGCTCTTCACTCTCCAAGCTTCAAAGGCAGTTGTCATTTTATTCTATGCCATTTGTTGTTTTTCTCAAAGTAGAAAAATACCTCTTCATCAAAAATAGGCAGTTGATTGATGTTTCAAAGAAAGAAAAAGAGAGGACATGTATTTTCAAAAACTAAACATTTCTAGTGTGTTAAATTAAATGAGTCCTGGCGCTGGGGTGGTAGCTTGGTGGTAGCTCGGTGGTAGAGCGCTTGCCTAGCAAGTGTGAGGCACTGGGTTCGATCCTCAGCACCATATAAAAATAATTAATTAAAATAAAGGTATTGTGTCCATCTACAACTTAAAAAATTTAAAAAAAAATTAAATGGGTCCTGTTCTAGACAGGTTCTCCAAAGAAACAGGAACCTGCAGGGGGTGACTAGAGATGTTGATTTGGAGGCTTGGTAAGTCCAAAATCTGCGTGTGGGGCGTGCAGGCTAGAGCTCAGGGTAGAGCAGCAGTTGACTCCCGGGGCCATCTGCTGGCCGATTCCTACTTCTCAGGGGAGGGCATTCTTCTCCATTAAGGCCTTCATCTGATTGGATTCAGCCCACCCACATTATGGAGGGTGCTTTGCTTTATTCAAACTCTACCATGTAAATCCAGAAAAACATCTCCACAGAAATGTCCAGAGTCATGTTTAATCAGCTGTGGTCACCATGGCCCAGCCATGTTGATGTATAAATCAACCATCACAGTCCCTTATCACCTTCTGCAGTTTTAGTCACTGCTGTGAGGCCAGCCCAGCCCCTGGCTTGCTTAGCTCTCTGACCAGGGCTGGGCTGAGCCCTTGGATGGGTGTTTTTATTGGTGCCTTGTAGTCATATGTGATAATGGGATTCATTGTGACATCTTCATACATGCACAATGCATCGTTTGGTCTATTTCCTTCCTTCGCACCCCCAAGTGTTGGGTCAGTAGCCCTGCGCTAGATCACTGCCATAATCAAGAAGCTCTTCGTGACTCGTTTATGTTAAATTTTCTTCTTTAAAGAAGTTATCTCATAATTATTAAAGTAATTATTCCAGATTATGAGTAGTAGTCCAAATTGGTGTGTTGTTGAAAAAAAGAACGGACTCGTTGCTCTTAGGTTTGTAAAATGCAACAGCTGAGCAGCAGGAGGGTTTGGCAAGAAATGGGTGGGCTCCAGCTGGCAGGCTCTGACTTGGGCACAGGGGGCAGCTAAGCCAGAGAGGGAAACCGATAGCTTTTGGGCGAGGTCACAGCTTCTCTGGGCCCAAGACCCAGGACAGGCTGCTGTCATAGTGCTGCCACTGGCTGGGGTGGCCGCTGGTGGGGGCGTGTGCTGCGGAGGAGGCAGGGGCGGTGGAGGGCCCGGCAGGGCAGGGTGTCCTCCTCCTGGAATGGAGTGATTTACATTTGGCATCTGTTTGGACCCAAGAGTGGGAATTGGCTTTGTAATTTCTTCTGTCATGCCGCCATCAGAAAATTAAGCTGTTTACGCGACAGACTATGGAAGGTTAATGGCTCTTCTGGGAAAGGTCAAGTGGTCATTTTGAAGGGAGCTGTGCTGAATAATCGGAAACGGCGGGAGAGTAAAGCATAAAATCGGATCTGACTGCTGCTCCTGCTGGTCCCCCGCTCCCTGGCGCCAGCTTCCCCTTGCGGTGGAGCACACGGGGCCTGTCCAGGGCCACCGTGGCCCTTTGGGTCAGAAACAAAAGAGAAATGTACGCAGTCTCTAGGGTGTGGAAATAAATACTTATGTTTACTGTTCTTCCAAAAATTTTTGTCCAACAATTGGCTCTCATGGCTTTTTTATTTTCCTGAATGAATAAGAAATACAGAGAGGGGCTGGGGTTGTGGCGCAGTGGTAGCATGCTCGCCTAGCACGCGGGAGGCACTGGGTTCAATCCTCAGCACCACATAAAAATAAAAATAAAGATATTCTGTCCACCTACAACTAAAAAATAAATATTTAAAAAAGAAAAAAAAGAAATACAGAGAAATTCTTGGCCCTACAAAAACCAGCCCAGATTTGGTTAAAAAAGAAAATATTAAAGGCGCTAATTTTGATTCCTAGGAGTCAGGGGTCTTTTTGAACTCTAGAAATCAGCGTAAAGACCACTGGTTTGGATTGTGTTCCTTTAGGCAGCCGAGGCCCGGAGGCTCACACAGCCTGGAGTCCAGTTAGAAAGCGAAGACGGGGTTCGGACCCTGAAGTCAGCCTGCTTCGCTCTTCTCTCTGGTTTTCTGCACACTTGCTAGTTTAACGTCCCTAAATCTGGAGGGCAGGGGGAAGGGACTGATGCGGGTGGCAGAACCCTTTCACAGCTCTGACATCAGACCCCGCCCTCTGCTCTGGGGTTTCTGTGAGGCCTCAGGGCAGCAGAAGACCTGCCTTCCCCCTTCTTTATGGCCAAATGGCTTTCCTCAGAGAGCTCCGGCTCAGTCCTCCATGTGCCTGGGACCACATGTGCCTCGAGGCTCAGATCTGACATGGGTGGCCAGGCCAGGTCAGGCCACGGGACCAGGGCTCAGCCCAGCCGCTGGCCTCATGGCACCTGTCTTAAGACAGGAGCTCTCCTGCAGGCGAAGCCAACCTGGCCTCCCAATGGCTCCTACGAGCATCTGGAGCCAGTGAAGCCTGGCACCTCGCTTGACCTCGGCTAATGGAGACGTGGCAGGCTGCTGTGGAACTAATGGCACTTTCTTCCTGAGCAGCACTTAGGGTTAATAATTAGCAATTAGGGGTTCAGCACATGCTCTGTGGGCTGCTGTCCCTTCCCAGAACACAGGGCACTTTCTTCCTCTGTGTCAGCAACTGGATCCAGCTGCTCCTGGGGTCCCCAGTTAATCATTGCAGTGAGTCCCGAGGCTGGTGGCAGGGGGCTACCCAGACTGAAGGCTCGATCTCAGCAGGCACCTCCAGAGCTGCTGGACCACTGGACTCTGCTGTCCTGGCCCCCACCAGTCAGGTCGGCATGGCATCGGGGCTGACCTGCACCCGGGCTCTGCTCAGCTCCTCCCTTCTGCTCTCTTGTAGACGCTACTACAAGGAGACCTCGGGCCTGATGCTGGACGTCGGAGCCTACATGAAGGCGCTCGAGGTGCCACCTGGCTCCCCAGTCCCTCTTCAGGGATGTCTGATGAAGATGTTTCACAGCTTTCTGGAGAAGAGGCTGTGCTTGATGCATTAGTGGCCTTCTGGGTTTCAAAGTACCCTCTCTGGGACTGCCCTGGTCACCACTCTGTCCTCCCTGTGCCCTCTTCCAGCCCTGCCCTGCCTGTTCTCCCAGCATGCCCTCTGCTGCTTTCCTGTCCAACTCACGGCTTTGGTGTCTGTGGTGACCCCTGGCCTGCTTCCTGACCTTGGTCATCAGCAGCACCTCAGACCTGATGGAACTGACTTCCTTCTTGATGCTCCCCTCCAGTTTATAAGGCCATCCATGGCCAGGCCCTCAAGTCCACTCTGACCCACATCCCATTAGCTAGCTGCCCTCGCCCCAGCCGCTGCCCCAGGTCAGCCTCAGGTCACACTCATCCTGGAGCAGCTTCTGCCTTCCCACACTTAGGTGGGAGGGATGGGCAGACGGCGGGTGGAACCAGACCTCTGTCAGGAGGGCCTGTGGAGGAGCTGGAGGTGAGCCCAGGGAGGAAGCAGGGAGGAGATGAACAGCAGCCAAGTGAGCAAATGCGAGCCCTGGTCTCCTGGCCCGGGGGAGGCTTGTGGCATTGCCTGCCAGGGGATGCCTCCTGCTGCCGTGGGCCTTTGAGTGGGTGGCAGGGATGACACTGGGTCCCCTGTGCACAGAGTCCTGGCACTCTTGCCTGTAAGCTGTGATTCCCAGGTCCCCAGTGTCCTGCCTGTCAAGGCTCCTGACCCTTAGGGACACCTTGAGACGTCTTCTCGTGGGCATACACCTGTTCTTGACCCCAAACCCATGCCACGTCTTTCTCCTTTTTCCCAGTATGCCTGTGGGATTGAAGCGGAAGTGGTGGGGAAACCATCTCCCGAGTTTTTCAAGTCCGCTCTGCAGGCGATGGGAGTGGAAGCCCGCCAGGTAGGAATGGCAGAATTTCTTTTCTTTTCTTTTATTGTGAGAAATTTTAAACACATACAAAAGTAAACAGAGGACGATGACACCTTCCCAGGTGTCCATCAACATGAGCAACTTCAAGCACACAAGCAAGTAGAGAGGAGGAGGAGTGACCCCGTGTGTCCATGCCCGGGTTCACTGTGATCTGGTGTAGCTCTTCTTTCTCTTAAAAGATATTTTTATTTTTTCTGCTGTCGTATTTTCAAGCAAATCTCAGACTTTCTGTTATTGTGTCCTTTCATATTCTAGCATGCTTTCAAAACGTGGCTTTTTGGACATGACCACAGTGCATTAAAACCCCTAGCAAAGGCCCACAAGCACATACAGAGATGTCCAGCATCACCCCTCGCTAGGGAAATGCAAATCAAAACCCAGCAGGACACCACTCCCCATCCTCTAAGATGGCCATTACAAAAAAATGTCCACAGAAATTGGCAAGTGTTGGCACAATGTGGAGAAATTAGAGCCACTATATATTGCTGGTAGGAGTGAAAAAAGATTCAGTGGTTCTTCAGAGTTAAAGATGGATTTCACCATGACCCACAGCTCCTCTCCTATGTGTGCACCCAGAAGGAATGAAACAGGTGTTCAGACAAAAGCTCATGGGGTGGGGACCTGGCTCAGTGGTAGAGCACTTGCCTGTCACGCACGAGACCCTGTGTTTAATCCCAGCACCTCCAACAACAACAACAACAACAAACCCGAAGCAAATGAAAACAGAAAAAGCTTGGCACAAATGTTCATGGCTGCTGGCTTCACAGTAATCGGAAGGTTAACAACTTGAGTGTCTGTCCGTCAGCTGATGCGTGGGTGAAGGGATGAGTGGACATGTGGCCACTTCATGTGATGCGTGTTATCAGCCGTAAGGGGGTGAGATACTGACAGGTGTTACAGCTTGATGAATCTTAAGAACAGCCTGCTAGTTGCCTGCTAGGCCAGGCAGGGAAGGACATAGATACCGAGGATTCCACTCACAGGAGCTGTCCAGCATGGACAAATCCAGAGACACAGAGAATAGTGGCTACGGGGCAGGGGTTGGGGGGGGTGCCACATTTTGGGTACAGGATCCCCTTTGGGGGCCATAGAAGTGCTCTGGAACTAGATCATGAATATGGCTGCACAACCTTGGGAGCACACTTAGTGTCAGCAGCCTGAATACTGATGTCATTATGGTGATAAGTTTTATGTAACATGTATTTTACCAAAATGAATTTTTTAAAACTACCTTAAAAACCAACAATAATTCCTGTCATTAGCAAATGAAATCCGGATCTCAACTTCTCTGGCTCCTCAGTAGGGTTCTTTTCCAGTTGATTTCCTGGCGTCTGACCCAACAGGGGTCTACGCCTCGTACGTTGGGGTGAGGCGTCCTGAACCTCTTTTCATCTTTCATCACCTGGCTTGAATTCAGTTTACTTTTAATTTTTAAGGAATTGGTTTTGCAGCATTCAAATTTGTTTCATAGTTATGTAGAATATTTATGTATTTCCAAAATCAAATCCACAGAACAAGCCGTGTTCAAGGCAGTTGGACTCCTGAGCTCCTTCTTCTGTTCTCTTCCTACCTGTCTCCCCTAGAGAGCCATCTTTACAAACTCTATGGCTTATCTTTCCATTTTTAAAACATAAGCAACTGTGTATGTATAAATTCATTCATAGGATGAATTTAAGAGAGAATAAATTTTTAAGATAATTTCTTATACAATAGAAGAACAGCTGTTGTTACAATCTGAGTTTAAAAGCAGTATTTAAGGGCTGGGAGTGTGGCTCCATAGCATGCCTAGGACCCTGGGTTCAAGTCTTAGCACCGAATTCCCCCCAACCTCAGCATTTCCCAGGCAGCAGCCACAGCAGTGAAACCTATCACTGCCTAGAAATACGACCAGCAGAAACCAAACGTGCAGACAGTGTTGTGGGCTTGTATTTGCAAAGCTCCACCTTGGTTGACCCCCCTCCACATCTCCTTTTTCTTCTTTAGGGCATTCATTCAGTTTTTCCTATCAGCATCTTTACATTCGGGATGAGAAATTGCCCTCTCACAGCTCCCCCTGCACACCCTGGGGAAGAGCCCATGCCCTTCTGGGGTCTGGATGCTGGGGCAGTGGGTCTGGGAAGGGGTGAGGCCTCCCAACTCTTGCCAGGTCACTGTAGCTGCTTGGGTTCAGGTGGCTGGTCCCTCTTGAGCGTCTGTGGCCCTGGGCAGCTCAGGAGTTGTTTTCCCTGGTGACCCCAAGCACATGTGGCAAAACTGTACCTTATTTACCTCCCACCTTCTCATTCCCTCTTCCGCCCTCTAGTGACATTTCTGTCCTCCCCTTGACAGACAGTTGAACAGCAATTGCATATTCTTAGTGTCCCCAGCCCAAAGCTGTGCTGAAATTCTTGCTGGTGTTATTTGAGTGTCAGGATGTGTCTACATTTTAAAGCATTTCAAAATGAGGCCATTTCAGATAGCTTATGCAGAAGGTAATAATTCTCTGCTCTTGCTTTTCTATTTTTAATGAAAAATGGCCGTGAGGAGCTGCCGGCTGCCCAGTGCCAGGCCACGGCAGACCTTGAGTTCTTCAAACACTCCAATCAATAAAGTTACCGCTGTCATTCCCCTGGTAGCGGCTCCTTCCTGAGCCCGGCCTTGATGCTGGCTGCCGAGGAGTTTCGCCTGACGCAAATGGACGGAGCTCCCAGATCCAATTTCCATTTTAACCTTTCCCCAGCAGCCCAGAAGTTACAGGGCTGGGGTTGCTCTAATAGATAGGCAGTTCAAACCCTGGTTAGAGGCAACGAGGCCTCTTCTAGGATCCGGGAATTGGGCAAAGAAAAACTTGGAAAGGTTACTTCTAGAAATGCCCAATTCTTGGGCTGGGATTGTAGCTCAGTGGTAGAGCGCTTGCCTCGCATGCATGAGGCCCTGGGTTCAATCCTCAGCACCACATACAAAGCAATAAAATAAAGACATTGTGTCCATCTACAACTAAAAAAATATTTTTAAAAAAAATTTAAAAAAAAAAAAAGAAATGCCCAATTCTCATGGCTGAAGCTTCTGCATCTGTGGTATTTGTAGAGCTTCACACTAAATTAGCCCGTAAGAAGTTCAGTGTGGCAGCTAGTTTTCCACGAGCCTGAGTTCTACTGGTCGTAAATTGGGCAACTCAACGGAAGTTGGGGCTGTTCAAACCAGGCCCCTGGCATGGGGGAGCTGATGTGTGGCAACTGGGTTGGAGGGGCTCATTTCACAGGCTAGGAGCCTGAGGCTGGGGAGGAAGCACCTGACACCCGGCCCTGTCACCTGCCCATTTATTTTTTGAAGTCTTTATTTCAGTCCCTTTAACAGGTGCTTGTGTTGCATCTAGAAGTGAAGCAGGGATCTCTCGGCCTCGGCACCAGGAACATTTTAGGGCCTAATGATTTGGAGGGTAGCTGTCCTGTGCCCTGTAGGTGCTTAGCAGCTGCCTGCCCTCCAACCCTGGGTACAGGAGTACCAGCTCCCTTCGAAGTCATGAGACCCAGACTGTCTCCAGACATTGCCACATGTCCCCTGGCCATGTGGCACAGACTAGGCTGGCGTGGACCCCGAGAGTATGCTGCTGCTGAGGAGGCAGCCCGGATGCGACTCACCTTCCAGACCCCCAGCTCGCTTTGCTATGCCCAGTTCCCAACGAGGGCCAGGCACCTTAGAACTACTCAGGTTTCATAAATGAAGTCTGAAACAGCATATTTAGTAGTACCATATAATTTTCTATTTTGATAAATAATAAAATACATATTATTGGCAGAACACAAAGCACAGGAAATCAACTGACCTAAGATCTTGTGAGAAGGCAGAGGTGCCAATGATTTTGCTGGGCCCTTGCTCTCGGGACACACACAATGCAAATCATTAACACATCACGCTTAGTCTTTCCAGTTTGTGTAAATATACATTCTAACACAAATTGGAATAATCCTGTATCTGCTATTTGAAACTTGGTTTTCACCTTCGGGTTCTGTTGGGAACAGTTTTCTTTGTGCTCATTTGAGCACTTTTACAGAGTATTTCTGTGGCTGCGTGGTATTCCATCCTACAGGCCGCCATTCTTCGCTGTTCCCCTGTTGAGGGACACGGGGCTGCTTCCGCATGCCCTCTTGCACGTGACCCCAAGGGACAGCTTTGTGTATGCCTCCATCCGTACACTTCTGGTGATACTGCAGACATCCAGTGCTGTGGTGTGGAGCCATGATTCCTGCTACTGCTTCTCCTCAGGAGGCTTGGGTCAGTTCACCCTCCAGAACACGTGTGTAAGGGTTTCCTGTGTCCCTGCCAACACCATTGTGATCCTTGAGTTTTTTCAGTCTGTCCATCTGTCCATCCTCCCTTTCCTCCTTTTTTTTTTTTGCCGTGCTGGAGATCTAGCCCAGCTTGCACGTGCTAGCAAGGGCTCCTCCGCTGAGCCACACTCAGCCCCTGGCCCTTCAGCTTTGCTTGTGAATGTGCCAGACCCCCGGTGGAAATGGCTCAGTGGTGTGCCACCCCAGCTTTCTGAGGGGTCCTGGAGGCTGAAGGTCTGGATGTCGCCTGGGCCTCTCCTGGAGGGCTGCAGTGCAGAGACTGGGCCTGCTGCTCTGTCCCCATCCAGCCCTGCTGTTCCCTGCCCTATGACAGCGGAGTCCTGACAGCTAAAAATGTCATGAAGTGGATGCTTCTTTGGGACACTCCTTGGCCCCGGAAGCCCGTCCTGTGAGGCCACGTTCTTCTCCTGGCGCCTGAGGTGGCGAAGGAGTCCTGCAGGCAGACGATCCTGAAGGAGGGTGACCGAGTCCGCCCACCACCCTGAGGCCTGTGGCGTTCCCCTGGCGCTCTGGGTTTCCAAGTTCTGTGGAGCCTGGCCTCTCAGCTGTGTCTCTGTCCCCCTGCTACCAACTCAGTCAGACAGGAAGTGAAATCCAGGCCTGACAGGTAGAGTTTTTTTATTTCCCTCGACAGTGCACCTCTTGACCTCCATCTTCTTGCCAATGATTTTTTAAGTCCTAAATGATTTCGGAATAATTGCTCCTCCTGGCGTGATTATCGCCCTTCACCGATAGTAAATCTCTGAAGTCCCCAGGGTCCCAAGCGCATTTTGGTATTCGGAGCCCACAAGCTGGAGCAGACAGGCGTTGCTGCTCCGGCAGCTGCACACCCACTGGCCGCCCGGCCCCTGCTCCCCTCACCCTTGCACGCAGCCTCCTGGGGCTCTGCTGCAGTGTGAGCATCCGTGCGTCAGGCCACAAAGGCTGTTCCCTGAATGACAGCTCTTCCTCTAAGTGCCAGGTTTTTCTGGTTCTGTGTCCATGAGCTGCATCAACAAAGGTGTAGCCCAGGAAATCCTGAGAGCATCCCTTCTGAGGGAAAAATTTCTGCTGCCAATTGCAGGTGTGGGTGTGGGTGTGTGCCCACATCTACATACAAAATTTGCTTTTTCCTAGAGGTGTGGAAAATGCCAGGCTTGACCTGTAGTGTTGGGAAGACCCACCCCATTTCCAAGGAGCCCACTAGGCCCGATACTCTGGGCCCCGGCTGGCCCAGCTGATGGCTTCCGACACACCCGGAAAGGTGAAACCAAGTCTGACGTGGAGGCATCTGGCCACCCGAGGCCTTGCTTGCCAGCTACCCGGCCGCCCTGGCTTCGGGAGCTCTGGAATTACCTCCTGTGGGTGGTGGGTTCCCCTGTGCTGCCCCCCGCCCAGGGAAGCAATGCCACTGAGTCGTTCTCCTTGGTGATTTGATGACTTCCAGACAGCTCTGTGGAAGTTTTGGTGTTTGATAAACACCAAAAATTCTGTTCATTTGCGCTTGTCCCTTCCCCCTGCCCAGGCCTCCACGAGAAGAAATCCTGGCTTTTACTCTATCGGGTACTTGTTCCTGGCCTTAATATTTATCTAATTTTTTTAAAACTGACACATTTTTTAACTAAACAAGTGTATTTTGAAAGGAACTTTTGACCATTACTATAAATGGAAGAACAGAATCTCCAGTTTATCATGATAAACTAATCTAAAAATGAATATCACATGATTGCATTAAGAAATGTGTAGCCAGGCTGGGGTTGTGGCTCAGTGGTAGAACACTTGCCTCACAAGTGTGAGGCACTGGGTTCGATTCTCACCACCACATAAAAACAAATAAAAAAACAAAAATGAAGATATTAAAAATACTAAAAAAAAAAAAAAAGAAATGTGTGGCCTTGTTCTACCCAGGATCCAGTTGTCTGCTAGTCCATGTAACACACTTTGGGAAACGTGGGCAGAGGCGGAGGAGGACAGACCAGAGAAAACCAGTGAGGAGCACAAAGTATGGGCCAGTCCTCCGTGCCCGTGGGCTGTGGTCACTGGGGTCAGCAGAGCTCGGCCCTGTGGTTGTCGGTCCTCTCCCAGCTTTTTCCTGGTGCCTCATCTCCTGTGGCTTCTGACAGGGGCCCCTCTGGCCTCTGCTGACTATGCTTACGTGAAGAGCCCAGGCTGATTCTTAGAAAAGCTTGACCTTTGGCTAAATGCCCCCCACCCAGCCTGGGGGGTGGCAACAGCTCTTCTTTGTCCTTTCCACAGCCCCTGGGATTCCTCCAGTTGTTTCCAAGGACAGTGGCTTCAGGCTTATCACCTGTGCTTTTGGAATTCATTGTAAGGCCTGCTCTGGTGACTAGCGGGTGGGTGGGTAGCTAGCGCACCTGCACTGTCCCCTGCAGAATGCTCCCACCCTCTGCACCCCACAACCTGGCTGACCCCTCTTTCTCTTCAGATCAAAACTCAACACCTCACCTTCTCCGGGGAGCTTCTCCACCATGCCTGCTGGGCTGGGCTTCACAGCCTCCTGTGCCTTATCACAGGCCAGATTGTGTATTTATGGAATCATCTGCTTAAAGTCTATCTTCAGCATTCAACTCTGAGCTCCACAAGGGCAGGGCCCATGTCTGTCTGACTCCCTACTGCCTGGCCCAGCAACCTTGACCCACTCAGGGCTTCATTCCAAGGTCCCCAGTACCTGGAGTGAAGGATTCCTATTGTGAAGCCTGTGGACTTTTCTCCAGCATGATTAGATGAGCAGTTTCCCCAACAAAACATTTCCTAATACGTACTTTTCTTTTAACATGTTGGATAACATACTGTGTCCAGGCACTGTGGGAGATGTTTAACTTATATGGTTTTCTTTAAACACCACCAATTATCCACCTTTCACAGATTGAAGTGGAGGCTGGCCCTGTGTCATGGAGCTGGCACACAGCAGGGCTGGGACCCCAGCCTCGCTGCCCTAGCTAGTCTGAGACTTATCTTCTGTCCATGCTGCTAGTTGCACAGTGCCTGTCCCCTTTCCCATGGTCCTTCCACCCCCAGGAGCAAATTCTATCTGGACCTCTGTCCTTGAGGCTGAGCCCAGCAGATGGGCCCTCTGTTGGCAAGACCCCTAGGTAGTGACTGCTTTGTGATCATCAGTTGGCTTCCTCTGGATCTGGGTTTGTGTGTTTATTCATCATTAGTCGTACCCAGCATCTGAATCTAGAGGGGAATCTTGTGGAACAACTGTGAGTTTTAAAGCATCTGTCCCCATCAGTCTCAGGAAAACCAGCTGTCACTGGAATTGGGAGATTCTGCCTGGCCTCTGCCCAAGGTCCTCCCTGATTGGTCTAAAAAGCAAATCTGCAATGTACTTGATATGTGAGGTGCCGGCAGAGCATCCTCTAGCAGATACGAAAGTATTTTGAAACTTTTAGTCAGATTCTTGTGAGGGAATAAGAGAGGCTGCTTTTTTTCTTCACCATTAAATGTAATTATATAGAGAGGTATGAATGCATTTAATCATAATATTAATAATAAAGGTATTAATAGACCAAAGGCCCACAAATGACTGGAGTTTGGGCAACACTGAAGTGGACTGTTCTAATCTTTCTCTTTCCATTGATGACCAATGAGACATCTTGGTGGTGTCTCTTAGTGTCTCCAGACACTGAAAGCCATACCTTGATTCAGGGCCTGATCCACTCAATAAACATTTGGTCACCAAGTAAGTGCCATCTGTCAGCCCAGAGCCCCTGCCCTCACTGGGCTCATGCCTGCTTGGAGGAGGGAGACAAGTGGAGTCCATCAGGATGCAGTATGACGCTGGCAACACTAGGGGGCAACCACGAGTACTCTGGGAGGATCACATATCCCAGCCTGGGGGCTTAAGGACAGGTGATGTCACCTGAGGAGAGTCCTGAAAACGTGGAGGAGTGAGCAGAGGAAGGGAGGTGAGCAGCAAAACAGCCTACATGTGCTGGGAGTTACCATCGCTGGGGCTCTGTATTCCTTTGTCTAGAGCTACACTTCTATCTTTTATCATTTTTCTTTTGCCCAAAGGACTTCCTTTTAATTTTCTTGTAGGATGGATCTGTTGGTGATGAATTCTGAGTTTCGGATGTCTGAATATCTTCATTTCACCTTTGTTTTTGAAAGATATTTTTGCTGGGTATAGAATTCTTGATGTGTGTTTTTTTTCTTTTAGTACTTTAAAGATGATGCCTCACAATCTTCTTACTGCAGTGTTTCTAACATAATCTGATGTCTTATCTTTGTTTCTCCATATATGATATGTCTTTTTTCCTCTTTTGGCTGTTTTAAGATTTTTCTCCTTTTTATCAGTTTTGATAAAATTTTCTTTATTTCTTGTGTTTGGTGTTCATTGGAATCTTGGATCTGTGGACTTAGAATTTTTGTTGAGTTTACAAATCATTCAGCCATTATTTCTTCAAAAATTTTATGTCTTCTCTCTCATCTTCAATTTTACTTATCTTTTCCTCTGCAATGTCTAATTTGACATCTCATCTAATGTATTTTGAAACTTCACATTGTAGTTTTCATCTCTAGAAGCTTGATTTGGATCTTTTTCTATTTTTTATTTCTCTATTTAACTTTTGGAACATATGGAATATACTTACAAGAACTGATTTAATGCTCTTGTCTGCTAATTCTCACTGTGTGTCACTTCAGGGTCAGTTTTTTGTTGTTGTTGTTTGTTTTGGGTTTTTTGTTTTGTTTTGTTTTGTTTTGCAGTGTTGGGGATTAAACCCAAGGTTGGGTGCATACTAAAGCAAGCACTCTATCACTGAGCTACACCCCCCAGCCCCACAGGGTCAGTTTTGATGGATGTTTTTTTCTCCTCATTATGTGTGTGATATTTCCTTTGTTGCATGTCTGATAATTTTTTATTAGATTCACAGGTGTTGTGAATTTTATCTTTTGGGGTATTGGATATTTTTGTAGGAACACAAATATTTTTGAGCTTTGTTCTGGGATGCAGTTAAATTACCTGGAAAAAGTTTGATCCTTCCAAATCTTGCTTTTAAGATTTTAGAGGCAGTGGCAGAACAGGACTTAGTCTAGGGCTAATTATGCCTCACCACTGAAGCAAGGCACTCCTGAGAGCGCTACCCAATGCCCTTTGAATTAGGAGATTTTCCAGTCTGGCTAGTGAGAATAGGTTCAACCCTGCACGAGGTCCAGGGACTGTTTTTTCTTGGTGTGGTTCTTTCCCAGGCCTCAGGGAGTTACCCCACTGGGGTATGCTGATCCCTGGTCTACTGAACACCTGAGGAAACCATCCACATATCTCCCCAGTTTGACGGTGCCACCCTGTCTGTCTGACGCTGTCCTATGGACTTGTGCTGTCTTGGTCTCCCCAGAATCTTAGACAGAAGCTCTGTCTCCTCCTCCTTCTGGGAGGGAAGAGATCTGTCTGTTGGGCTCCACCTGAGTTTTCTTCTGTATTAGATCAGACTAACGACGAACAAAATAACAGACTGGGGGCCTAAACAACAGAAATCTACTGCCCCACAGTTCTGGGGGGTGGAAGCCTGAGGTCAGGGTGTCAGCAGATTCTGTTTCTGGTGAAAGTGCTCTTCAGGCATTTTTATGGTGCCGTCTTAGTAGTTCTGTGTTGCTGTGGTAGAATATCGGATGCGGGGTACTTTATTTATAAAGGTCAATTTAGCTCACAGTTTTGGAGGCTGAAAGTCCACCCTTGGGCAGCCTCATCTGTTCAGCCTCTGGTGACCACCCACACCGGCCCAGCTACATCACAACATGATGGAGAAAGAAAGGGAAACGCTGCTCGTACAGGGGCCCAGGTGTCGGGGTGGCTTTGCCTTGTGGTAAGCAGCGCTCTCAAACAGACACGCTCCGTGAGGCCAGCATCAGATCCTTCTCAGGGTGGCACCCCCATGACCCAGAGGTCTCCCACTGGGCCCTGCCTGTTAACATTCCCCTCACCTCACACCACCACACTGGGGACGGAGTCCTGTTGGATCAGGGTCTCATCCTGTGACCTCATGAAACCTTAATTACCTCCCTGGAGGCCCTGTCCCCAAACACAATCACATTGGGGGTTAGGGCTGCAGCAATGTATGACTTTGGGGTCCATCACACCCTTCCTGCACTGACAGTCTGGAAATGCTGAAGGCAGAAAGCTGTGCCAATCGTGGGACTCACCCCATCTGCTCCCTGGGTTTCAGAAATCACCGTCAGTTCCTTGCTTCTTGCCTGTTTGGAAGCTGCTGCTTCAGAGAGTGCCTGGTTCTGTAGTGGTTTCAGGTGGGGGGATCTATCTATCCTGAGACTGCTTTTGAAAGGAAACGGTCTCCAGGGGCTGAGCACACAACTCAGCAGTAGAGCGTTTGCCTAGCACGTGCGAGGCCCTGGGTCCTATCCCCAGTGCTGCAAAACAACAAAAAGCATCAGGCCTTGAGCGTGCCTGCTGTGTGTTTAGCTGTGTATTACTTTGTCTTTGATAGGTAGCACTTCAGTCTTGAAAGCAAAACCTTTTACACTGTGACTGCAAATATTTGCCAGGGATTTGTAATTAGTTTTCACAGAGCCGAGGGTTGGTAAAATCCCCAGCTTTCAGAGGGTTAGGTGCCAGGTTAAACACAGCCCGCAGCCCAAGCTCACCCGAGGCCAAGCACATCTGCACCCCGCTGGTCCTGGGCGCCACATCACTCGGACACCTGCTGATTGATTTCAGGTTTCACAAATATAAACCGTTGAGAGGTGCGGCCCACGGGGGCAGCAGGAGGTATATTCAAGGTGGCTTGACTTTTAATCAATACCGTGACAATATTATCTTGTTTAATTCGTGTGATGGTGATTTTAAACATCAAATCAAGCAGTTTATTATGTCGAAAAAGATAAAGGAGCACAGGAATAAAATTCTCCTGACATCACTTCTGAGCGTATTTCACTGCCGTGACAGGCCATCATGATTGGGGACGACATCGTAGGTGACGTTGGCGGTGCCCAGCGGTGTGGAATGAGAGCGCTGCAGGTGCGGACCGGGAAGTTCAGGTCAGTGTTGCCTTCCCCACAGACCCTGGGGTGCCCGTGTTCTGCTTCTGCTTTGCTTTCTGAAGCAAAGAGGCTTTTCTTTCTAAATGTCTGAGCAGTGTATGGACATTCACTGCCTTGTCTGTAACTGACTTCAGAGGACAGGTCTGGCTGACCTTTGTCGCAGAAATCGCCGTCCTTCGTTGCATGCTTTGTGGTGGTAAGGCAGAGTGACTTTTGACATGGGTCTGGGTTTTAAAACCATGTGAGGAGGTGTGACATGCAGAGATAAGCAGGGGGAGACCCTGCCCATCCAGGTGCGGCCCACCAGGGAGTCAGGCTGAGTGTGCGCGGCCCTCGGCAGCATGTTTGGAGACTTCACTGCTGCAGACGTCAGGGTCGATGGCCTTCAGTCCCTCTGGCCCTTCTCTTTCCCCAGTCTGTGAGATGCAGAGGACCTAGAATCAACGACAGCTGTCAGGGATGCTCCAGGATGGAAGCTCCATCATGAGGAGCTCGAGTTCCATTTGTTGGGCCCAAAGTTCAATGGGTTCCAAGCAGGGTCCCAGGCACCCGCTGGGGATGGTGCCTGTGGGCACCTGGAGCTGCCTTGTGGTGACCAGGCTCTGGCTTGCTTGGCCATCAAGAGCGCCTATTGTCCATGACTTTGATTGTGAAAGATTACCATTTGCTGGAGAGCCTTGCTGAAAGCATGGGTGCCCAGGGTGTCTGGGCTTGGGGCAGGGGTGGTCAGTCACCTTTGTCCTGAGTGATCTGCTGGGTCAGAAAGGATCCGAGGCCTGACTCTTATTCTGAGGCCTCTCCTGGGTGAGAAGCCTGTGGTTGGGAACCATAGGCGAACACAGGGTGAGGGAGGGACCTTAGTGCATCGGACGTCTGGGTCAGGAATTCCAGAACCTCGAAGCCATTGCCCCTTTGAAACCTCAACACACCTGAAACATGGACCTTCTTTCTGCTCCAGGATCTCAAAGGTGGGGGGGCCTGGCTCCACTGGTTACTGCTGGCCCCAGGGAGCGAGAGAGATCCACTCTTGAGCTGCAGAGACTCTCCCCGGAAGGCCAGCCTGGGTCTTCTCTGAGTCTGTTGCTGCTCTAACAGAACACCTGGGGCTGGGTAACCTGCACAGAAGGGAAATAATTTTCATGGCGCTGGAGGATGGGAAGTCCAGAATCAGCGCCAGCAGGTTCAGCATGGCTCCAAGATGGCTCCGCCTATGCTCACCCTTCCAGAGGAGGAGCACTATCTGCCCGCGATGGAAGAGAGGAGAGAACGCATTCTATGACAGCATTAAGTTCATGACCAAACCCCCCACCTCCAACACTGCGACACAGTGGATTGTGTTCCTAAGGCTGGATTTGGGGGACACATTCAGACCATAGCAGCCCTTGAGGTGCCCGGCCCCTGTCCTCCAGAGTTGCAGGCCTCCTGGCTTGGTGCCCTCAGTGGGTGGTGGCATCTGCTGCCCTATTGCATGCTGCTGCCCTGCAGCAGCTGTCAGGAGCCCCCAGCTGTGCTCATGTGACAGCTCCTGATTGACAACAGTGGGTGGCCCAGCGGAAGGCGGAGCCTGGGCCCCATGCAGTTTTGTGCACAGGGTATCTTCCGGTTGTTGGAGGAAACGTGTTGTCGTTCCTGGTTAGATGTGCCCTCAGCTGGGCTCTCCCTGGGCGGCCTAAGCCAGGTGCTCTGTACTTGAGAGTGTACCGGGCAGGCCTCTGTGAGGCCCACGGATGAGCAGGCACACCTGTGGGAGGTACTCCTGCTCTGCGCCACTACGGGTTGGCCCTTCGCAGAGTCTGGTTATGTACATGGCTTTTAAAGGAAGCGTAAGTGGGGCTGGGGACATGGCTCAGTAGTCAGGCACTTGTGGGGCTGGGGACATGGCTCAGTGGTCAGTCACTTGCCCTGCATGTGTGATGCCCTCATTCCATCCCCACACCACACACACTCACACACACACACACACACACAAGTGTGAGTGATGGTACCTGACGGAGCTTGCGCCTACATTTTGCCAAATCCGTCCAGACCACCTTCTCTTTGTAGATGAACATACTACTAATATTTTGGTATTTTCTTTTTACATAGAAGGGGGGAGGTGGTTTTGCAACCTGCTTTTTCTTGAACACTGTGCTTCTGCACCTTCCGTGACCATTCTTTGTTATTGAAACACCGATGACGTTCCGCCTGAGAGTGCTGCTCACTCTGGCGCCCGACACTCAGCAAGCCTTCAGCTTGTGGCCCAAGGTGCCCACGGCACTGGTGCTCCGGGGGTGATGCCCATCTGGCTCTTGGGCTGTGGGTGGAGAGAGCAAGGCTTGGCCTGTGTTTGGATGTGTTTGGAAGGACGCCTTCCTTTGTTAGTCCGCTGGGTGGAGGTACAAAAGCCTTAGCTGAAGCAGGGTAGGGATGGAGTCACCCCAGGGAGGCCACACGGGCAGGAAAGCAGCCCAGGCTCTGTACTTGAGATGGAGGGAGATCCCTCAGCCATTGGTGACTCTCTGGAGCCCTGCTGCCCTGTGCTGTGACCATGGGCTGCAGGTGGTGACTGAGTGCTTCGAATGCTGCTGGTCCAAACTGGGACATGCCGGAAGGGCAGGCTGCGCCGGGCCTCAGAGATCGAGCGGGGAAGCACCGAGACCATGCCTGCTGGGACTTTTCTGTATTGAGCACAGTTGAAAAGCTGCCATTTGGGTTAATTTCACCTGGGCGCCGTACTTTTTTTTTTTTTTAAATTAATGGACACAACGTCTTTATTTTATTGCTTTATATGTGGTGCCGAGGATCGAACCCAGGGCCTCACGCATGCGAGGCAAGCGCTCTACCGCTGAGCTACAATCCCAGCCCTGCGCCGTACTTTTTGTTACCATGGCTATTAGAAAG
Organism: Geosciurus inauris; assembly: GCA_004024805.1. NCBI lineage: Eukaryota > Metazoa > Chordata > Mammalia > Rodentia > Sciuridae > Geosciurus > Geosciurus inauris. The sequence continues at coordinate 188,405 of PVHX01000871.1, read as the reverse complement.
TGTTAGCTTCCCCCTGACTTGGCTTTTTTGGTGGCTTCGTGGGGGTTTGTAGGGGGTGTGTCCTCATCCCTGCACCACCCTCTTCTGCCTCCAGGGGGCAATCTCAGCGGGACCTGGTACTGCCCAGCTGGACAGCAGGTGGGCAATGTGCTCCATGGCCCTGAGCAGGCCACATGCTGGGGGTCACGTTGTGTCTGGGAGTCAGGTCCCTGTGGCACCCTGCTTGGTGCCCCTGCAATGTGTGGCTGCAGTGTGTCACCCCCAGGAAGCCGTCCGGGCTGTGTGCATAGGAGGGCACATGTGTTGAAGGGACAAGCAAGTCCTCTGCTGTTGATACCTCTGGAGCCCTGCTGCCCGATGGTCTAACCAGCTCGGGCCAGTGGCTGTCCCCTGGAGCCTGGGCCCAAGCCTCTTCCCTCTGTGGAAATTTCACCATCCTGCCTCCTGGGCAGGGTCCAGCTTGTCCTTCCAGAGCCCCATGCCCCTCTGGCCTCATCTGAGTGGGCAGCGCTGGGTGTGAGGGTCTGCATGGCCACGGTCTCCACCAGATGTGACCCCTCCATGGCAGGGGCTGTGTCCTGCCTGTGACTGAGGTGTGTCCTTGCCCCTGTGCCAGGCCTCTCTTCCCTGTGGCTCACCAGAGCCAAGGGCCAGCAGATGGGTTAGCTGGGCATTGAAAGGCCTCTCTGGTGGCCAATTGGGAGAGCAGGGTTGGAGGGAAGGGTGGCCTTATCGTGCACAAGTGGCAGAGAGCCAGCAGTGAGTGACCTCACACTCACGCCTGGTGTGGGGCCAGGACAGGACAGGAACACTGAGCTCTCTGGACTGCTGAGCAAGGAAGGACTGCAATCACTGGCACCAGAAAGGGAGGTGCTGACCTTGAGCCCCTTCTGGGCCCGTGCACGATGCCCCTTTGGCTCTCCTCTGGTTTTGCACACACATGTGCACATGCAGTAGTTTTGAGGTAGCTTATCAGTGCCTGGGCCTGAATCATTGCTGGGGTCTGGGCCCATTCATTGGCTATGAGAGCTCCCTGTCACCTTCTACCTGCCCACACCCCTCTCTCCTTCCTGTCTTTGTCACAGCATGGCCCAAGGAACAGGGAAGCCCCTGAGCTAGGGGAGGTCACCGGGCAGACCAAGCTTGGAAAGCAGGTTTCACAGAGCCCGCCCCACAGTGCCTTGGCAGGAGGATCCTGGAGCTTTGCCCGGGGCAGAGCCGGAAGAGACTCCCGGGGACAGCCTACACACCTCTCCCACCCAGCAGCACTGCCCTGGAGCCCTGGAGCCGTGGGCAGAGAAGCACAAAGCCTACTCTTCATACCTGTCCTTTTAGGAAGTCCAGTCCAGCCAGCCAAGGTGTGGCCCTACCTGGTTGGCCAGTAAAGGCCTGGGTGTCCCACACCTACCCTGTTCCTGTTATATCTAGTACACCAGGCAGAACCTGGTTCCCAAGGCCAGGCCACTCCTTCAGACTCCTCCAGGTTTCCTTCCACCCCAGGGCATCCCAGCCTGGCCCCAGATAAGAGTGTTTACACCATGAGGTGCAAATCCTCCTAGTCCCAGTGGGTCCTGCAGACCCCTGGGTACTGGCTGCCCTCTGCCAGGGACCTTTCAGATAACAAGCAAATTCAAGGAATGGACACTCTGCCCATCAGGAAGAGCTCTCTGTCCCCAGAGGGGAGGAGCAGTGTCCACATGCCATGGACCCTTGCCACCTCCTTATATCCCCACCTTTCCCCTCCTCCTGAGGTACCTGGGTACGTGGCTTCCAATCACTCTAGTCCCCAGCCCATGCTGCACCCCACAACCGACACTGTTTCTTAAGCATAAATCAGCAGTGTCGCTGCCCTCCTCAGCCATTAGCTGCCAAGCAAAAGGACCTGTATAGGCTCACGCCAGCGCTTCCCTAACCATCTGCCCAAGGTCAGATGATATTTCATGAGCCTAGAATGTTCTTTGCCCTCTGGACTGCAGAAGGAAGTTTCCTGATCAGGATTACAGGTATCCTTCAGGGACCCCTCCTTGCTGGGGCACAGGTGCACCCTCTGCAACTGAACTCAGCTGGGGCCTGGGCGCTAGCAGGCTAGCCAACCAATCTGGGACCCCAGCTACCTTGCACGACCCAGCCCTGCTGATGGGAACAACAGGGCCCGTGATGGCAGGCCTGGAGTGGGGCAGGAGGGACACTGCTCCAGAGCCTGGCCAGTGGCCTGTGCAGACAGCTTCTGCAGAGCACAGCCCCCTGCCTGGGTCACTGCCTGTGGCAGCTGCTTCCAAGCACTTCCTGTCGGCCGAGGCTCTAGTGTCTCTTTGGAATGAAATGTGTTTTTCTTTGGTGCCAAGTGGAGTTTGAAGGGAGGGCGTGAGGCGGTGCAGTTCTTCAGCTGTCACCTGTCTCAGGGAACAGCTGCCTGGTGGAGTGCAGGTGTGGGTGGCGGCCCCAGGCATCAGGCCCAGGGGTTGGGCCTTTGTCCCTGCAGATGAGCAGCACATGGGCTGAGCAGGCCCTCCTGCCCTCCTGCCCGCCTGTGTGGATCCTCCCTGAGCCTGGGCCTCCGGAAGACCATCTCGGGGGCTGTGGCCAGGCAGAGGTGGAAACAGGACTGGCTGCCCCCTGTGCGAGTGGAGAGAGGGCTGGGCCCAGCCCGTTCCTCAGACTCCAGTCCTGGCTGCCAGTGTGGGAGGGGCAGTGGGAAGGAACCTGCAGAAACTGCTCGGTGATGTGACTCCGTGGCTCCTTAGTGGTCCCTTCCAGCAAGGGTCCTGTGGGGGACAGAGGCTGTGGCTGCAGGGATGTGGGTGAACCCTTCTGGGCTCAGAGAGGTCCCTGAGCTCACTCCCGTTCACACAACGAGAGGAGGACACAGGGGACTCGAGCCCACGTGCCACCTTCCCTCTTCTCTAACAGCTGCAGTGAGCAGTGACTCGCCTGCGTCCAAGGCGGTGGTGGCCACGCGTTCAGAGGGGTGCAGCCTTCTCCACAGGCAGCTTTCCCACAGGCCACCCCTCCGAGACGAGGCCCGAGTCCTCAGCATCGTTACCAAAGCCTGCACCCCCACCCCGGCAGCCACTCTTCTACCTTCCGTCACTTTCATTAAAATGGTCCGAAATGTTTGATTTTGGCAAAATTATGAAGTAGAAAACATGCCATTAAAAGTCGTGATGTGAATAAAACCAAGAGCGTAGCTTAGTGAGCAACAGAGCACCTGCCCCAGTCAAGAGCCAGGACGCCGCCAGCTCCCCAGGGCCCCAGCACCCCCAGCGGCCATTGCCCTCACCTTGGCGGTGGCCAACTCTTCATATGGGTTCTCCCAGCTGGGTCCCTCCCACTGGAGCTGGTGGCCTTTATCTATACGAGAGCACCGCCTGCCCCTCGTCCTCCTGGTGGCAGCAAAGGCGGGGTTTCCAGGAGACACCCACCTTGTCCGCCCTCCACAGCCTCGTCCGGGCAGTCAGCCCTTCCCTCATCTGCTCAGCGTCCCTACTCTGGTTGGCTGGTGGGGTGGGGAGGGGTAGGGCCCGGCCTCACCAGCGCTCTTGGTCCCTGAGCAAGCGGCTTCATGTCCAGCAGGACAGGCGGGGTCTCTGAACCCGGCAGCACTTGGCCGCACTCTGTGCTCCCCAGGAGCCGCCCAGGTGGGCGGTGGGCTCTGGGCTGACGAAGGGGCAAGGCAGAGGCTGGGAGGTCTCCAGGACAAGGCCATGGAGGCCACAGGTCAGCCCAAAGGGGGGGCCACGCAGGCAGCCCCCCGCCCCAGGGAGTTGCCTCTTGGGTCCTGGACGGCCCTGGAGTGGTGAGACGGGGATGGAGGAAGGGTCAGTGGATCCTCAGTCCCACCAGACCCACTCCACGCATCCTCAGCAAACTCCCGAGGCAAACATCCCCACCCAGGGGGTGCTCTCACCCGTGACCTCAGCCCATCTCGACCATGTGGCCGGGATGTGGCCCCTCATCTTCCTCTCACTTAACAGATGTGGAGGTCTCACAGCTCAGAGAGGTGGAGTGACGTGCCCAAGGCCCACAGCCTGCCGCGATCAGAGCCAGGACTGGAACCCGGCTCTGCCTGACTCAGGTTCCCCGACCCCTCTCACAGCAACGCCGGCCAGCCTTTCTTGCAGAGTGCCAGGCAGGCCGGTCTCACTCAGCAGGAGCGGCAGCGCCTGGCTCACGGTTCTGCTCCGTTCCATTCTGTTCTCCCTACTTTGTCCCCTACACTCCACGCACAGTGGGGCCTGTGCTGGTCCCGCCAGTGAGCTGGGCTCGCGCAGGGCCTGACCTAGGGCAGACCTGAAGTGGGGCACTTGACCCTAAACAGCCCTTCCGAGGTCTGGCGAGACGAGGTGACATGTGGCAATCCCAGAAGTCACATCCTTGCTGCTTTTCCTCGGAGTCAGCTGAACTGGAGCCTCCCCTCACCTGCTGGGGATGGCAGGGAGGCAGCCCTGGCCAGGCTGCAGCCTGCCAGAGAAGCAAGGCAGGCACTGCAGCCCCGTCATCCTGCACCAGGCTGCCCGCCCGTCCAGAATGTTCTCTGCCCTCCACACAAACCTTGGCCACTTGGGTTTTGCAGGAAGCCCCTGAGGGCCGCCAGGGCCGGGCTGCTGGCCAAAGCGTCTGTTGCTGTTACTGTCTGGTAGCACCCAGGGAAGATGCACTGAGATTTACTGATGGGACCTCTGATTTCTGACCTTCCCAGAAAGATGAAGGAAAGAGGGGCAGGCCAGCCCCTGTCCCTGCCATCACAGCCCGAGGCAGTGCTGTCTTTGGACAGTGGCACTATAACAGGTTTTATTTGTGTGCGGGTTCCTCTGCTTGGTGGGCAGGGTGTGACCTGGCCTGCTCCCTCAGCCCCAGGGTCATCTCCGGGGTGGAGCCAGCCAGGGACAAGGCCCCAGCCAGCACCCCCACAGCCCTGGGCTGGAGGGCCTCCTGCCTGCTGGGCTGCCTCAAGCCAGGAAATGGAAAAGCCCAGATCCCGCCCTCTGAGCACCCAGGTCCAACCACCCAAGACCCCACGGGAGTCTCAAGTGCCACTTGCCAGCTAGGTAAACTTGGACGTGGTGTTTACTTCCTTTCTTTATGTGTCCACTGGGGATGAGCCTCCCCACCCTGGCCTCCCCCTAGCTGTGCAGGATGCACAGAAGAGGGTGAGGCTTGGCCCCAGGGGTGGCTCACCATGGTGGTGACTCCCCTGTGGCATTCTTCCCTACCAGTTCCAGTTGTCCATCCTGGATCAGGCTGGTGGGTTCCACCTTTGGGGGGGTTTCCACTGGGGTTCTGTCCACCCCGTGGCCAAGGGGCTTTCCAGAGCACCGTCTTGATCCTTCACACTCCCTAGCATCCCCGGGTCCCTGCCCTGGTGGGGTGTCCTGCCGTAACACGACACCACTGGCTGGGCAAACCAAGCCTCCTGGTTCTGGAGCACAGTGCTGTCTCCGGCCAGCGTCCCTGGGCTGCGTCCTAAGGGGGTAGAAGGCCAGCCTGCACAGCCGGAGGGAACCACGCCGAGCTCACCACGTCGGCACCGCGTCACTCCTGAGGGCCAGGCCCAGACTGTTAGGAGGGCAGTGAGTTTCAGCGCGAGCTCTGGAGGGACCCTCAACCCATAGCTTTCCCCATGCCTGTCCTTTATGCCCCCTCGTCCCCGTCGCATTTACAGACCACCTAGCATGGCCAGGCAGGTGGGAGGACAGTGGATGTGGCAGGTGTCCCCTGCCCTCTAGGGCTGCTCCTTCAGGAGGCATAGGGCATCGCAAATCAGCTGATGGACCCACAAGCAAGAGCCTCCAGAGAGGGAGGTCCGGCCTTCCCTGCTGTCACTCAGGGGCCTCGCAGGGCCCTGTCCGGCCCAGGGCCTTCAGGCCCCTGTCCAGGTATCCCCAGGCTTCTGCTCCTCCACCAGGGCCTGGGGGGAATCCCTTGTGGGGTCCTCTGACCTGGAGCCCAGACTCTACCTCCCACCACCCTGGGGCTTTCCTGGGGCAGGGACTCAGTCCTCTTCACCTCTGTGGCCCTGGCCTGGCAGTGGCCTATGGGGCACAGAGCTGGGCTCTGGCCCACAAGCAGGGTCCTCGGCTAGGGTCCAGGGCCTCACGCCCTCCAGGTGGCCTCTCACTTCGCCTGTGCATCCTTACTCAGGGCCATGTTGCCAGAATTCTTGGCAGTGGATGGAGAAAGAACCCAGATGTCACCTTGGCTGTCCTCCTGAGGGCCACGCATAACAGGAGGGGCAGGCGCCTTTGCTTCTGCCTGCTCCTGAGTGTCGAGGGCCCCCTTCTTGCATCCCAGCCGACCACTGGCTGCAGGCCTGGGCATGGGACTCAGGCTTGGCCACTCTGGAGCATAGAGGCTGCTGGCCACAGCATTGTACGTGGCCGACTCATGGCTCAGGATTCTTCAGAACCCCTGGGAGAGTGGCTGGTGAAATATAAGCCAGGAACTAGCAGCAGCCACCTGCTGCTCCAGGGGAAAGTGCCTGAGGGTAGAGCCCACCATCATGAAAACAGAACCTCGAGGTGCAGAGACTCCCAGTTGTATCATTTGAGCACCTGGATCTAACTCTACCTGAAGCTGATCAGTTAGCCAGGGGGGCTCCTTTCTGACATGTACCCCGTGGGGAGCCTGCAGGGTTCTCTTTCTTTACACCTGGGAGTAACGGGGTGTACAAGGCTGGTTCCTGCGCTGTTTGTTTCAAGGGACAGATAAAAAATTTGTCTGGAAAGTGCTGCAAGGGACCTCAGTTAACCTCTGGGGAAACTTTGCCCATGAAGATATGTCAGAGCTGCCCCAAAATAGAATGGGCTGCCTAAAAAGGGTGAGTCTCCATCCCTACAGACGACTCCCAGAGTCTGGCAGACCTCCTACTGGAGAAGCCAGAGAAGGGACTGCCCCACGCACGCTGCTAAATTAGGGCTCAGACTCATCCTCATATCCTGGTATCTGATAGGGACCTGCTGGGTACCAGGCTGTTCCTGGACTGCTGCTCCCTATAATATCTGGGAGACCCGTCCTGTTTCCCACTGATAGAGCCCCAAGTCTCAAAGGTGACATTGAGTCACTGTGATATCAATATTGCCACCTTCTGTTTGTAGATGTGGAAACAGGTGCAGACAGGGTAGGGACGTTAGGCTGGGTTATTCTGGCGGCCTGTCTCCCGATCTATAATGCCACCCACTATGTGACCCCCTCCTCTGGGTCCTGGCCTGTTGGCATGGGAGCTGGAGCCCAGCAGTCAGGAGCATAGCGGTAGACGCAGGGGTGTAGCTCCATGAGTAGGACCCCACTGGTGGGCTCTGGGGGTTACGGGGACTGCAGCTGCGTCCCACCTCCTTGGTGTCTTGCTGCAGAACAGGAGCTGTTTTTACCATAGGTTCAGCACCGTCTTGGGTCGAGACTTTGGGCCTTCTCAAGAGCAAAGCCAGCTGAAAGTTCAGTTAGTTCATAAACAGAAACCAACCAGGTATGCCAGAGCCCCTGCCCCAGCCAGACCCCCGCTGCTCAGCAGGGCCTCCTCCGGGTGGGAGTCCCGCCCTGAACCTGGCCCAGCAGGGCCACTGTGGCAGGTGCTCCTGCTCCGGGCCCTGCTCATTCCGCACCTCCTTACTAAGCAGAAACACAGGAGCGTCCTCCCCCAGGAGGCCAGGCTCTGGCCTCCCTGTGGCATCACTGTGACGGGGGACGCGGAAGGCTGTCACCTGCGCTCTGTCCCCACAACTTTCCCCAGATGTGGCCTCGTTGTATCCCACGCTCACGCTCAGGCCCCACAGGCAGCTCACGCACACACGCACACGCCCATCCTGGCAGCCACTGAGGGCAGGGAGCAGGAGATGGGTGCCCAGGGTCTTTGCGTTGTGGCCTGCAGCCCGGCGTGCCCTTCAGGGCCAGAGAGTCAGGGTAAGAATGCTGAGGATGCAGGGAACCTTAGGTGGGAACCTGGAATCCTTTGCTGCCTGGGAGCCCCCCAGAGGCCCCGGAGGAGTGAGTGGCCACAGGAGAGCCTGCCACGTGGGCTCCAGAAGCAGCTGCCCGGAGCCTTTCTTACAGCTGCGTCCACTCGGATCTTCTTCCTCCAGCTGCCACAGGGCCTGTTTCTCCTTTAGATTTTTAATTTTTCGTTTCTGTTTTTGTGCTCTGTATTTCAGAGAGCCCATGGCAGGAAGAGGGCAGGGCTGGCTCATCAGCAGCATCAGGCAGTGGCGCTGTGAGGCTCCCTGGGGTGCAGGGAGCCCAGGCTGAGAGGTGCAGGGCGGCTCTCCTGCAGCCCCTCCTCCACTCCTCACAGGCCCACCCTGAGTGCCAGTCCCCTCCCTTCCGCCTGACCAGTTCAGAACCATGACCAGTTCTGACCGGAGAGAGTGCTCTCTGAGCTGCGGTGCGGGGCTGTGCCTGTCTTGCTGGGTGGGAGCCGCCCCTGCCTGCTCAGGGAGCATGTGGCTGGTGTGGGGGTCTTCAGGCTGTGGACCCTCAGCAGCAATTCTGCTCTGCTCTGGTTCCTCAGGGAGCTCAGGGACCATAGTGAGACTTCTGGGCCTCTGCTCCGCCCCATTGAGAGCAGCTCTTTGTCTCTTCCAGGGTTCCTTAAGTGCCACTGGGCCAGTGCAGAGGTGGAAAGGGTCTGCTGCTTCAGAAGCCCTGCAGGGGTCTGGGGAGCTCTAATCTGCCCTGTTCCGGATGGGCAGGTGGAGACACGCAGGCCTCAGGGTGGGTCTGGCACCAGCACCAGTCCCCAGGTCCTTCCCACCCCCCCACCTCCCCGCAGCCCCACCTCGCAGCCGAGTGGGCTCAGGCCCTTCCTCTGCTTGTTCCTGAGTGTCCGCCCAGAGGACTCATGGCTCCCAGAGATGCAGTTTCCAAGGGCTCCAGGATCCAGGCAGAGCGTGGAAGACGGCCCTGGTTTTGTTGTGGCAGCAGGGAAGAGGGGGTTAAGCTGTTTGGAACCCGCCAGTAAAGAGGAAGCTCCGGTGTTTCTATGTGAAATCATTTAAAATAAACTCTGCTCCTCTGGGGCCAACCCAGGCTGGTCTCACTGAGGCCAGATGGGGGCGCATGAGTGCCCGAGTGCCCCCGCCAGGCCCGTGTCCCCCCTCCTCGGCCTGGGGGAGCCCCCAGCCTGGCAGGCATGGGCAGGACATGGGCGGGCCAAGGCTTCAGGGTCCAGGGGGGACAGAAGTGACCCTGCTGGGCATCCCAGAGGGCTGGGGCTACAATGGAGAGGGAGCAAATGGGACCTCTGCCTTGATGTCGGCCCTGGGCCCACAGCAACCGCAGGAGCCAGAAGCTTCCTGAGGCCCTTTGTAGCTGATCAGGAGAGGTTGTCTGAAGCAGTCTCCAGGTCTGGTTTCACCACCACACTGCCCACGCTCCGCAGAGGAGGAAATGGGCCAGAAAGCCAGGCGGCCAGCATGTCCCCATGAGGCCTGTCCCCATGAGCCAGGTTCCCTGTTCCTGCTCCTGTGTGTGGGTCCCCTATCTATGCCACTGGGCCAGGCTAATATTACCCAGGACTCAGAGCCCTAGAGACGGAGTAACTTGGTCTGCCTCATAAAACCTGCTGCTGGCCGGGCATGGCTTGGTGGAGCACCTGCCCCGCATGTGTGAGGCCCTGGGTTCTGTCCCCATACCACAAACAAGACGAAACAAAACCGAAGAACGAGCCGGGCGCGGTGGCTCAAGCCTGTAATCCCAGCATTTAGGGAGGCTGAGGCAGGAGAATCGCCAGTTCAGAGCCAGCCTCAGCAACAGCAAGGCACTAAGCAACTCAGTGAGACCCTGTCTCTACATAAAACACAAAGTAGGGCTGGGGATGTGGCTCAGTGGTCGAGTGCCTCTGAGTTCAATCCCCACTACCAAAAAAAAAAAAAAAAAGAAAACCAAAAAACCGAAGAACGGCTCATGTTGCCCATTATAAATTGTGGACTCGTGCCCTTGATATGCGCTGCCACCCGGCCTATGACCAGGCTCAGGGCAGGAGCGTCATGACACTGACATGGGCCGGGCTCCAGTGTGAGGACACGGTCATGGTGGCCAGAGGACCTTCCCAGGATGTGCTGCTCTTTAAGCCCTCTGCAAGAAAGTCTCCCTGCATCTGCTTCAGAGGAGCCTCCGTTCTGGCCGCCTGCCCAGAGTCTGCACCCCAGGGCCACCCACGCAGGGCACCCCTTCCGCTGGCGTCACCTCTCCTGGGTTGTCAGCCTCCCTGGTCCCGGCCTGCTCCCCATGGCAGCACGGTCTCCTGGGGGCCTTCTCACCCCCTCATGATGTTCCAGGTGTAGAAGGTGCCCAATGGACATCCCAAGGCTTGGTCCACACACTTCCTGCAGCTTCAGAGATGTGAGGCTGCTGAGGGGAAGTGGTGGACGGGTTCCCTCCCCAGGTGGCAGGAGAGACCCCGCCCACCACGGCCTGCTGAGGTCAGCTACAGGCGCAAGTGTGCTGCCAAGTTTTGGCTACTCAGATAGGGAAGAGGCCATGTGGATGGAGGCATGTTGCAGAGATTGTCTGCTCAGGGCCTCACAGGGCCAGGAGAAACCCTGGGGGTGGTCTAGAGCCTTCCTGCAGAGAAGCCAGGCCCAGAGTGGGTCTGGCTCAGCTGTTTGTAAGCTGGGCTTGCTGACCAGCTCAGCTCCTCCTGCCACCCCCTGCAGGGGTGTGGCAGAGGATGGGTGCACACTTTGGGGTCTGTCAGCCTCTGGGACACCCCAGGCACTGTGTGCATTCCTCAAATATTGGAGGGATCAACTTATTTTTAGTCCGGCCTCATGGGATCAGAGAATAAGGTTGCTGCAAGACAGGCAGATGGACGTCATGTGCAGAAGGCACATCAAGGCCTCTCTCTGGGAAGAGTCGGCAATTTGAGAAAGTGTGGCTTACCCTTGAGGTGTATCAGAGGGCCCCAAGTTTTCTCTGTGGCTCCTCTGCCATCATGAACCCAGAATCACCCCTCCGCCCTGAGATCTCCAAGTGTGGATCACAAGGTTCAGGGGAGGCAACAGAGCCACTCGCCTGAGTTCATGTCCTGCCTAAGTCACCACAGGCCTCAGTTTCCTTACCTCTGAAATGGGCACAGAAAGCGTTCCCATCACCTTGGTCTGGGGGAGACTGGATGGGCATGTCCCGTGGAGAGCTTCCGTTAGCTTTTCCAGCATGGAGTAAGTGCTCAGCCTGTCCTAGCCTTTTTTTTTTTTAATACTTTTTTATCTGTAGATAGACATAATGTCTTTATTTTATTGCTTTGTATGTGGTGCTGAGGATCGAACCCAGGGCCTCACGCATGCGAGGCAAGCGCTCTACCGCTGAGCTACAATCCCAGTCCCCTGTCCTAACCTTTTTAATTTTTGGTACCGGGGATTCAACCCAGAGGTGATTGACCACTGAGCCACGTCTCCAGCTCTTTTTATATATATATATTTTTTTATTTTGAGACGTAGTCTCACTAAGTTGCTTAGAGCCTTGCCAAGTTGCTGGGGCTGGCTTTAAACTCACGATCCTCCTGCCTCTGCCTCCTGAGCCGCTGGGATTACAGGGTGTGCCACCGTGCCCAGCTCGTGCTAGCTTTTTATTGGCGTTCTCATCAGCATGATAATCTGAGTAACTTGGGCGCAGAGTGAGTGGGGGGGCCTTTACTCCAGGCCCCTTGCCGTTATGGTCTCTGCAGCCTGGCTGTGTTCCTGTGACTGTGTGGCCCGGCCTTTGTCCCTAGAGAGGCTCTGCATGGGTGGGTGAGAGTGCCCTGTGCGGTCAGCCTCTCCCCAGCGGGGGCTAACAGCACAGGCACATGGCACTGCCCCATTCCTCCAGGGACCACCAGGTGGCAGTAGAGCCTCATGGTCCAGGCAGAGGGAGCAAGCCCAGGGCCTTTCCACCGCGGCCTAGAGCGCCTGTTCCCGGGGCCTCTCCAGCTTTGCTCTCCTGGCATCCCAGAGCAGCTGCTGCACACAGCGTAGGCCCCGAGAGTGTCTGTGACCAGGCACCGTCCGGCACCACGCCTGTCCACGAGACTCAGCCCGGCCTCAGCAGACACTCTTGCTAGGCTTTGCCTTCACAGTCACAGGGGACTTCTCTCCAGGACTCAGCTGCTCAGGCTGCCTGTGGTGCTGCTTGGGTCCCCCTGGGCTGGGCCAGGGTCCTGAGGGTCCTTGGGAGAGTATGCTCGGACCTCAGGGTACGGCCTCCAAGAACAGTGGGCGGAGCTCCAGGAGTCGAGCTGGAGGAGCCTGGCCACTCGTCGCACCCACCACTGCTTTGCAGGCTCAAGAGCATGTTTTAGTTTCTGTTAATATTAAAAGGAAAAGTCTCCCAAATATTTAGAGCCCAATAAAGTTGTTGTGCCCCAACCCTGGGGCTCTTGGTGCCTTGTAGACCCCTTCCCTGCCACCACTGCCCCGCCCACCCCTGCCCACCTGGCCTCCCCTGCCTTTGCGGGGGGGTTTCTGCGCCTCACCACTGCTATCTACGGTGGCCCTGAGCGCCTCACCCTCCTGCTCAGGGCCACCGTGGCCTGTGTGTCTGTGTCCCACTGGTTGATCTCCCAGCCCTCCCCCCCATAGCTCCTGCCGCAGCTGTGGAGCAGCCGCTGATCAGCGTCCATCGTCCCCACGTACTGCATGTGCCCTGGGAGCAGGAGCCACCCCAACCATCTCACTGCTCCCCAGAACCCGTCTCAGGGTGTCAGGCACCGCAGGTCCTACATCAGGACCTGCCAGAGGAATGGAGGTCCAGACAAGGCCTTCCCCACCAGATGGCAGGAGAGGGGACGTGCCCGTCCCGGGGGGCAGCAGTCTTGGTTCTCCTAGACACCCTGCTCCCTGGGGTCGAGGCTGTCAGCTGAGTGGCTGCTGCTCCATGTGTGGCCTCCCGTGTGGGCAGGAGTGCCTGACTAACTGGGGATGTGGCTGTCGTCCTCCAGACTCTGGATGCCCCTTGTCATTCCTAGGAGACACAGCAGGTGCCTGTGGCTGTCACTGCTGTGGTGCCCCGGAAAGGGGGGAACCAAGGAGTCACGAGAGCTGACACCTCAGAGCCCTGGAACAAGGCGTCTTACCTGGGCTCAGCACCTTCCTCGAGGTGGAACCAAGGCTGCTGGGGCCTCTGCGGCTGGGTGGTGGTGGAGGCTGGGCAGTGGTGGAGGCTGGGCTCTGTCCTGGGTTCCTTATCTACTGGGCAAAGAGTTTCAGTGGGGCCTGGCTGAGGCCAGTGTAGCAGCCCGTGTGAAGCCATATTCTACCCTTAAGATTCCATTACCCCCTAAGTTTTACATGTTTGATAGTGCCTGCATTTTTTCTTTTTAAATGTAATGTAATTTTTTCTAATTTTATAAGGAAGGCATGTCCTGGGCTGGGGTGTAGCTCAGTGGTAGATGGCTTGCCTGGCACGTGTGAGGCACTGGGCATTAGCACCATGTAAAAATAAATAAATAAATTAAATAAGGGTATTGTGTCCATCTACAACTAAAAAAAAGAAAAAAATGTATGTCCTTTTTGGAAAATACAGAGATGCGCAAAGAAAATAATCCACAATCCCACATCCCGGAGGGAACTACACAGTTAGCATTTTGTTCTGCCTGTTTAAAAAATAATAAAAAGGGCATATTAAATTGCAACTATTATTATTGTTGGTTTTTTTCTCTTGCAGTACTAGGGATTGAATCCAGGGGCATTTTACCACTGAGCTACAACCGCAGCCCAAGACATGCATTTCTTATAAAATTAGAAAAAAAATTACATTTATGTATATGTATATGTTATTTGTTAATAATAAGGTTTAAAAATTAAAAGAATCCTGACCACAGTAAATGGTTCAGAGCAGCCAGGGCTATGTGGCAGCCACCCTTTGCCCATCAGCCTGGCTCATGCTGCAACCAAGGGGCAGCCACTTCCAGGCCTCTGCCCACAGAGGGGTTTGGAGGATATAATCAGGGCTGGCAGGGTGGTGGCACATGCTGAGTTCTCCCTGGATGCATGTTCATGTTGGGGAACGCAGCCCCTCCCGCCTCTGCTTCCAGAGAGAAGGATTTTCCACTTCATCCCTGCGAGACCCAAGGTGGGGAGACCCAGCCTCACTCTGAACCAGGGCAGGCAGCTCATCCTATGTATGTGTGTGTGCTCAGGACCTCAGTGAGCTTTTATTAAGTGAACCTGTGTAAGCAGAGCCTACCAGCCCCAGCACCTTGGGCATCTTCCGGGCCCTGAGCTGCCCACGGCCTGATACCAACAGCAGAGACTAGTTTGCCTGTTCTGCAGCTTCTATGTATGGCAGTTTACCCAGTGGGCTCTTCTTTCTCATGGTCAAGTTCTTAAGGGGGCTTCTGTCGGACTGGCACTAAGGCCATCTGGTGGCGTCAGTGGTGGTCATCAGTCTGCGGGAGTTTAAGTCCCAGCTGTGCAAAAACTCTCAGCCTAGGGAGGAGAGTTGGTGCATAATAGGCAAGTGCTCCTTCTGGGCTGGATGGCAGGGATGCAGAGGATCCCACAGGACACAGCCAGCTTAGAGGGTGGGATCTCCCTCAGCGGGGTTCCGAGGGATAAAGTGGAGTTCAGAGGACAGGAGCCAGGAGAAGGGCATGCGAGGAAGGAGGAGGAGCAGGGCCTTTGTTTTCCCATGGGGCCCTGTACACATGCCCTGCCCTGTCCTTTTGACACCAGGAAGCCACGTATCAGGTTGAGGGACAGAGTGGTGTCCATTGCCACCCTAGCCCTTGGGGGCAGCCCATTTGTTAGCACCATATGCCCTGTTGCCAGGCTGAGTGTCCACTGGCTGTCTCCTGGACTCTAGTCAAAGGGACACACAAGCTGCGGATTCCTGGAGGCTTCTGGAAGCCTCTGCCTTCCCCCAATGGGGTGGGCCTTTCCTCCACCCGACCCCTAAGGCTCCAGGCAGATGCCAGGGCAGGGAGAGCCCCTGCAGCAGGGCCGGCAGGAGCCGGGATGCCATGCCCAGCTGTGGCTTGGTAGGGCCCCACCTGTCCATGAGCCTCAAGCCTGTCCCCTAGAAGAGGCAGGAGTTGGTGGAAAGACTTTGGGGCTCCATCCAGCTCAGACCACCTCCCTGTTAGATGTGCTGGGTGAATGACCCAGGGACTGTCACCTTTGGTGAGCACTTGAGACCAAAAGGCAGCTACCAGAGTTGGGCTTGCTGCCTTCCCGTGCTGGCACAGAGAGACAGGCTGAGGGCAGAGCTGGAGCACAGGGCAGCACTCAGCCCAGGGTGGCGTTGGGCTTCAGGAACCACATGCAGGACCCTGTGGGTTGAGGCAGCCCTTCCTGAGTAAGAG
The DNA here is from genome assembly GCA_004024805.1 of Geosciurus inauris. Classification (NCBI taxonomy): domain Eukaryota; kingdom Metazoa; phylum Chordata; class Mammalia; order Rodentia; family Sciuridae; genus Geosciurus; species Geosciurus inauris. The sequence goes on along the minus strand of PVHX01000871.1, from coordinate 173,134 downwards.
CCGTGGGAGGCGCTGTTGTGCATGCTCCGCGGACCTGGAGTCAGGGCAGTGGCGCAAGCCAAGGCGTCTTTGTTGTGCTTTTCTCTGGATGGACCCTGACTGTGGCAGAGGCCAAGCACCCAAGGAGTCAGTCCGTGTGGGACGCCAGGCCCAGCCTAGCTTGAGAGCAGAGCCTCTTGCTCTCGCCCCTCTTGCATGTGCTTCTGCAGAGCAGCCACGGCCACCAGAGGCCTGCCAGTCCAACCAGCTGGGAGGGCGCATTTGAGCAAAAGGGACCAACACTGTGTCCCCACCTGTAAGCTAGCCAAGAAGGGTGGAAGCCTCTGATGAGGCCTTGGTCCCACCCACCAGGAGGCACCGGCAAGGCTTTGTCACCTCTTGAAGGCCCCTCAGCACATCAGCCACACCTGACTCAGAGGGACAAGTTCAAACCACAGCGCCACCTTCAGGCAGGCCTCTCCCAGGACCCTTTCTGGAGCCCAACGGTCACCCCTCCTCGGTCACAGAGGCTTCCCTCTGGCCCACAACACCCAGCCCTCCCTGCACCCCTGGCTCCTCCTGCCTGGCCCCCAGTCCCTCTTCCCTGAGAGCCAGACGGACCCAAAATGCAAATTTAGTCCAGCTCCCCGGCAGGGTTTTGCTGCCTGCAAGGGGGAGCTGGCCCTTGGTGGGTAGTTCGGTTCTGGCCCCCGGCCTTGTCCTGCTGCCTGTCCACATGCACACTGAGGGTCATTCACGGTGGTTTGTATTCTGCACATTCACTCACGTGAAAGGGTGCTAGGAACGTGCTGCTGCGTTCCTAGGACGCTTTAAGCTTTTCCAGACCCGCTGTCCCTCCCCCCTTACCCTAGTCCCACCCCAGAATAATCTGTTAGCCTCTGGGCCTCCCTCTCTGTGCACGTGCACAGTTGTCTTATCTGTTTTAAAAACAGAATCATCCCTCCTCTTGACACCTTTCAGTCTCCCCTGGGGACATCGCCTGGACACCCCACCAGGTCAGAGGCACACCACCTCGTGCTTTTTAGTGGTGGCAGCTGTAATGACCACATGCTCGTGCTTGGTGCGGATGTCCCCATTGATTCCTCCAAGTCCCTGTTAATGGACATCTGAGCTGTTTCCTTTTGTTTGTTTTTTTGTTGTTGTTGTTTGTTTGGTTTTTTGTTTTGCTTTCCAATTGCAAACAAAAAAAATATGGCTTGTTAAACTTAGCATGTTTTAAAACTTTCTGATTTCTCACTTAGATGTTTGGACTTGGAATTCTATTAATGATCCTTTTAATTCTGCTAGTGTACATCTTGGTGGAGGAGAGATGAGTTCTAGACTGTCCGCAGCTCATCCTCCCCATCTGCAGGGGGTGGCTGAGCGTGCAGGATGCGAGCCTCTGTCTCTGCGTCATGTCGAGTGCTTTCTACTCTGGGTCTCGCTGGGTCCTTGCGGAGGAGGTGAGAGCCTCCACTTGGTCCCCAAAGCCACCCCACCTGGCTGATTGGAGTCACCTGGGAGTAAATTCTGTCTGCACAGAAGAGGGCCTGGTTGGTTTTAGAAATGACTGCAGGGTTGGGCGGCAGTGACCGGAGGGTCCAGGGCTGGCTCACCCTCCACAGGGAGGACAGCCCAGCAGCCCCCTCCCTCCTCTGTCGCCTGTCAACTCCCCCTCTTACCACCTACCAGGCAAAGGTGGCTTTCTCTCCTGGTCTGGGCAGAGTGGATGTTATTAACCCACTTTGCAGGGTGGGATAGCACAGAGGGCACCTGGCTCTGGGATGCTCACCCCGTCCCCTCTTCTGATAAACAGGGATGGAAGGCTCCAGGGGCCAGTCCCAGGGAGCGGGGAGAAGGCAGAGGGGCCTGTGGCAGGTAGAGAGGGTGTGGCAGTCCCTGCAGGTCTTGGGCCTCCTCACAGAGTCCCTCCTGGAACACAGCTGTCCATAAGCCGGCACTCAGTACAGAACTGGCAGCCCCGTCACGGGGACCTCGGACACCCTGCACATGGCTGGGCAGTGAGGCCAGCCTAGGGGCCTGTGCTTCTCACACGCCCTTGAATACCTGTCTGCCCGGCTGTAGCTTTTCTACCTGGAGGCCAGTCCAGCCCACAGGGACTCAGGCCACAGCACTTCCACCCACCTTGGTACAAGGCCTCCCCTCATCCCAGGGACCCTGCTCAGGACTGCTTCCTGTCACCTGACCTTTACTTCCCTGCCGTGCCTGAGGGCCCTGTGATTACAAGGAGAAAGGGGCAGAAGGCATGGGACCCCAACCCAAAGTGAGAGGGCAGCCCCGGAGAGCCCTGGGGAGGGGGCACCGGGTGCTGTGAAGGCGAGAGGCGGCAGAGCGGGCTGTAGGGGTTGCTGACCGCAGAGCGCGACCACTGTGGGGCAGTGGAGAGGCTCGTGGGGTGGAGAAGAGTCCAGGCTCAGAGTGGCCCCCTGGGCCTGGACTGCCAGGGCCCAGGACAAACCCTTTGCTAATTTATATGCTATACGTTTGGGGTTTAATTGGAGCATAATGGTGATCCATGTGCCCGTCAAGGTAATCACACTTGGAGACCTAATATAATGCACAGACCCGTGGGTTTGGAGCTAATTAAGGCAAGCGTGATTGGCATTTACCACCTTGCAATCTTCTCTCTCTGCAATCTCTCTGCACTGACGTCCTGAGCTGATGCGGACCGCTCAGCGCTCCTCTGTTCTGCTCATTGGGTCTTCTGGGTCTTTCGATGAGGAGGGATCAGTGCCTGCTGTCCCTCTCCTGCTCCCGGGGCTCCGGGGAAGGCTCCCCACTGAAGAGTGGTACCAAGGAGGCCAGATCCCTGTGGCTCCCTGACCCCAGACTCAGCCTATTTTCTGGCCCAGTAGATTCTGCCTGAGAAAGTGGTGCATACGAGAAAAGAGACAGAGAAACTCGCCTGAGGAGCTAGGTGACAACCCAAGTAGGGCCTGACGTGGGGGAATCGGGCCCTCCCCCAGGCTCTGATGGCTCAGGGGCTGGACCTCTGGGCTCTCCTCCCACCCGCTGCACCTGCAGCCCCAGGGCAGCTCCCATTCCTCCGTGTCCCACAGCTCCTAGTGAACAGAGGCCCTAGCTCCAGCTGGGGACCATAGAAGCCCCTGCAGGCTACGACCTGCCTCGGTAAGGATTGGGGCAGGCTGAGCTGTTTTGATCTGTCCTTTGGCGGGACCTCCTGCTGTCCTTGCAGGCCTGTCCTCTGGGAACCAGGAGCTCCTTTGGACAGCACCAGGTAGGACTCTGCGAGGGATTTCAGCAGGGGGAGGAGCCCTCAGGCTGGCACAGGGAGGGCCATGGGGAGTCCAGACCCTTCCTTTGCCACTTGGTTGTCACGACCTTAGCCAGGAAGTTTTTTTGGAAAAATTTCTAAAGACTTAATTTATGTAATGAGGATATAATAAATAATGTGTATAAAGGGCTTAACATAGTGCCTGGTATACAGTAAGCACTCAAATAATGCACCTACTACTATTGCTGGCTCTGTCACTGACAGGAGCCCTGGAGGAGCTGAAAGGGGTGGAGTCAGGCTGTGCATGGCGTGTCTGGCGCCTCCAGCTGTCTCCATGGGGATGGCTGCTGGGTTACAATTACCTGGTGCCCCTGTGCTGCTCTCTCTCTGCATTTCTGCACACTGTCCCCATCTCTGGGCTTCACAGCCCTGGCATAAATTTCTAGACAGGATCAGGAACTCTAATGGAGGAATGAGACAGATGTGTATGGGGAATTTCTCTATGGAACCAGGAATAACTCCTACGTCAGGGGAGAAAATGACAATAATGCCTATCATTTATTGAGCACCTACTGTGTTCCAGACTCAGGGCTAAGCCCGTACAGACACAACTCACTGACTGCTGAAAACAGCTTAGTGTGGCTGGCCTTGCTTGATGTGTGTATGTGTGCTGTGTGTGTGTGCATGCAGGCACGTGTGTGTGTGTTACTGGGGACTGAACCCAGGGGTGCTCTACCACTAAGCTCCATCCCCAGCCGTTTTTATTTTTTATTTTGAGATAAGGTCCTGATAAATGGCTGAGGGTGTCCTTGAACTTGCGATCCTCCTGCCTCGGCCTCCCAAGTAGCTAGGATCACAGGCACGCGCCACTGCACCTTGTCTCAATGCATCTTATGGGCGAGGAGACCAAGAGACGCTGAGCCGTGGGTTTGAGTGTGTCCAGGAAGTGGGTGGTTGGGCCAGGGTTTGAACCCAGACACTCTGGCCTCACTGTACCCTCTGTCCCTTGTCTCACTCTTTCTAGGTGGGTCAGTGGGCCTGGGTCAGGGCCGGGTGTGCTGGATTTCAGCCCATAGTGAGGAAAGGCAGGGCCTGGCTGCAGAGGGTGGAAGCCAGGGTGGGAGCCCTGGCTGACTAGAGGGGGGCCCTGCTGGTGCTGCACACTGCCCTCTGGGGGGAGGTGAGGACTGCAGTCTGGAAACCCTATCCAGGGACCCTTGGGGTGGGCTGGGAGACTGCCAGACACGGCCCCTCCATAGGACCTGGTGAGGAGGGGCCGCCAGGGGAGGCTCTGCCAGAGAGCTGCTGGACCTGTGCATCAGGGCCTTGTGCCCCTCGAGCTCCAGCTCGTCTCCCTCATCCCTCCCCCACCTGGGAAGGGCAGGGTCCCCATGGGAGGCCAGGGTGGCCTGGGTCCCCTTTCCCTGCACAGGGCGGCTGCAGGGCTGGCCTCACTGGTGTCCCTGCCCTCAGGGACTGTTCTGCCTATTGTCCAGGGCCTGGATGCCTCACGTCGCATATTGTATCCTCTCTTCTACTCGCTGAAAGGCAGGAAAGTCGCTCTATCATGACCGTCAACCTCCTCATTTAAAGAAACTCAGCATGATGGTTCAGTTACTGATTTTAAAAAGCCACTGGCACTGCTGAGCTCTGCCCTGAGCTGGAAACAGGTTTCCCCGGGTTGCCTCGCTGGACCCGCACACCAAGACCCCTGTGGGAGCGTCACCTTTCCCCCTTTGGGCTGCTGACCTCAGTGCTTGCATTCATTTAGCGCCTTCCTTTCTTGGCACCAAGGGCCACGGCTGCAAGGTGGCTGGGGCAGCACTCGAATTCAGACCATCTGGCCCCCAAACCTACGCTCATGTTCACCATGGAAAATTCAGGGAAACTTGGGAAGTGGAACACCGGGCAGCCCACCACTGGGGCTCTGCTGGCATCTGGGGGCCCCTCCCGACTGTGTGGGCTCTTCATTCTGTTCGGGAAGTGAGGTCGGGCCCACGCGCTCTTTGACAGTGTCTTTGGGTGACTGGTGGGGATCATCCCTCCACGCCCTCCCTTCCAGGGTTATGTCGTGGTTGCCTCTTACTCCGCGCTGTGGATGGCCACGGACAGTTTTTGTTGGATGCTCTTCTTGTTTCCGATTCTTCACGATTGTGAGCAGGGCCACCGTGAACATTCCTGTAGCAAGGCCGTGCACTCGCTTGTGATTTTTGCCCTAAGGTGAAATCTCACCTATGAAATTGCTGGGTCTCACAATCCTGAGGTTCTTGGTACGTCTCAAGAATTCCTCACACACCCAAACTGCACTTCTGTCCGCACCGTGGACAATCTCGTTTCTTTGTATCCTCACCAACAAAAAATGGCAAGGCGTGGTATTATCATTTTAAAAACACGCCTTCACGGGTAGGGGAAAATGCAATCTCTTTTGATTATTAATGCCACTAAAGGTTTTTTCCACCTTCTGATATTTTTTTCTTCTGTAAATTGCATATTCATATCCCCTTTCAATCTTTATTATGTTTTTTTAAACGAAGGCTTTTCTTTTAATGAGCAATCTGCCTTTCATCAAAGGTGGAACGCGGAGCCTGTGGCTTGTCTGTTCTCTGGAGAAGATGCCTCTTTTTGTTCTCTGACCCAATCAGATGCCACGGCTGAAGATGTTGGCAAATTAATTTCAGGCATGTGAGACTGGCGGTCGGTGCATATCAGGATTGTAGCCGAGGAAATTACTTGTTAATCCTGTCCATTCAGAATGGGGAGGCCGCTTGGGGTAGACACTGACCAAGGTTAGAGTCCCCGCTCAGCCAGTTTCTGGCGGGGAGACTGGGATCCCCCCCAGCCACAGGAACCTCTTCCTTTCTGGGCTGTTCAGTGAGGTTCTGCCAAGCGTTTCAATGCTGTTCAGTCCTATGTGACAGGAGTCCTGAGCCTGGCACACAGGCATGCCGTAGACCTTGGCCAGTGTGATCGCTGGCCTCCCATCTCAGACCCAGAGCTCAGGACACTGGAACAAATCAGAAGGAAATCTTCGTTGTTCCTGATTAAAACCTGCAGAAAGCTGTGCGAGAGGTGGGTTTTCAAATGGCCCTGGTGCTGGGTGCTGCCCAGCTCCCGATGCCAGGAAAGGTCAGAAGAGTAAAAGGGAGCTGAGGGAGGAATGCTTAAACAACTGATTCCAACCTGCGGGGGCCACATCATACGCTAATTAAACCAGGAGTGCCCAGGCAGCAGGCAGGCGAGGGGGTCTGTGGCCAGGGGAGGGAGGCTAGGGTCCTGCGACTGTGGTGGGCAGAGAGTGCTTGTCTGCTGCTGGCGTTCTCACTGTGGTGGCTGATGTTTACTGAGCATAAGGTAGATTCTGTTGAATCCCCACTTTACAGATGAGGAAACTGAGGCACAGGGAGGAAAATGACTGGCCCGAGAAAGCAGAACTGGGGAGCCACAGAGCCTGGACTGGCGCCGTTCTCACTGTGGTCCTGGGTGCTCAAGTTCTGAGCCCATGAGGGGCCTTCTCCACCTGCCTCAGGGCCTCAGTGTGGGTGCAGGGAGTCAGGAGCCATGTGCCCTCCCGGCCCTCATGTCAGGCACCCCATTGTGGAGCAGGAGGAATGTGCCAGCGTGGCCTTAGCCTGGGCCAGCTGCTCAGCAGACTGATTTGTGAGTGTGACAGATCTGTGGCCTCTGTCCAGGGAGCCTTTCCTTGTGATTTAAGGCAAGCCACAGTGAGGATCTTGGGCCACCTCTGCAGGCCTGTCCTGGGTCTGCTGCGCCATCCTCAAAGGGCAAAGCCTACACTCCTGTGCCTGGCATTTGAGAACCTTCTAGAACTGCGCTCCCCCCCCCCCCGTTCCTGTCTAATTGCCCATTCCTCCCTCACCTCCCGGCTTCCAGGCAGCAGATGAGCCGTTCCAGGCCTGGCATGCTCTCCTCCTTTCCCTGTGTGTCCACTGTCACTCCTCCCTGGAGGGCAGCCTCCTCCACGAAGTCTTCCCTGAGCCCCTGGGGAAGTGTAGGCGTTCTCTGCTCTGCCCTCCTGTGGCACCTCTTTTGTGCCTTGGTCATGGGACTCGTGGCAGGCCCTTCTCTCCGTAGCAGCCAGGACACTAAGATGCCCAGACCATGGCTTCCTCATCTTCCCATCCCGTGTCCAGCTCAGAGCTGTCCTGAAACGCACGGTGTTGAGCTAATGCATGGAGGAAGGCACAGAGGAATGCTGGCCACGACAGGGCCTGGTGCTCAGGGGTGCTCAGCACCATCCAGGAGGGGGCACCCGGCGGCCCGGGCCTGCTGCAGCACAGAGGCAGGCTGGGTGGGCTTCCGGGCTCACGCCCCTCTGGTTTGCATTTGGAGTCAGAGGCAGCACATAACTTTATTTGGCTATTTTGTATCTACACCCTTGTGTCCTTGGGAATTGTGGAGGTAAGGTACATAGATAAGTGGTCTTTGCCTTGGAGAACACCAGGTCCTCTTGGAAGATACGCTTCCTGGAGGAGAGTTGGAGTGTGGCCTCTGGGTGACTTTGGTGTTACTGTGCTGGTGGGCCCAGATGTCATCCATGCCCCACAGTGAGGCCAGGCAGGGCTGGCCCAGGAGAGGGGACAGAGCACTTGGGGGGAGGGCAGTTACATAGCTATAGACCGTGGGTGTCCCAGGGTGTTGGGATCCCCCGGGAGTCTTGGGCTGCGTGGTGGAGTACAGTGGCTGAAAACGCAAGCCCGTGGGTATCCGGGGCACTGGGGCAGGCCGGGCTGGGCTGGCCTTGGGCCTCAGTCAGTGCGTCCCGACACTATGCATGGCCATGTGGTGCCTGCCTCTTCCCTGTTCCCTGACCTGGCTGCTTCAGGGTCACAGGAGAGAGGTACCCTGATGACTCCCAGGGACTGAGAGGGAAGCAGCTGCAGGGCTTGGATGTCTTCACGCTGCTGTTGGACCACTGTACCAGCCGCCCCAAGAACCACAGGTCCCAGGAATGGCCCTGAATGTTCGGGCCTTCTCTGGGGGAGAGTCATGGGGTTCTTTTGGAATCAGAGCCCCTGGTGGGAGCAGCTGGAAGGGCTTACCGTCCTCCCTGAGTGGGCTCCCCTATGGCCACCAGGCCTCCTGTGCCCAGAAGCTGCTGTCGACCCTCACCATGGGCCACAAGGGCAGCTCATGCTCCATGCTGTGCTTGTGCTGGTCTGCACGTGGTCATCAGAGGAGGAAAAGTGGGGAGGAAGTGGCTACTGGCCCAGCCCCCCAGCCCTGAAGCGTGCTCTGAGCCAGTTTCGGTCTCTCTTGATCATGCAGCGTGCCAGCCTGTCTCATTGAGTGCATACACCTGTTGGGTCCAGTTCAGGGACAGAACCTTCTGGAAGGTTTGCAGGAGAAGATTGGGGCAGAAGCCCTGGAGACAGGGCAGTGGGCAGAGGCTGTTGTCTTGCTGCTTGGCCCCACACCTGACTAGCATGTCACAGAGGAGTCCTAACACCCACCTTTACTTTGGGGGAGCTTATGTTCCCATCAGCTCATTGTCCCATGGGTGAGCCTAGCTGGGCACAGATCTCTCCCCAGGCAAAAATAGAGCCATCCAAGAGGTGCCCTGCCATGGGCTGTCTGTGTTCTCAGCAAACCCAGTTCCCTGGCTGGCACAGTTGGGGGATATTTGGAAAGAACGTCAAGGCACTCGTTTTTCTCTCGACTTTTTCTTGGTTGGATTTTGGGGCTTAACACCGGAAGTAAAAGAAGTTATAAAGATGTAGCCAGCTTCCTGGGCCTGGGCAGGGTCTGAACCCTGGGGTGCTCACTGGGCACGTCCTTTGGAAGCATCATGTCTCTGCTGCCCTCTGGCACTCTGGTGGCACTGACCTTGTGCCAGAGGAGTCAGGGCACTGAGGGCACCTGTCTGTGAGGCAGCCAGCTGGCTCTCAGCTGTCTTCCTGCCCTTGCTCAGCCAAGGGTCCCAGGCTGCCAGCCAGGCCTGCCAGCGTCCCCAGGGCCCACACCCTTCCAGCCAAGTCACACCCGGCTGTGTCAACAGGGAAGCCACCCACCAACGCCACAGAGGGGTCTGCTGGAGGATCCAGTGGTGAGTCTATGGGGGCAGAGGCCACACTCAGGCCCGAGCCGCCCTGGACTGGGGTCCTCTTGCACAGGATCATGAGTCCTGGAGGAAGTGGGTTCCCAGCAAGTGTGGATTCAGCCCTGAGAGACTGATGCTTGGAGGTGCTGAGCTCACTGCCCCTGCGGTTCTTCTGTGGCACTGGCCATCCACCACAGGCCCAAGGACACATGTCTGGGGTGTGTGCCACCAGCTCCATCTTGGGTCAGAGCTGCAAAGCCACTTGCCTCCAGAACTGGAGAGCCCTGGGCCTAGCAAAGCAGCAGCTCCAAAGCACAGGGAAGACGTGCAGTCTGGATACACAGTCTCCACGTCCCCTCCATCTGAAGCACAGCAGTGCTGGGGCCTCCGAGGCCCGTGGTCTTGAGAAGTGGCCCAGGTCATGTGAGGTGAGCAGCCTGCGACGGCCCAGGACAGGCACTGCCTTGGTGATGAGGCAGAGAGGGGATTTTCTTTTGGTTTTAAATTTTGTTTTTAGTTTTATAAATGTCATATGTTCACATGGGGAAACTTGGAAATTATAAACAATCAGAAAGAAGCAGTTTTAAAAAAAAACCTTTCATTATTCATCAGCAATACCAGTTAACATTCTGGCATATTTCCTTCCAGTCCCCCACTTTTTAAAAACATAATTGAGATTGTGTTTTATGTACAATTTTATAGCATGTACTTGTTAGCTTTGAAATAGACCCATCTGCTTTTCAATTTGGGGTTCAAGGAAAAGAACAGATTCCCATCTCAGCTAAGGCTGTGGAAGGAGATCCAGGTGCCCTCCCTCCTCCTTGACCTCGCTGGAGGAACCAGGGCTGATGGGATGGGCTTCCACAGAGTGAGCCTTCTGATGGCACTGACCTTTATGCCCACAGAGAGTGTCCTGCCACCTCTGTGTCAAGTGCACAGTTGGGGGGTGTGGGCATTCAGGGAGAGTGCAGGACCTGGCCGGTGGCACAGCACCTAGAGCTCAGCACCTTCCTGAGCCACCCCAAGAGGGCTGTCAGGGCCTTCTGCAAAGCAGACATTCAAGGGACAGCTGATGGGTCTTCTGTCAGAGGCAATGCTGCTACCTCACCGCAACCCACCCTGATTATAAGAGGAAGATATCTACATAGAAATCTAGAAAAAGCATTTCTAGATTCTTCCTCTTGCAGCAAGGTGGGACTGCACTATGTACCTGTCCCTCTTCCTCCTGCTAAGCCCACCAAGAATCCCTGGACATCAGTAAGAAAATGCATAGAGGTGATTGAAAGGAGAGGCCGAGCACACCAGCGAGGACCTCAGGCCCGAGGAGCAACACGCAATGACTTCCCTGGGCTCCCTTTGCCTCATGCACCCCAGACTCAGCCGAAGCAGCCAGTCACTCAGAATCACCCGTGAGAGCTAACCCCACAGAAGCCACTCCCTCCAGCCAAGGGACCAGGAAAGGGGTGGTAGAAAGCTTTCAGACAGTAACTGCTGAGTTTCAGCCACCACAGAACACTCTGTGGTCCCACCTCAACTCATGCCAGTAAGAGCTGAGGGGCACCTGGACTTCCCCCTCACCAGGCTGTAATTACCCTGCATACTTGGTGGTATCACATAGGCCAGGTAGGGAGCCAGCTAAAGGCAATAACAAGGATCCCTCCAGCTGGGGTGTTGGTGAGGGCCACCTGGAGAACCTGTGCATCCATCCCCAATCAGCAGTAACACGGCACCCTGTCTCCTTCCCACTGGATAGAGTGGAGTCAGGGTTGCACCCCACACAGAGGTAATGAGACCCACCTCCACCCCATACACACAGCATCAGTGCAGCCACATGGGACATAGCAATTGGGGTTCCCTGCTCCTCCCAACCAGAGTGGGAAACTCTCCATCAGCCAGAAGAAATGGGAGCACCTCCCACCTCAGTGTCAAGCAGAAAACCTGACTCCACCCGACCAGTTGAAATGGGTCAGGACCACCCCTTCTCCTGCCAAAGTGTGTCCAAAAAGGAAGGAAGGGAGGGAGAGCAGGAGGAAATAAAAAGCCAGCTAAAAAGTTTAAATAAGATTCAAAGTCTTGTATACCACATACTCAAATATCCACATTTCAGTACAAAACTACTTGTCATAACAAGGACCAAGAAAATCTGAACTTGAAAGAGAAAGCCAATTAACAGACACCAGCACTGAGAAGGCACAGATATTAGGACAAAAAATTTAAAGTAGTTACTGCAAAAATACTTTAACAAGGAATTGCAAATATGCTTGAAACCAATGACAGAGTAGGAAATGTCAGCAAAAAAGAAAAAAAAAAGAAGATATAAAGAAGAAACAAATGAAAATTTTAGAACTGAAAAATATAAGAGATGAAATAAGAAGCTCAATGGATGGACTTGGCAGAAGAATCAAGGGTACAAATGAGAGTTTTGTGAACTTGAAGACAGAAAGTAGAGATCACCCAATCAAAACAGAGAAACAAATAGAAAAGAGCAAACAAACATGTCACCAAAGGGGAGATACAGACAACCAACATGCACACAGAAAGATGCTCAGTATCATTCATCATTAGGGACACACAAATTAAATCACAATGAGGCTTCATTAAAGTGCTGATGAAAGGGTGGAGTCTGGATCACCAGGAGTGGCTGACCAGAGGACAGTGGTGCAATCTGGAAAACAGTTTAGCAGTTTCTTAAAAACCTACATGTGAAACTGTCATGTGAGTCAGAAGTGGCACTCCTGGGCATTTATCAGAGAACAGTGAAAACCTATAATTCACATAAAAACCTGTTCATGTACCTCCACTGCAGTTATGATCCCCAGCAGCCCAGATGCTCTTCAGAAAGTGAAGAGTTAACGGTAGGCTGTGGGGTTGCTGCTCACAAGCAAGACACAAGGAGAGAGACCCCAACTAAGGTGGATCCCCAAAGGCTGTGTGCTCTCTGATGCCATGTGTGTAACCTTCTCAAGATGACGAAATGATAGCAATGGAAAGCAAACCACGGGGACGGGCGTTAAGCATGGTGTCGGACAGAGGAGAAGCGTGTGTGGTTATAAAGAGCGACGTGGGATCCTGGAGGTGGTGGAAATCGCATTTCCACTGTATTGATGTTAATGTCACTTTTGACATTGTTCTATAGTTTTACAAGATGTTCCCATTGAGGGAAAGTGAGTCACTTAGTAGGTATCTTACAACTGCACCTGAATCTACAAACCTCTCAAAATAAAAGGTTTGCTAAAAAACAAGGAAACAAGGTGGGAAAGGCTTTGTATGTTGCAACCCAGAAGAATGTCTGTGATAATCTGAGGCTCTGAGCCGAGGACAAGCGTCCCTGCGTGGGAGTGAAGATAACTCTGGAATGAGCAAGCTGGGGGAGAGGGAGGAGCACAGCCAGGCACGCTAGGGTGCCAGAGGGAGGCAGTGGGCCGGCCTTCCTACAGAGCCCCTCTCAGGTGTGAGAGGAGCCAGTTGTGCTGGGAGGAGTCACTGGACTCTTTTTCCATCTTTAAGGTCCAGTGTGTGGTGTGGTTATATGGTTTTTTATGATGGAAAAAATAGATAATAATAAAGGAAACCACACGAGCAGAGTGAAGCTCTGCCACCCATCTCAGGGAGTGCACAGGGTACATGAGTTCCTGGAAAGGCATTTGGTGACTGCTCTGGGCTCCAGCACCTGACCTGCCAGGATGGGAGAGATCCCTTGGGATCACTCTGCCACTGGTCTGTACACCACACTCCTGACACTCATGTGCTCAGCTGGCCAGACACGCTGTCCTCGCCTGTTCTTCTGCCAGGCAATAAGGACCCTAGGAGAGGGTCATCTCCATGCAGGAGAGAGGCTGGGACTATTGCAGGAGCTGTGCCATTCAGAGGCAGGGTCCTCACCCAGCACAGGTGGCATCCGGCTGCATGATTCTCAGTCACACTCTGCACTGCTGGGTGGAGGCTTAATGCCAGCCACTGGTAAGACCCACCTGAGACAGGGCCTTCACTCAGTGGCCCCGCTCTCCCACAGCCACCTGCAGCAATCTAAGAGGCATGTGTGGAGAGCACTCCCCCGTCCCCGGGAAATATTTCTGGGTCACGATGAAGGGCTTTGCTCTCTTGCTCTCCATCTGCTTGCAGAAGTGAGGCTGGTCTCCTCTGCCATCCTTGACAAGGGGTTGATAAAGAATACGGTGGCAGGGCTGGGATTGTAGCTCAGTGGTAGAGTTCTCACCTCACATGCATGAGGCACTGGGTTTGATCCTCAGCACCACATAAAAACAAATAAAATAAAGATAAAGATATTGTGTCCATCTACAACCAAAAAAAGATTAAAAAAAAAAGAATACAGTGGCTTGGGGTCTCCATGTGGGTCACAGTCCCCAATAATCCATCTTCTGGCTCGTCTGTGCTGCAGTTTATATTTAGGGTTATGGCTTAGTTTGGGAGAGGGAGATCAGTTGAACTGTTTCTGGGTTTTGCATCTATTTCTGGAAAGGGCACTATTTTAAAATCAATAACCGTCCAGTGAGAGTATCAATCTGGTCCTGTGTCCTTCAGGGACCATATTAGGACAAGCACAGGCCTTAGTAGCTGACAGTGAAGACACAGCTCCACACGCACTTCCTGGGTGGCCACTCATCCAAGACTTTCAAGGTCCCTTCCGGCACCTCTTGTTGGCACATCCAGTTCCGCGGGGCGGAAAAGAAGCACTGCTCCCATTTCCCAACCTGCCAGAGACCTGGGGAGCATGCTGGCCTCGCTCAAGGTCACCAGAGGCAGCTGGGGTTGGCACATAGAGTCAGGGAGCATGATTGTCTGCTCCCTGCTCCCCAGCTCCAGCCCCGGGGCCAGATTACAACAGTCACTGCCAGAGCTAAGGAGAAAGTCCTTCAGAAGCCAGAGAAAACCCAGGTGCCAAAGCTGAGGGTGCCCCCTGCTGTCCCTGAGGCCTCCAGTGTGAGGACCTGGTTGGCAGTCCCAACCCGGGGTGGCCTGCAGGACGGGACTTGGCCACTGTGCTGTGTTTGTTGTGGGCAGTTACCATGCCACACTCTGGCATCTCTGGGAGAGGCGCGGGACAGGTGTGGCTGAGCCCGGTGATCCCCAGCTCAGCCTGGCCTCCCAGCCGCACCTTCTCCAGTTACCCTAAGGGGGCCAGTTCCCAGAGCTGGTAATGTCATCATGCACTCTCCAAATGTATGTTGTCCTCCCTGTGCCTGGAGTCTAGTTAGCACTGTTGGGGCTCTGTAGACCCACACAGGGGGTTGTCTGGGCATCCCTGGGGGCATCCTGTCCCCTGGGCACTAAGCCTAGAGGTTGGAGGGTCCACCTCTTCAGTCCTTCCTGCTTTGCCTGTGCTTTGTCACTCAGGCAGCAAGTGGGTGACTGTCATGTTGTCTCAGCGCTGCTTGCAGGAGTCTACTGTGCACATCCCATCCCAGTTCTGCTCAGTCCCAGCTCATTGGAGGCTTGGAATCGCAGGGAAGCATGATATCTCAGGACTCGGCCAGGGCTACCACTCAGCCCTGCCCCTGCCCCTGCTCCCAGTGCCTCGTGGGGTCTTTTGTGAGGGTTGATGGAATCCCAGCAGAAGCTCGGCAGGTCACCATGAGACATGCTTGGAAGTGGGCAGCTGAGCTGGTCATGTAGGTGGAGGATGATGGCGGTCAGAGTGAGCAGTGGTCCTGGCAGTCTGTTGGGGCTCATCTCGGTTACGCCAGCTCTTTCCATTGTGTTTCCCTGCACTGTGCCCAGGAGCAGGGTCACACCTTCCCAGCCAGCACTCGTTTCTAGGAGAGCAGGCACCCAGGCCACACACCCAAGTCAACCAAGTTCCAGAGGAGGGTGCCTATTGGTGGCCAGAGTCATGCTCACTCAGTGCTCCTCCAGAAGGTGCTCCTGTGTACCAGGTCCCTGCCAAAGGCAGGCCCAATTGGGCCTGCAGAACCCCAAGTCTAGGGGAGGACGGGAGCCCAGGGGTTCTAAAGAGAACAATGCAATTGAGGTGAAGGAATTCTCTGGGACTCCAGAAACTCAAAGCTGGGGTTCCTGTCCTGGGCTAGGAGTGACAGAGGGCCCATGCCCCTGCACCTCCATCCTCTGGAGACCTCAGCCCTCTGTTCTGACCACTGTGTTTGGATTTGTCCCTGCAGGGAAGTGCAAACTGCCTGGGGACTGGGTTCTTTCTTGGTCGGCTCTGTGTCTATAGGCTTGAGCAGGGCAGGCCATGTAGATGTTTGTTAAATAAGAGAGAGGACACAAACCAGGGCATGCGTGCAACTTAGGGGCTAGCCAGGGACTCTCGGATACCAGCTTGGCCTTGGGCTGCCCTCTCCAGGTCCGGTTTCCTCCATTCACAGATGGGACTAAGTGAGAGAACAGCAAACACAAGTACCATTCTTGGCCAGTCTGGGATAGAGTGATGAAATAGTTACTACCATCATTGGTGAAAATGTCCCTTATGGTCTGTTTTAAGTCCCTAACATCCCCAGTTGACCACAAAGCCACTCTGGCTTGACAAGGGACAGCACTGGTGGTTAGCTTGGCAGTTGGCCTCAAGTGGCCACTTGTGTTGCTGGCCGTGGCCTGTGAGCTCTGTAAAACAGAGCTCTCGTTCTCCTCACTTAGACACGTGTGCACACCTGCACACTTACAGGCCTCTGCACATGCACGTGAGCACACACAGCACACAAGTAAACAAGTGGGCATGCACTCGTGCACGTGTGCATACTCATGCCCACACGTGCGTAAGAGCTCACAGGCACACCTGCTCACTGTGATGCCATAGGCATGGGGTTCGTGGCTGTATGTTATGTCATAGTTTTAAATTTCTTTAAATGGATTTATTGAAAAGCAACATGCCAGGCTGGGGGTGGGACTCACTGGCAGGGTGCTTGCTTAGCATGCTCGAGGTCCTTGGTTGGATCCCCAGACCATAAAAATAAGAAAAGAAAATGCCTACAGAGCAGTGCAGTTGGCATGAGCGTGCACCTTGGCATGTTTTCCCAAAGTGAAATGCGCCCCTGTAACCAGACCCAGATGAGGAACCGGCCATGCCTGGGGTGCAGCTCAGTGGTAGAGCCCGCGCCTAGCACGCATGAGGCACTGGGTTTTGTCCTCAGCACAACATAAAAATAAATAAATAAAACAAAGGCATTATGTCCGTCTACAACTTAAAAAAAATTTAATTAAAAAAAAGAATGGGCCATTTCCAGCCCCCAGGTATCCCTCCCCTCCCGGGGAACCCCAGGGAGTACTTTGTCTGTCCTTTGCTTATGAGTGCCACTGCATAGCAGGTCCCCGTTCATGCCTGGCTTCTGCTCAGGGCCGAGTTCTTGAGATCCCTTCATTGCAGTATGGAGGTGTGGATTGTGCCAGAGTGTTACCACGTCCCCTTTTGGCACTTTTGGATTGGGGCTCTGGAATGTTCTCCCATAGGTTCTGTCGTGCTTGGGACGGGTTTCTGTCAAGTGTGCATGGGCAGTGCGTTCTGACGCTCTTCTTTCTAAGCTCTTGGGAGGGGCCTGTTGTCCCCAGGGCAGCGTGAGAAGGTGGCACCTTTTGAGCAGTCAGCCGAGTCCAACCTCCAGCTGGGCAGTCTATACCCTCCCCTCAGTCTTTACACAACACAACAGCCCTGCTAGAGCTGATTGTATCACTGCTTTATAGAAGAGGAAACAGGCACAGAAAAATGACAGAGCAGCAAGGACTTGGGGACACTGGGACACATGCTTATTGTTTCTGTGATGAGCTTGTGCTTCAGCCTGCCCTCCAGGACCCTGCTCTAGCTGTGAGGGGCAAGGTCAGGCCTCTCTTGTGGTCATGAGCAGCAGCCTTGGAGTGGACAGTGCCAGTGCCAGCGGTGATTGGCTGGCGTACACCGTTTCCAAGGCAGGTCTGGCAGACCCGGGTCTGTGCCCTGGGGTCCTGTTGCTCCATGGGACCTGGGCCACCACTGTCTGGGTGAGGCTCATTCCAGCTCTGGGCAGCACCGGCTTGTGGGCAGGGCCACCAGGTGCCTGTACCCACCCGGAGCCCCGAGGATGTTGCTTGAGGCTCCACCAGGGCCCAAGAGTGTGAGTGGCAGGCAGCTGGGAGGCCCAGGCTTTTGCGAAATGGTATTTTTTTCTTTTCCTAGTTCTGGATTAGGGTGTTGAGGTTGTGCTGGTGGAAGCCTGAGCCCCTCAGCCCTTTAGTGGTTTCAACGAGGCCACCTTGCACAGTGACCAGGAAGGGCAGCCTGCCAGCCAGCCTGTTCCAAGCACCGCAGCAGGCCTGGGCAGTCAGTGCTGTGCTGTCATGGAATGTCTCAGGGCAGAGCTGGGCGAGACGATGTACCCAAAGCTCATGGAAAGGCCAGTGTGCACGTGGGGGCAGGCTGGCCTGCAGACACTGCTTTGTCCACAGGACTGCCACCCACAAGTGTTTGCCGAGTGGCTTGGTCTGCTGGATATTCCCCCTCAGTGCTGGGGCATCTCAGGGACCAGGCAGACATGTCTGTCCTCACTGAGTGTGTGGTCTAGAGGGGGCCAGGCATGTGCTACCTGCCCAGTCTCAGATGCCGTAACCGGAAAGGGCAAAACCAGGGGCTGAGGTGTCGAATGAGCAAGTGTCCCAGATCACAAGCAGGGTTCTCCCATCCCTTCCTTTCCTTGTCACTGTGGTGTGACAAGCAGGGAAAAGCATTCAGATGCTCCATCGCACAGCAAGGGACACCGTGTAAGCACCACTCAGACCAGGGACAGCACCACAGTACCCAGGGTGCTTCCTATGCCCCGCCCCACTCCACAGGTGATGCCTGCTCTGACTGGCAGTCACAGGGTCACCATTGCTTCTTGTCTGGTCCTCAGGGTACACGGGGAAGGCTTTATACTGTGATCCAGGGCTGATACGGCTGACGAGCATATCTGGCCAAGTGTCTCCTTGGCTCCAACCTCTGCTGCATAGTGCAGATCCCCGCTGAGCCACCTGTCACTTACCTTCAGATCTCCTCCTCCTGTGCCCCCAGTAGTACCCAGGTGACTTTCAAAGCCCTCCTCAGACCCTCACAGCTGTCTGGGGACATGATCTCCTGTGGGTGGGTGGGCGTCTCACCCACAGCCACAGCTGCAGCTTGGCAAAGTAATACCAGGTGATTTAGTTCAATGAGCAAGTATCCGTTAAACACCTGCTTAGCCAGGTGCTGACTGGCCCAAGACCTGTGGGGATGAAGGGGACAGTCGGTGAACTGGGATTGGCCCAAAACCAGGGGTTTTATGCTATGAGCAGCCAGATTTAAATTTTTTAATTGAGATATAATCCACATACCATGTCATTCCTTTCAAAGTACACAATTTTGTGATTTTTAATATATTCACAAAGTGGCACAACTATCACCATGACATAATCGAGAACATTTTTATCGCTCCTAAAAGAAACCCTGTAGCCAGTAGCATCTGCTTCCCACCTCACCCACCTCCAGCAAGTGCAGTCTGGCTTGGCCTGAGGGTTGGCCTGTGCAGGGCACTTCATGTAGACAGCAATGTCCGTCCCCAGGGACTGGCTGAGGCTCATCCATGCTGCAGCGTGTCAGCTTTTCCTTCCTTTCTGTGACTGAGTAATAGTTCATTGTGTGGCTAGACACACTGTGTGCATTCACCTGTTAATGGACGCTGGGTTGTTGCCATTTGGGGGCATGGACAGATGTTTTCAAGCGTCTTGGGTGTACACCTTGTTGTGGGGTTTCTGGGTCATGTGGTAATAGTTAGATTCTTTAAGGAATGGACAGCCCCTTCTAAGAACCGGCTAAGAACATAGAAGGAAAAAAACTATGTCCACTCACTCCTGCCCGTGACACCTGCAAGCCAGATAACATGGCAATCGTGAGCCCTGGGCGCCTCAGCCCTAACAGCCCTCTGCATGGTGGCCAGGGCACATTGCCCCAAAGCTCCCATTTTGCAGAACAGAGGGTTAACTGGAAGGGTCGTCAGGTCAGTGGCCATGGGCTTCCTGTGAGCTCCCTCTGGTCACTCCTGGCTGGTTCCTGTGGCATCCTTCACCCCGAACCAGCAGCCACTGGGTGGCCACTCCAAGCCAGCTCTAGGGACCTCACAGCCTCCAGTGACGGACAATAAGACCATAAATCAGCACACTGTGCTGCGTGTCAGGTGACAGAGTGTAGGAGTGGGAGCCAGTGCTGTGGGTGGTCGCTAAGGTGGGCTTCGGTGGGGAGGTTGGGCAGCGACCTGGAGGAAGAGGGCTGGGGGACAGGAAAGAGGGGTGTGGTGCAGATTTCTAGGGAGGAGCATTCCAGGTGGAGGAAATGGCCTCTTCACAGCTCCTGGGGATGGAGAAGCCATACAGAGTCCTTGGCCAGAGCAGAGGTTGGGAACATGGGGTGGGGGAGTCTGGGGTGGGGGAGGGGTAGAAGCAGGGAGATGGGTCAGGAAGCCTTCTGCAGTGACGCAGAGGTGGCAATCGCTCACGCAATGTGAAGCACACATTGTAGAAAAATTACTGCATTGAAATAATACAGAAATCGGACACTAGAGAGTGGGCGTCCCCTCTTGCTGACCCCCCACTGTCACCCCATGGGCACAGCTGCCATTGCCTCCCAGGCTCTTCCAAACGGAAACACACTCTGTGCTTCAGTGGGCTCTGCCCGAAGTGCCCAGCCCCCCAGTCCTGGCTCTCCCCGTCCACATGGCCAGGCACCCTGGCTGGCCTCGTGGGAGCAGGTGAGTGCCTGTCTGCGACAGGGTGGTACCGTTATGTGATCAACAATCCCAGATCTGCAGGCCTGGTCTCTGGTTTTCACTGTTTTAATCAGTTGCAGAGAACATTTTTATACAAAGGTGTGTGTGTTTCAAATAGGCGTGTTTGTTTGCAAGCGCTTCATATTTACAGAGAGGTTGCCCAGCGCGCCCTCGTGGTCGCCCAGCTCCTGTTAACATCTAGAGCACGTGGGCATCCTCACAGCAAGGACCAGGCTTGGTGTCGGCCTGTGTACTGTTGACGAGGCACCGGCTTTCATTCGTTTCACACGAACTTATTTTTATGTACTTTGATTACTTGTGGAAAATAAATTCCCTGGAGTGGGATAGCGGGCCTGTGGGGAGTGTGCAGCTTACGGCCGGACACCCCTTGCCTTATTACCACCCCACAGAGTGGACGAGGGTCGCGACCACCAAGCAGTGTTACCAGGGTGAGGCCACAGCACTCCGGGCTCCAGGTGCCTGGGCCAGCACGGCCCTGGGGAGGAGGCGGAGATGGAGGCTAGCCGCGGAGGCTGGTCAGCTTCCCCGGGCAGTCGTCTCCCAGGAGCTCCACATCCCAAGGGGCTTTGTCTACCTGAGACAGGAACAGGCCCCAGTTCCTGACGGAGACCTGGGACGCACAGAGCCACCTACAGGCTGCAGGTACACTGGTGCCCAAGATCCTCGGCACAGCCCTGCGGTCCTCACCAGGAACATGCCAGGCACAGGGGCCCAGGGCCGCGCTGGCTGCTCCTGACGCCTGTGCCAGTTATGTCTTCACGTGATGTGTGTTGTCTGCGTGCACATGTGTGAAACCCGAAAGATAAGCAGATGAGACCCGCCTGCCAAAATATTTGCCACCACACCAACAGGGATTCTCGGTTGACATATGGCTCAGCGCAGCCCCGGCAAGCAGACAGCAGTGAGAGGTGCAGGTCTGCTGGAAGGCAGGAGCAGCGCGTGCCAGCAGAGGCTCCGCGGGCGCAGGGGCCCCCTGCCCGGGCTCCTGGGATGCCCGGATCCATGCAGCCTGCGAGGGCTGCTGGCACTTCTTGTGGGCTTTGTCCTTCACCTGTGTGCACAGTGCTGGGCCCTCGGGCTGCGCATCCATGTTCACAGGGACCTGGCACTGTGCTGTCCCAAGGGCACAACCAGAGTGTGGGAATCGAGTGGTCACATCCCACCGAGCACCTGGAATGGCCCTGGAGGAGGAACCACTGAGCAGGCACAGGAGCGTGGGAACAGCAGGGGGCGTGGAGCCCAGGCAGGGGCTGTGGGTGCAGTGCAGAGGTGGGGGCAGCTTCACTGTGACCCCAGAAGGGCTTTCGTGCTGTCTTCTTGTGCCTCTCAGTAAAAGGTGGCTCTGGCCATGGGCTCCAGGCTGCTTGCTGGGCCTGCTGACCTCCTTCTCCAGGCTCCGAGGGGCCCATCCGGGCCAGCCTTAAACCCAGCCAGGCGGCGTGTCCCTGGCCTCTGCCTCAGCTGGCTCCTCCCCTGGGTTCTAGACTCTGCCATCAGTAGCCTTGAGACCTGTCCCCTGGCCCATCTCTGCGGCTTCCCAACAGCCGAAGAGTCCAAGAGTTTAAGCAGACAGGACGCTTGTACGGCCTTAGCGTCTGCCCGCTCCCTCCATGGCCGTCACAAAGGAGCCGTGGGAGGGGCATGGTGGAGGGGCTCGCATACACACTTGGCCATGAGGTAGGTCCTTGTCACCTGCAGGGAGTCGCCCTGGCTCCTGAAGGAGCAGCAGTGCACACCCTCAGCCTGCTCACGGGGTGCCCGGTTGTCCCAAGGTGCGTGGTCTCCAGACTCAGGCACGTGCGGCCAAGGCTTGGCCACAGGGCAGCCTGGAGCACCCCTTCCCTCTGCAGGGCCGGCAGCACCTCCTGTCCGGGGATGTGTGGCCTCCGCTCTCTGGGCCCCGCTTTAGGGCTGCAGGCTGCGGCTCCGAGGGCTGAGCAGCCTGTTGGTCCCTGGCTGTCTCAGGCTCTGTGGCTGGGTGACTCTTGTCCTAGACCCTCCACTTGCTCCTGCAGCCCCATCCCCACTCCAGCCTCCCGGGAACTGCTGTCACCAAGCCACCCGCAGTGCTGGCCCCATCTGTGTCCCCTTCACTGTCCCTGTCTCGAGCTCACCTCCCATTCCCACACCCCAGGCCCTCAAAGGTGTCACATGCGTGTGGGTGAGTGAGTGAAAGTTGCCCAGGCGGGTGGACAGTGAGGGCCAGGGCTGGGCAAGGACGTGGCTCTGCACACTGGGGCCCAGGAGGCTCACAGCCGGGGGGTCTGCGGGCAGTCAGGGATTCAGGAAGCACAGGTATGGGCTGCAAATAGCAAGGATCCTACTGGACCGGCCTTTTCCTGCTTGTCCGGAGCGTTGAGACCTGGTTTCTTCATCACTCCGTGCTCCCAGACCCCCGGGTTTTGATCATTAGCTGCGGAGGGTGGCTTCACATGGAGGCTTTACTGCCTGACGAAGTACACTAGGGAAAAACCCACCCGGCAGGACAAGAGTAAAACTACAGCTTTCCCAGAAATATATTTAAAGAAAAAAGCTGTTAAGAACCTGGCAGGACATAAAGCCCTAGTGTGAGGGGTGAGGGGTGAGGGAGGCAGGGGCGGGCCTGGGTGGCCGTGGAGGCCAGAGCCCCGCCTGCGTCAGGGCTGTCCTGAAGGGGCTGCCTGCCATTCGGCATGCGGAGCCCTGCCTCCCCACCTCCCTGCCTCCGCTACTCCGCTGCCTCACCTTCATGGCCCAAGGAGCCTGTTCCTGGGGGGCTGCTGAACACCAGATCACAGAGGCCAAGTCCCGTGTGCCTCTGCGCAGGGACTTGGCCTTTAGGATCCTGCACCCAGTTGTCCCACCACCCCACCACCCATGAGGAGATGAGCAGGTGCAGTCCTAGGCTCCACGTCCAGGTGAGGAGGAGGAATAATGCCCAAGGGTCTCTGGAGTGCTGCCTGCTGCTGGGCACTGGCTCCTGAGCTGACCTCTCCAAGCTCTGGGCAGTGGGGCCATCATCCTCCCTGGTTCAGAGCTGGGGACCAGGGGCCAGGCAGAAGCTGGGGGTGGAGGTGTCTGTGCTCAGCTGGGAGAGGAGCCGGGTGGGCCTATAGCTCCCTGCTCCTGACCGCCATAGCCAGGGTGGCTAGCCAGGCTCCAGCCAGCCCAGGACTGCTTCCTCTGAAGCTAGGCCAGCCTCCGGGCGTGGACAGCACCCCCAGCCTGTCCCCCAGCTAACCTTTTCTCTGTAGCAAGTCAGCCCCTGGAATGAGCCCACCCTGAGATTTTATTGATCTGAAGAAAAAATATAATTATTCTCATAAACTGTCACTTGACACTCTCCAGAACACCCACCTCTGGCTTGCAGGTCCCCTGGGGCCTCAGAGGCCCTGAAGCAGGTGGGCAGACCAGGTGGGGCCTCTTTTCAGAGCAGCCAGGTGGCCTGGCCAGGTCCTTGCTCACCCTGAGATGTCGTGGCCATGTGGCTGCGTCTCTGACAGGAGGGTGCTGGCTTCATCCCACACATGTATGCGCACATGTACAGGAACTTACGTGCATCCACACGTGCCTTCTGCTTGGTGGACACGCCCCCCCGTAGTGGACAGCGCTTGCTCTGGGCACTGTCCCCCACTTCCTCTTCCAGCATTGGAATTTGGCTGTCTTGGGCCTGGTCACAACTGTCTTAGCCACTCGAACTCCAGGTGTGGCATCTGTCCCAGGTTCTGAGCTTGCTGAGATGGGGCCAGGCTACCTCGGTCACACCAACACAGAGATGGCCAGTGTGTGCTAGTGAGGAGCAGTGGTGCCACCTGGGCTCCAGGGTTAGGCCACTTGGCTTTTACTTACTGCTCTGTTCAGGAGCCAAAAGGCCCGTCTTCAGGGACAGGGCGTGGTATCCACCAAGGTCCCAGCCCGGAACCCGGCCTGTAGACCCGGCACAGGAACCCTGCCCACACCTGGACTGCCCTTCTCCCACAGCCACAAATCCAGGTCCCGGCATCCCTCCAGGCCTGCCCATGGGCTGTCACCTCCAGAATGCCCTCCAGCCCCTCCCTGCCACCCTGCCCTGGTTCCCTGGACATTTGCAGGGGGAACAGAACAACCAAAACTGCACACGGGGCTGCCGGCCTTGCTGTGCGCACCCATGAGCCCCACCTGGGCAGAGCCGCGGGGCGGGGCACAGATCTGCTCATTCGCTGGGCACAGGTTCTCCAGCACCTCTGGGTGACAAGTGCGCTGCCAGCTGTGAAGGGGCCAGGGCTTCTGCCCTGGAGGACTTGCAGGACAGGCTGGGAAGCTGTGTGCCATCAGGAGGGTCATGCTCGGGTCGCCCTACACCATCCGTGAACCAGGTCCCTGTGTGCTGGGTGCCACAGTAGTACAGACCTGAGAGACTCAGGCAGTCACTGTCCCAGAAGCTTGTGCAGGGTCGGAGCAGTGCCTGCGGAGGCCTCTTCCCCTTGAGCCCCACACCGTGCAGCTTGGCATCAGGAGGCACCCATAGTGGCTCTCCACTGTGGTTCTGAATTTGGAGAAGCTCCTAGCACCTCTGGGTGCTGCTTTTGCTTCAGCATCACGCACACTCGTGTTCTCAGAGACCCTGGCTGAGGGCAGAGGGGCCTCCTGGTAGAGGGGTCACTTGGATAAGGGCTTCCACAGGTAATTAAGTCTGGTGAGTTTGGGCTGCTTTAGGGGAATGCACTGGAGGGACTTCCCCTCCCCTCCAGTCCCCAAGATTATTCCAGTCACCGTTACTGGGGGTCCACATCGAAGTCTCTTTAAGGCAAGTCTCGGCAGCACATGTAACTGCTGTGTGGCAGCCTGCATTCTGCTCAGGAGCCTGCCCACCACCCTTCTCTCCAGGGCTTGTCACAGGGCCAGCATTTTGGGTGTCTGCAGCAAGCAGCCCCTGTCACCATGGACACTGGCAGGTCTGAGTCACTTCCACCTTTTGATGCAAACAGGCAACTCCTGGGAAGGCAGGGTTAGTGCTGAACCCCATCCAGGTTCCCTCAACAGTGCCAGTGCAGTGTGGCGCCAGCAGGGGAAGCCATACATAGTGTCTATTCATCCAGAGGCCTGGCCGCCTCTGGAAATCAGCATTTCAGCAGGGTCCGGAAGGAGGCCAGAGCCACGCTGCAGTCTTTCAATATATGGCTGTCCCACAATTTATATTCCAAGCTCCTGTTGATGGACATATGGGTGGTTTCCAATTTTTCATGAGTATAAATCACGCGTCAGTGAGCAAAGCGCAGACGTGCTAGGTTTTCTTTAGAGCGATTTCCCCCAAACTTGCCAGGGAATAACGCCACCTTGGAGCGCTTGTCCAGGACACAGACCTCCAGGTCTGCCCTGCTGGGTCGGATTCTTTTCTTTCCTGGGCCCAGGAATCTTTTCTTTCTTTCAAAATGGACTTCGGCGATTGCTGTTGTCTGGGGGAATTTAGCAAGCCCCAATGCCGTCAACAGAGCCAGCTGAAGCGGAAGAGCTGGCCCCAGCAAACAGACGTCCTCCATTCACTAATTGGACAGGTCCCACTGGTCACACCGAAGCCACATGCCCCTTTCTACCCACTCCAGCAGCTGGAAGGAATCCCATTTTCCCACATCCTTGCCAGTTCTCGGTGTTGTGCAACTTTTCCTAATCCAAAGGCATGTGATGGTATCTTATTTTAGTAGAATGTGTGTTTTCTGTATGGTTAGTGCTTGAGCACTTTTTCAAATGTTTGGTGACTGCTTGAGCATCCTTTTAGTGAATCATCTGTGACTGTCCGTACACTTTGCTGCTGAATGCTTGTCATTTTGCTACTGGCTTGTGACCACTCTTTACATTTCACGTCTCCTCTTGTGCTGGTGATAGCTGGCATAAGATCTGCTCCCAGCCTATGGCTATCTTTCCATTTTCCAAGATGGTGCCGTCTTGAAACGAAAGTTCCAAATGGAAGTGGACTCTCATTTATTAATGACTTTGTTATAGTTTGTGAGTTTTCCACCTAAGATATCTTCCCTTCTCCTGGTTATAATTAGATACTCTTTTACATTCTCCTTTGAAAGTTTTAAAGTTTTGCTTTGTACACTTAGGTTCTGCATTTTCTCAAATTCGACATGTTTCTGGTGTGAGGTAGGGATTGTGTGCATATCCTGCTGTAACACCATTTTTAACAGTTCACCCTTCCCCACTGACTCATAATATCATGTCAACTTTCCATATTTACTTTCATTATCCTGTTAAATGTGCTTTTTGAAACTCTATTGATATAATTCACATACTATCTAATTCAATCATTTGACTTATATAATTCAGTGTTTTAATTATACTTACACATTGCCACCAGTCAATTTTAGAATACTTTCATCACCTCACAAAGAAAACTTGTGTCCTCTATCTCTCTCTGTGCCTTGTCTACCCAGCCCTAAGCACCCATTAATCTGCTTTCTTCTTCTATGGATTTTCCTATTTGGGGCATTTTATGTGACTAGAACCATGTAATATATCGTCTTTGTGTCTGGCTTTCTTCATTTGGCATGATTTCAAGGTCCATCTATGTTGTAGCATGCATCATGCTTCATTCCTTTTTATAGATGAATGATTTTCTACTTACAAATATATCACAGCTCTTTATCCATTTGCTTGTCGGCTTTTATGAGAAATGCTGCTCTGAGCATTCATGTACAAGTTTTTGTGTGGACATGTTTTTATTTCTCTTGGGTACATACACCCACTGCTGCTATAACAAAGTGCCTGACACTGAATAGATAAAGAACACGAAGTTATTTCCTTACAGTTTTGGCAACTGGAAAGTCCAGTCACAGTGCCAGCAGGCCCAGTGTCTGGTGAGGGCTGCTCTCTCTACTTTCAAGATGGCGCCTCTTCCTGCATCCTTACGTGGTGGGAAGGCAGAAGGGGAGAGGAGGGTGAGCACTGTTCCTTCCAGCCCTTTCATAAAGCCTCTAATTCCATTCACAAGGGCAGAGCCTTCTTGACTTAACTACCTCTTGAAGGTTTCATCTCAATACTATCACATGAGCAATTAGGTTTCAACGGGAGAATTTTGGAGGACATTCGGAGTATTGCCATCTTAACAATATCACGTCTTCTGATCCATAAACATATTTTTATGTTTATTTGGATCTCCTTTAATTTATCTTGACCATATTTTGCACTTTTCAGAGTATAAACCTTGTACTTCTATTGTAAAATTTGTTACTGATTATTTTATTCTTTTTGATGCTGTTTAAGTAGAATTGGGTTCCTGTTGCGTGTGTTTTAAAACATTTTGGAGGAAATTTTTCTTGGGTAAGCTCAAGGCTAACGTGCTGAAGGTCCCAGACAGTGAAGCAGGTGAGTCCTGAGGGGCCCCGTCCCTCCTCTCCTGCTGCTGCTCCCGCTGTTCTGGACATTGTCTGCTTCCTTTCTGTCTAGATGACAGGCGGGGAAAAGGAGGGGGAAGATCAGGAAGATCAGTGAGGTGAGTTTGTCCTCTCTCCAGGAATGAGGCCAGTCAACAGAAAAGCCTAAAGTGATCCCCCATGTCCCTCCTTCCGGACAAACAGCAGAAGTTAGGGGAGATAGCCCCCAGCCCCAAACTGAACCCAGTGTGGCCAGTGGTCACTTACAAATAGAGGTGAGTTGGGCCCCACCGTGAAGGATCTCCCAGCTTCATAGGGAAGAGAGCATGCAGTGGCCTGCTGCTCTGGAGACACAGTGCCATGCCAAAGAGGGGAGGTGCCTAGTGCAGGGTAGGCAGCAGGGAAGGCCCAGGTGGCTTCACGGAGGACATGGGGTTTGAACTGAGTCTTGCAGATTCTCTGGCAAACTGAGAGTTAGCTTTCCTGCAGGGAAATGGCACGCAGAGGCCCACAGTCAGGAAAGGGGCCACGGCCTCCTATGGACTTCCGCCTTACCATTATTAATTTTAATGACTCAAAAAATTTTACAAATGAAAGGTCTGCTCATTTAAACAGACCTTCCCTGGATTAATAGTAATTTGGTTTTACTGTCATGACCTTGGAAATTGTCTTTTGTGCATCTGTGAGCACTGGCATATTTATATGTGAGTGTGTAAATCACTGTCACATGGAGTCCTTTCCCATTGAGAGGCGCTGGGGGTGTCAGGTCCCAGCCATGTGCAGGCCTTGAATGTGACCACCAGCTCTTGGGGGCCTTTGGCGGCGTTTGCTGCTTTCTGTGGTGTAAACACTCTGCCACGCCTGGTGCACAGCTGCAGTGTCCTCGCTGAAGGTGGAGTTGGCACCCAGTCAGCTCTGGCCAGCTGGTACAACAGTGCCAGCACATCACTGTGTGGACCCCTCGGTTTATGTCTGATAAGGGAAATGAGTTCTTGGGACTCTTTCTGGGGCAAAACTGATTTAACAATGTAGACATTAGCTGATTTCACCCCCAGGTGCTCACTGTAGCCCTGGGACTGGATGGAAAGTTGTGAATCAGGGGACCGTGTGGAATTGCTGAGGAGCTCGTGGTAGCAGAAGAAGAAAGGGATTCCCAGATGGTTTACAGAGAAAGGAAAAGGAGGAGATGGAAAAAGCAAAGGGGTCCAATCCCCTGAGAAATGCCACCAGCAGAAACCCTGGAGGACGGGGTCTGAGCACCATCTAAGTCTGGTGCTCCAAGTATCCTGAGTGTCCACCTCCCTGCACAAAGGAAGCCAGGGGATGCACAGGGCTCCAGTCAGGAGGTTTGCACCAAGCCAGACATCTCTGCTCCCGGCTTCTGGACCTTGGTCCCAGCCAGCAGTGTCCCTGAGGACTGGTGGCACAGCCACAGCCAGAGCTGGCATGGCAAGTGGCCCTCAGAGAGAGCCCTTTCCAGCTGTCACTCCTCCGTCCTGGGCGAGGGGGGCCAGGAGCTACCCCTCAGCACCCTGACAGTGCTTGGGAAGTGCCGACGACAGGACTTCTTGGAGCAGCCTTGGGTGGTTTTTAACTTAAAAAGGAAGGAAAGACACATTTCTACAACTATCTATTCAAATATGTACGTGTTGGTGGTTGTCTAGCTCCTTAGAACCTGTGGTGACAACCCCTTACAGAGGACGCAGCTTCCCCCAGGTGGCCACCCAAGGAGATGCAGAGGTGGAGCAGGGCCCCGGGGAAGGCCAATGGCCTCCCTTCACAGGGGGCCTGGGCACCCGCTCCACAATGCCCAGGGACCCAGGGAAGGAAGAGCAAAGGATAGGGAAAGCCAGACGTCATCTTCTTGACCAGCTGTGTTGCCGGCCGTGCAGTTATTTATACCCATAGCACAGTGTCCGTAAATCAAGCTTCTCCCTGGCAGTGCAGCTGCCGAGGACTTTGCAATGATCTCACGTTAGATCACGTGAGAGAAAGCAGGCCTGTTGCCCTCTGGGACCAACGCTTTTGGCCAGCTTGTCCAGAACCTTGTTCCTGCCACTGCAAGGTTTACAGAGGACTGTGGGTCCATCCACGTAGAAGTGGCCCACCTGCAGCAGCCCACAGTTTAAACATGGTGCCCGCTCAATGCAGCCATGTTCATGGCTTGATGGACAGGACCTCTGTCCACTCAGAGTGTACGCCACAGGTCCTCATTTCTTAACTGCTCTAGGCACATGGCTGTCAACTGTGGACTGGAACTGTCCTGCTATTCCAGGCGTGAGCCACCTTCAAAGGCAGGGTTCAGTCTGCGGAAATGAAAGGTGGCCTGGGCCCATGGAGGTGCTCAGACACAGCTCACTGTCAGAATCGGCAGGAGAGGGCAGGGGCTGTGGCCATGCGGGAGCAGGCAGGAGCCAGAGCCATGACTTGTGTGAGCACAGGAGCCAGGCCGCACGGGAAGGTCAGGGAGCTGGAGGGCTCCCCGCAACCCCAGCTGTGATCGGCTTCCTGAATTCCAGTCCCCCGGTGCTTCCTTGCTGTGCTGATGACTCAGAGAGAGACCTTTGCCTGCCCATCCTGGGACGGGCTCCTTGGCCTGCATCTGGGATGCCCTGGGCTGCAGAGCTGGGCTGGCTCTGGGCTCAGCCTGCAGCCGCTCTGGCTGGAGGGCCCCCAGGTGCCCGGTGCCTCTGAATGAGCGCCTTCTTCCTCGGCCTCAGCCCTGCATGGCCGCGGTGGGACTCGTGAGCTGTCTGCCTGCCAATTCCAGTTGTTTGACTTCATGTTTTCAGGCCAAGTCCTTTCAGGAACGTTCTGTCCACCACACCTCACCTCCTTAGAAAAATAGATGTGCGATTGACCGGCCTTGCAGGTTTTGATCCACTGTCCTTAGTGTGAACAGCGCTGCATTCTCCACGGGCACTCTCTCTGCTCTGCCTCTGCCTCTCCTCCCCCTCTCCCTCTCCCCCCTCTGTCTCTCTTCCTCTCTGTTGCCGTCTGTGTCTGTCTCTGTCCTTCCACAGGCACATGAAACCAAGTGCAAGGACAAGCACTGGAGCATCTGGGGTGGGGATGAGAACACGTGTTGGCTTCGGCTGAGCTCTGCAATGAACGGCACCCAGAGTGGCTCCACCCTGCCCGTAGGGAAGTGCCAGAACCTTCCGCACAGGCTCTGCTGCATGTCTCTGTCCATGTTTCTCCTGATGCCTGGGATATTCTAAAAGCCTGGGTCGATTAACAACCCCTCTATATTTATGTACCCACGTGGTCCCCATGGTGGGAGGGCAGTGCCATGTAGCATCTAGACTTGGCATTTCCTGGAGGGAGGCCATGAAGGGCACTTGTGGGGCAGCCTTTCTCCCACCAGAGCTGAGAGCTCTTCCCAACCCAGAATTCTGAACTGAAATCTGATTCAGGCATTGGGGATTGATGGGCAGACTCTCTAGCTGCCCTAAGATGGCCACTCAGGGACCCCATTAGGACACTTGGTTCCCCTGTTGGAGCCTCCCATGACCTCAGACAGCACCTGCCCCCCATGTTGGGGCTGAACCTGTTACCCCTAGGCCAAGGACTCCAGGAGGCCCAGACGCCATCTGTCCTTTCTTCCTGGGACTCTCCCAGGTCCATAGCCAACCCACAAAGGCCTCTAGGGGGCCTGCAGAGCCCCTGAATGAGGACAGAGTGTGGCCTAAGGCCCAGCACTGAGGCTGGCCTGCTCTGTGACCCAAGGGAGGTTATGGCCCCTTCCCCGTCCACAATCTAAGACCCGATCAAAAAGTGCACAAATGTACACCAGAGTGAGCTCCCAGCTCTGGCTGTGCCTGTAACCCAAGAGAGGAGACCATGGTCATTAGTAAGCACCGTCACTGCGTCCTTCACAGGAAGCAGGCTCCCTGTCCCATACAGAAAAGCTCTCCCCACCCGGAGGCTTGAGATCACCATTCCTCTGTGAAGCCTCTGCCTGCCCCAAGCATGAGAACTTCCTGTTGCCTGGGTCTGCATGGGGACACAGCACTCCTCCTAAGAGGGTGAGGAGTGTGCAGAAAATAAGCTGCGGGCAGGCATTGGGTGGTGTTGGTGCTGTTTCAGGGTCCAGGCTTGTTAAGTAGAGGGGAGGTGGGGTGAGGGAGATGCTGGCAGGTGAGATGTTGGTGGGACTAGTGAGTGTCCCCGGGTGCCTCATGGGGAGGAAGGGGGTGCCAGGAGGAAAAACAAACCCAGCCCAGTGTGGGGCGAGGGGCATTCACAGGTGGCAGCTAGGGATGGAGACAAGTCCATACGAGTCCCCAGTGGGAGACACTGGGCGGGCAGGGCTCCCGAGACAGGGCTCTGCTCCTGGCTGTCCCTCCCACCCTGCTGAGCCTATTCTTCTGGAAGCTGCAAGTGCCAAGCAATATGGGAGGGTGTGGGGGTCACTGGGGGTGGTCAGGTCCAGGACATACCTGGTGTGAAAGCCAAGGTCCAGAGAGGTGAGAGGACTTGCCGAAGACCACACAATCAGCTGGGGCATCCTGGCACCTCTATTATTTCCTTCCTTCACTTGTTTAGGATCATTTTGCTTTCCTATTTTCTTTTTTCTTTCTATTGGGGTGCTGAGGATAGAACTAGGGGCCTCACTCATGCTAGGCAAGTGCTCTATCCTGAGTGACATGCCCAGCCCTGCCCTCCTGGTTTCCTAAGTTGGGAGCATACGTGCTTGCTTTGAGACATTTCTTATAGTCTTTCAAGCATTCAGTGCTATGCATTTCCCTCTTAGCCCTGCTTTAGCTGCATCGCACATCTGGACACCAGCATGAGCCTTGATCTGCACTCCCACAGGATCCCATTGAGCCTCCAAATATGAGAAGCAGCCTGTCATCTCACCTTGATCTTGGACCTCACAACAGAGTTCTAACAACACTTCCCTGGGGTTCTGGGGAACTACATTTAGGGACAATTTAAGATGCCAGCAGTTTCATCTGCTTCCCTCCCTCCCTGTCTTTACCTCATAACCCACTAGATAGGTTAGCGCTTATTTTACATGGGAAAATAACCAAGTAAAATTAGACAGGAAACCAATTCTCAGGGCCAGGAGGTACATTGATGGGAGACGGTCTAGTGCAGTGAGGTCCTGGCTGGTGACCAGCCTGAGGGCGGGGGGATGGTGGTGACCCGACTGCATCTCTCGCCCTATAGCATGGCAGAGTCACCTGGGGACTGTTCCCCAGGGGCCTCCATCCTGCATCCTTCCTCACTCACCCTGGCTCTGGGCGTTCTTGAACCCCAGCATACCACCACTTAAGACCCTGAGCCGATGGCTGGAGTTGGAGCTCCCCAGGAGACCCGGAGGGCGTGGTGGGGGAGGAGAAGGTGCAGGGGAGTGTGTAGGTGTGCAGCACCCTGTATCTGTGTAGTCTACACACACCCTTGAGTGCTCCCCAAACCAGGAAAGGCCTGGGCCTGCAGCCAGAGCCTGAGATGCTGCCACCTGCCAGGTTCCCCATCTCTCATCCCCCTGAGAGCCACTGAGCCCAACTGCACACACCCTGCCCCCAGGCGCTGCTGCAGCCACTTCCAGCCTCTCTGGCCACAGGCAGGGTGTTTGGGCTGCTTTATGGCTTCCCAAGGCCAACGGGCAACAGCAGGGCCTGAGGAGGGTCGAAGCTGGATCTGAGGAGCAGCTCAGCTTCCTGGCCAGGGAGGAAAACAAGATTCTGTCTAGGAACCGCCCAGGGTGCGGTGGCCTGCCAGGAGCCAGGGCAGCTTGGATGGGGTCCCTGCAGGCACAATGGCCCAGTGTGGGGCACACCGCCCCCGCAGGCTGGCGTCCTCCAGGGCCGGGATGAATGGCCCTCAGCAGGCTGCTCTGATGATTTACGAGGCAACTGGCGGGCCGTGATTGATGAGGTGGCTTGGCCAGCTTCTCGGGGAGCCCGGGGGAGGACGCTCAGGAGGCAGACGGGAGCAGGCTGGGCTCCAGTGAGTCCCTCCAGGGCTGCCTCAGTTCCCCTGTGGAGAGGCACCGAGCAGGGGCCCACCTCCCCAGCCGTGTGTAGTGCAGGCAGGAGAGAGTCTTGGGACAGGGGCCAACGGGGCCTCTTCTCTCGGGCTTTGCTGCTCTGTGAGTGGTGGGGACGGCCTGTTGGCCAGGGCCAGGTGCTGGTGTGCTCTCAGGTGTGTATCCTCTGGCAGCACCTGAGGATTTCCTCACGTGGAACCTGAGGGGCTGCACCCCACAGGCCCTGTCGGGTTGGGGGCTCGTTTTCCCTTCCCTCTGGTTCTCCACATTAGAGTCACAGTGGGACCCACGCCACCTCGTGCTGGCACCATGACCTGGAGCAAATGCCTTCACTCTCCCCTCTCTAGGGTGTGGGATGGAAAGTCTCTCCCAGGTGGCCATGAGGAGATGCCTCTGTGGGTGCCTTGGGTGGTGGGTGTTGGACCCAGGTGGCGTCTTCCAGCAGCCAACGGCTGAGCCAGTGTCCAAGTGGTACGCGAGTGACGTGGTGTACTGTGGGCCCGAGGCCACCTTGACCAACCTGGGCTGGCCCTCGCTCTGCAGGAAACTGATATGACCTGCAGAGCAGGTGGCATTTGCCGTGTCCAGCCATCAATTTGGTCCCAGGCCAGGGCTGGCCTGGACTGTCCCTCCCAGGGCTGTTAGACCATTAGGCCAAGGAGGGGTCACCTGAGCCAGAGAATACCCTTGCCTTCTTAGCCTCACTAACGGCTCCTGTGGAGCAGTGTCGAGACAAATAGGAACGCTGCTGTCACCGCCACGCACACTCCCAAGACAGCACTACTGCCATCCCCAAGGAGATGAAAACAGAAAAAGTTCCCCTTGCTACCCCACCATCTGTGGACAATCATTTGTTTCCCTCATCTCTGTAGCCAGGGTTATGTGCCCCTCTAACCGTTTCTGTCCCCTGCCTTGACCGCCGTCCGTAGCTGCAGAGTACTTTACGTAGCAGAGACGCCTCTCCAGACTCCTCTGTGTGAGCACCTGGACTTCTCTTCTGTTGTAAACAGCGCTGTCTCGCACATCTCACTTAATTCCTCAGAAGATTTTCCTTCATTTCAGCAGACTTTCCCTGAGAATCTTCTGCGTGGCTGCTCGGCATGAGGTCTCTTCAGAGTTCAGTCTCAGGGAAGACTCAGCCCTGGGGCTGAAGAACGGACTCCTTCTATGAACCTGGATGTTGACCGTGGGCTCGCACCTCTGGGCAGAGGAGGGCAGAGGTGTGGCCTCCCTGGCAGCCCCTGCCATATCTCACCCTCCAGTGCTGGGGTGAGCCTGTCCCTCGACTGGGGGCATGACTGTCATTCTACTAGGCCCCACCGGATGGGCTGTGGACGGGCAGCTCGGCTAAGGTTTGACCCGAGCCACTGGAGTCCAGCTCACATGCAGGAGGGCCACCGCCAGGCCCGCCGCCGTGGCCTGGGGGCCTCAGCGAGGACGTCGGTATGGTTGCCTTCTTTGCACGTGATGAGCTGGGCAGGGGCCAGACAGCAGCTGTGGGTGGGGGCCGACATCACAAGGGACCACACATGAGCAGGACGTGGATTCTTCTTCCCCATTAACTGTGGAGCCTCCCGAGTGCCGTTAGTCGAGGACAGGCAGTTACTTCGGGACCCTCACGTCAGAGCCATGAGTCCTCAGAGGCGGCATAAATGTTTCATGCACCATCTCATTTAAGGGGGCTGGGCCTGCCTCTGCTCCCACGTGAGGCCTCCTGTCCCCTGCCACCAGAGGCCTGGAGACAGTCACCCTCGCCCCTTTCTCCACGCTGGCCAGTCCCTGCTGGGTGAATGAGGGCACCAAGGGGGAGGAGTAGCCGGGCCACCCACCCCGGGGCAGCTCAGAGACGGGGAATGTGCAGTCTTGGAACTGAACAACAAAATCCCACAACAGCCTCATTAATCACAGGCTCTGAAAGTCCACTCGGCTCCCGGGGCCCTCGCCAGCTTCCTGTGTCCGCCAACCAGACCACCACCCCATCTCTCCCCGCCTGCATCTGCCTGTGTCCTGGTGGCCCCTGCAGGGCTGTGTGCACCCCAGGTGGGGAGATGGAGTCAGCTGATCACCACTGGCTGTGAGAGTGTAGATTCCAGAGTCCAGAGAGAGAAGGGCCTTCTCTGCACCAGGGGAACAGGCGGCTGGCATGGAAACGGCTTGGCTGAACAACCGAGGGACAGCACTGCCAGGTCGTGGAGGCCAGGGATGCAGCCCCAGCCAGCCTGGCCCAGAACCCAGCCTCCCCTTGGAGCCTCGTAACAGGCCCCTCTAGGTCTGCATACATAGGAGACCGCAGGGGTCTGCTCTTCGGGAAGAACGGTTTCTGAGCTTCTGCAGAACCCCTGCTGGAGCCTCCACTGCCACAGCTGGGTAAGCACGTCCTTTGCATGGGTCTGGGCTGCTGGGAAGGCTGTTCCTCCTAAACAGTCATCGCTTTCCTATAACCTACAGTGATTCGCTCTTTGCCTTGGCTGCCAGGGAACTCGAAGCTGTATGTTTTTGGCTGAAATTCCCAGGCCTTTACTGTGGTTCTAGACCACCTCTCTAAGGTTCCTCTGGATCTGTCCTGCTGAAAATATTACTGTGTGTTCTTCAAAGCTACCTAGGGCACTTCTTAAAATAACAAAAATAACCATTAATTGAGGCTAATTTTTGTACGGCAAAATGTGCGAGTGCGCATGTACACCTCCCTGGTGAGTTTCACACGCACCTTCCCAACCACCTGGACAGCATGTGAGCACTGTCCGGGCCTCTCCCTGTCACCGCCCCCGGAGGGAGCTGCACTGGACCTTCAGCTTGCTGGGTGTGCTCCCCGGGTCTGGCCTCTCCTCTCTTATTTCATCTACTTTGTTCTTTGTGGCTGGAGTTGTCCATGCTTTGTGTTATTGTTGGGTGGGGTTTTGTTGTATGACTAGATTTATGGACATGCTTTACTACTGGTGGACACTTGGGTGGTTTCCAGTCCGAGGTCTTTGGGAACAGCTGGCCAGAAGGTTCCATCCACGGCTCTTGGTAGATACAAGCCTCTCTTCTCCGGGTGGTGGATGGGACCAGCTGTGGAACTGCGAGGTCCGTGGTATTCATGAGCTTTCCTGGGGGGATGTTGCCAAGCATTTTCTCAGAGAACCTGCTCCTCTGCATGCATCCCTGCCAGCCCCTGGGGGCTCCGGCTCTTGGCGTGGCCAGCCTCTTCCTCCCCGGCCACTGGGCGGTATACAGTGGCATCACAGTGGATTTTTAATTTGCACTCAGTGGCTGGGACTGGCAGCACCTTCCCAGTGCCCCGACTGTGGGGACCTCCTCCGTGAGGGGCCTGTCTGGCCCTTTAGAAGAGGGGCATTCAGGGTTCTTTGCGACCACAAGTCCACGTGCGTCCCTGCAGAGCTTTGGGTTGAGAAAGCCCCATTTCTGAGCTCAGGAGGCACTTTCCCAGAGTGAGAGCGCTGCGTGGTGAACCCTGACAGCACCGCGAGGGAGGCCTGGCTCAGCAGCAGGGTGCACCTTGGATGTGGGGCCCCTGGGGAGGTCTGCTTCTCAAGCAGGCAGACCAGGCGGGGCTCTGGGGGCGGGCGCTGCCATTTGGAGCTCCGTGGAGTCCTTACCTGTCCTCGTGATTCGATGTCCTCACCTGTGAAGGGGGTGTTGGTGCAGGATGACCTCAGGGGAGAGCAGGCCTCGGGCACCACTCCCTGCCACCTGCCAGCAGGATGCCTGGCCAGCCACCCACCTCTGCCAGTGTCAGTGGAGATGGCACTAGGCCCCCCGTGGAACTGAGCAGCTTCCTGCCACCCCAGAGTCAGGGAGGCTGTGCTGAACATCAGACAGGGCTGCCCGCCCTGGGTGCCCTTGCCCCTCCTGGGCCACCTCACAAGAAGTGCACACCGGGGTGTGCAAGCTCTGGTCTGCTGGACACAGTGCCTTGGGGCCTCCCCACCCCCGAGCAGCCTGGCCCAAGGAGAGGGAGGTGTGTGGCTTTTCTGGGGAGGCCTGCAGGGGCATTCTGTGCCGTGCCACGGGTGGGGCGCACACAGGCTTCTTGGGGCTTGGCCACTTCGTGGGGCACGCACATGGCACAGGGCTGGGCCAGCGTCTTGGTCCAGACACACACCAGGTGCTTAGTATGTTTTTATCAAAACATTGTGAACAGCTGTGAGAGGCTCCTGTGGGAGCCAGCCACCCAGCCCCACAGGCCGCCTCTCCCGCCAGCAAACCTTCTGGGTGACCTCCACCCACCACCTGCTAGCCCAGACCCCAGCTCCCCATGGGGTCTGGACCAGGCTGCAAGTGCTTCTGAGCCCAGGTCGGGAGGCACACAGGCCCCAGCACCCGTTCTGTGACCCTGGGCAGGCTCCTCTCCCTCTCTGAGCCTCCGTTCGTCAGCTGTCAGATGGGTGTGGTGGAATCTGCCTCCTTGGCTGCTGTGAAAACCAAAGGAGCCAAAGCATGAGCCCCTTGCCAGGCCTGAGGCAGGGGGCCTCTCAGAGACTGTTGCCATTACAAATAATGTTACGAATGGAGCGTCCCATGGCGTCAAGTAGTGGGCCTGAAGGCAGCTTGGGGCACAGATTGGATCAGCACCCCATTGGCTGCCCCTTCTCTCTCCACAGTCCTTTGTCCCCTGTCCCCTGGCACAGCCACCCGCTGGCTGTAGGGTTTGGACCTCACTGTCCCAGGCTTGGTCATCAGCTGCATGTGAGAGTGTGACACTGACGCCTGGGAGCCTGCCTGGGTGCACAGCTCAGGTTGTATCGAGATCCCCTGGGGAAGATGCCCCCAAGGGAATATTTGGGCCCCAGGACCTGCCCACCACCTCCAAAGGTGGCGTCTGCCATGTGAGCCCAAGTGTTCCCCATGAGCTGAGGGCCTCCCTCCCCCATGCCAGAGCCCCCAGAAGGACCTGCCAGCCCTCGGCCCCTTCCTCCATCCAGCCATTCCCATCCAGGCCGGCCACGTCTGTCTACCCACCTGGGATCCAGTTCCCGCCGACTCTCCTTGTCCACGGGGTCCAGCGCTCTCCGTTTCCACTAGTCTCCACCCACAGCCAGCCAAGCACCTCTACGCTGGTGTCCTCTCACTGACCACCTGAGCCCTGGCCAGGGCTCTTCAGTCCGTTTTATAGACGGGAAAAGGGAAGCTGTGAATGGGCAGTTGCTCAAGGTCACGGAGGTCAAAGCCAGCTCTCTGAGGAGGTTGAGAAATTCAGAACACCTGCGCCCCTCTTGTTGGTGCCTGAGCTCTAGGAGATGCAAGGGGGTGGCACCAGGGCCCTGTGCCCCACGAGCCAGGCAGTTGTGTGGTGGTGGGCATTGTGATGGGATCACCCAGGTACCAAGGGGCACAGAGTAGGCACCTCATTAAGGAGGCAGGGGCTGGGGCAGGAGGACTTCCTGGAGGAGGTGACTTGTTCCTTGGGGATTGAGTCCCACATAGCCAAAGCTTCAGGCAGGGTAGCAAATCCGGTCCTTTCAAGTGTGCTCTGAAAAGGACTCTGTTCTAGCCAGGCATGTTGGCACACACCTATAATCCCAGCAACTCGGAGGTTGAGGCAGGAGAATTGCAAGTTTCAAGGCAGCCTCAGTGACTTAGTGAGACCCTAAGCAACTGAGCGAGACTCTGTCTCAAAAGAAAAAATAAAAAGCATTAGGGATGTGGCTCAGTGGTTAAGTGCCCGGTACCAAAACCCCACAGTTCTCACACCCACAGTTCTAATGAACGGGCTAAGGAGGACTTTGCAGGAAGTAGCTGGCCCTGTGGGGTTGGTTCCAGTTGGCAAGGTACCACCTGGCTGAACCAAGTTGTAAATAGGCCCTATTTCCTCCCGGTGGAGGGTTGCCCCCTACCCCCCACAGTGGGTGCTGAGTGTCTTCCTTCGGCAAAATCCCTCCCTCTCCAGGGGAAGTGCTGGGGAGTGATACTGGCCAATTCTATTGTTGTGTTTGTGTGTGTGCAAATAGATAACAACGACTCCCACCCTTATTACAACTATAACACACCAATAAAAAAAGTGGAGGAAAAAATCCTCCCTTTCTGGGCTGGAGCCAAGAACTCAAGACCCACACAACCCCCCGAACCCCCTGCCTGGCTGAAACATGCCCTTGCTCAGGCCTGGTCCCCTAGTCCTGGTGACCCTCAGGCTGTAGATAAGAAGGAATTGGAACTTGTTTGTGTGGCACGTGGCCATGGGGAGGCCACATGCAGCCCTTGGGGACCCCCTGCCGTTCCAGGGTGAACCGGACCTTTTCCTCTGTTTCCTCACCAGCTTCCCAGGCAGGTGCTCTTCTTACTGGCAAATGTGTCCCAGCACCCTTCCTCTGTCCTGGGGTGGCTGGACATGAGAGGCCCCCTGCCCATAGGCCACCCAGCCCTCCAGGAACTCAGAAGTGGAATATGCTCTATGTGCTGAGAAAAAGCCCTACAGCCAGCCTCGTCCAGATTAGTGTGATGAACCGTGAAAATTCCAGCTCTGCTCTTAGTGACTGTGACTTTGGGCATGTCCCTGCCCCACTGGGGTCCATCTCCCCATCTCTAGAACAGGTGAGTCATGGTACCACCACTGGGGTGCTGTGCAGAGCCTTTGGAGTGCCCCCCAAGCTTTCATAGTGCAGGCAGAGCCAACGTGGTCACCGATGGCCTGTGTGCCTGCCTGCTGGCCAGCAAGCTCCATGCACATCCCAAGGCCTGCTTGCTGCACTGGGCAGCTCTGGGCTGGGCAGCAGGAAGGCCTGATGTCCATGAGTCTGACTCCTATGGATATATGAGACCTTGGGCACATGTCTCCTGTGGCTGTGTACCTGCCAGAGCTCAAAGCCCCAGGGCCTGGCCCAGCTAGCACCGCCTCCTGCTGGGAGAGACCCTGAGCCTTTCCAGCTAGAGGACAGGTCAGCTGGGGCAGCAAGGAAAGGGTAGTTCAGCTAGCCCGTCCCTGTCCCCACCCCAGCTCTTCCAGATGAGGCTCAAACCACCAGGTGACCTTAGGGAGCAACAGCAGCAGGAAACACAGAGGACTTGCCCTTCCCCACCTGTGGCTGCACACCCAGCCTCACACAGGTAGTGCACATGCAGGGAGGGTGTGTCTCAGGTGGGGACAGGAACCCCCCCACCCCGTCAGCTCTGCTGTCATGCCTGACGGGCCTTCTGGACAGTGGGGCAGGCAGGAGAGGCGGCCAGGTGAAGCCCAGGGAGGTGTGCCAGAGCCCGCAAGGGGCAGTGTCCAGGGCACCCGGGTCCTTCACCACTACCCGGGCCGTCTTTCACACGCAGTGCTTCCTGGGAGCCACACCCTGACTAGGGCCCTGCGATGCCCTCACCTCTCTTCAGTCCCCCTCCCCACTGATGTCTGGCTCACCCAGTGGGGAGGTGGGTGCCGTTGTCCCGGAAGAGCACAGATTTCATTTGCACCAAGATTCCTTGCAGGGTGCTCTGAAGGGTGGCCGGGGTCGACCGTAGCCCCAGCTCCTGTGCTACCAGACAGTCAGGAGAGAACTCTGCAGCCTGGCCACCTGCCTGGCCTGCAGCTCTGACTCCAAGGGAGGTCCCAGCCAGCCAGGGATCCAAGGGCCTCAAAGGTGTCCCCAGTGAGGACCTTTCAGGCCTGAGGGGGTGTATTTTTTTTCTCCCAAGTGATTTTTAAGCAGCCAGGAAATCCCTGAGTGTGAGAGCTGGGTGGGAAGGAGCGGGCAGGGCCTGTAGGCTGACCGGCCTCACTCCCTCCAGCCTGGCTGGTGACGTGGCCCAGACCCCTGAGAGGCAGCTGTTGCTCAGGTTCCTCCAAATCCATGAGGAGTTCAGAGCCTGACACAAGGCCCCCTGCTGTCATGGTGGGAGTCGGGTGGGGGCACAGGCCTGAGGGCTGAGGCGTCCCTGAGTGAGAACAGCCAGCAGAGGCTGGAACTCATGCCCATGGGGCTCGGCCACAGCATCCAGGCAGCGCCTCATGCTGGAGCAGTTAGGCTCCTGTTGCCATGGAACCTCCCTGTGGGCAGGGACGGGGCAGAGTCCCTCTGTGTGCCTCTCAGCCACTGGGCTTTGAATGCAGTAGGCCCCAGGAGGCCTGGCTGACACAGACACAGGCTCTGTGGATGGAGCCCCACCTCGCGTCTGGGAGCAGCAGGACCACGTGTCCTCCCGGAAGCATGGGGGCACCAGCAATGTCTGGGCGTGTTGTTCCCTGACCTGCCTCCAGAGCCCAGCATCTGCATCGCCAGAGGGACAGGAGCAGTCATCGGAGGTCTGTGGCCAACTCCTGCCCACACTGCTGCCCCACTGCCGGGTCCCTGACCTCCGGGCCCTGCCCAGAGCCCAGCCCAAGCAGGGGGTGCTGGCTCTGCTCGTGCTATCTGAACTTCCTGCCCGCCACGCTGGGCCTCAGGTTGCTGCTGTCCGGGCAGTGTGCATTCTGGGCCAGCAGGTGGGCAGCAGGAAGCCCCATGGGCACATGCCTTCTGGCAGGGCATCCCGTAATTTGCCTTTGGAACAGCTTGGATCTGTGGGCAGGAGGAGGCGGGCCTCCCAGCCACATCCTGCCTGCGTTTGCAGAAGCCAAGCTCTGACGCTTAGGCCTCAGGAGTCTTGAACTCTGGGCATCAGATGCAGAGATGCCCTTTGCCCACCCTCGTCACCAGCCCCATGAATTGACGCCTCTGTGCCTCCCCCAGCTCCGTCAGCATGGCCTAGGGTTGGCGTCACCTCTCAAGGCCAGTTCCCAGTTCACTGGACTCGCTGTCACTGGGCAGCCCCAGGACCTGGCCTCGGCTGCTGTGGGGCTGCCAGCCCTGCCACAGCTCTCAGGACGAGGGCACATGGCCCTCCTGGTAGGCAGCTGCTTGGTCTCCAGTCAAGGAAGCCTTGGTCCTCCCTGCCCTCAGGGACAGATGTGGGGGAGCCAGGGCTGGGCTACCACTCCAGAGCGCTTCCCAGAGAGGACAGGGCCAGGAAGAGGCCTGTGCCCGGGGGTGAGGGGAGGCTGGAAGCGGCTCGTAGGGCTCCTTTTCGGGATGTCTCAGCCATTTTCCCGGGTAGAGCCCCCGGCTGTGGAGCCGGGACATAGAGAACGCCCTGTTGTCTGTCTCCCCCTCATTCCCTGCAGGGCTCGAGGGGAGGGCGGGCCTGGCTGAGGGCCTTTGTTCATCTGTGTGGATGCTTCCTGGGCGCCTTCTCTGGGCCAGGCCTCGTGGGGGACCACAGAAGGCAAGAACCAGGCCTCGTCCTCCAGGAGGCACAGCCAGTGCAGGTGCACAGGTGAAGACAGGGTGGCACCCAGCTGCAGCGTTGCCGGGCGGGCAGGGTCTGTGCAGAGAGTGACTCACCCCGCGGGATGGAGCTGAGTAGGGGTGGGGGCCGGGGCGGGGGCTGGGGTAAGTAGGGTGTGCAGGCGGAGTGGGTGTGGGAGCCCCAGGACGGGAATGGACAGTGGCATGGGGTGCGGGAGGCAGGACTGAGGCTGGCGGCTGGCCGCTGGCGCGTGCCGGGGCCCAGGCAGAACAGACTTGTGTGCTCTGCTGAGGAACAGTCTGAGGCGGTCAGTAGAAGCCATGCGGTCTGCACAGGGGATGCGCAGCAGCAGGGGAGCATTTTGATGGGTTTCTCTACTGTGAAGAGAGGGCAGAGGCCACACTAGA
The DNA here is from genome assembly GCA_004024805.1 of Geosciurus inauris. Lineage (NCBI taxonomy): Eukaryota > Metazoa > Chordata > Mammalia > Rodentia > Sciuridae > Geosciurus > Geosciurus inauris. The sequence goes on along the minus strand of PVHX01000871.1, from coordinate 130,159 downwards.
GGGAGTGAGGGGAGCAGGTGGCCCACACTTCTGCCAGGGCCTGTGTGGGTGGCAGGGCAGGGGGCAGTCGTGTGGGGTCTGGGCAGCCTCTGGTCCTGCCACCCACACCTCTACTTCAAGAGGGCAGCAGGACTCACGCCAGATTGTGCGAGGAGGGAGGCGCCGCCTGCAGGCGGCCAACCCCATGCAGGCACTTGGGCTCCAGGCTCGGCCACAGGCATCCAGATGCTGCCTGCTGCCCACAGGAGGAGAACTGGGAGAGGAGGGCACCTGGTGAATCTGCCGGCTTCCACCTGCCAGCTAAGGCCTGAGGGCCCCCCACGTCCAGCTCAGTTAGGGAGAGGCCCCACGGGGATCCATGTCTCTAGCCTCCTCAGGAGGCGACACCAGGAGGGTGAAGGCCAGCAGGGCTCTGGACTTCATGCCTTTTCTCTGGAAGCTTTCCTAACCCCCTCTAGTCACCCATCAGTGCCCTCGGACCCTGGCCCTTTTCTTTCCTTCTCAGCACTGGTCATGCCTGTGAGCATGAGTGTGGAGCTAGGCCATGACCCTGGGAGGGCAGAGGGTGGCACTGGCTCCAAGGCTCCCCAGGCCCAGGCCCCACGCAACTCATTTTGTGTCATGCTTCACTTCTCCTGAAAGCCAAATCCCAAGCCCAGCTTACAGAGGAGGAAGCCGAGGCTCGGGCAGGTGGAGATACCTGCCCCAGGCCACATGGTCTGTAGGGACAGAGGCAGACACCCTGCATGGGGCCTGGGTTAGGCCTGGGGCAGGGCAGAGCCAAGACTCCATAGGAGCTCCCAGCCAAGCCTCAGCTGAGCCTGCAGGGTCCACGGGAAGGGGCATCCCGAGTCACAATGGGTCAGGGGCTATGGGCCCACATGGCCTGGACACACCCAGGCAGCCCGGCTCCTCAGCCTCGGTCTGGTGACTGGTGTCTCTCCTCCTTGTGTGTCGGTTTCTCCCGGCCCCTGTGTTTTGTGCTCTGTCCCTCCCCTCTCTTGGACTGCTTCTCCCACCCCACCCTCCCTGTGTCGCTGTCCCTCTGCCCCATCTGCTCCCTGCTGGGTCTGCTCTCTTGCCTTCCTCCCTGTTGTGTGTCCTGGGTCACGTGTCCCGGGCTGTCCTGGTCTGTGCTGGCAGGGCAGCTGAGTCAGGCCAAGCTCTTGGTCCCACCTGCTTCCCCTCTGTCACGGGGAGTGTCCCTGCTGGGTTTTACTTCAGCTTCTATAAATGACTTTGAGGCCTGTGGGTCACAGCGTCAGCCATGGTGCAGGGTCCTCTGCCTTGGGGCTTCGGGGCTGGCAGCCTGGAGTGAGTGGCCCCCCACCTGCCCGATTCCTGAGAGCTGTGGCCCCCCAGCAGTGCCACGTGACGGAGACATGCAAGTCCGTGATTCTGCGGGGTGTGTGCACAACTCGCCGCTCTAGTGCAGCGGTTTCTCCCAGCGGGTCCTTAGTTTAAATGACATGATTAGACACTGAGCCGTGCTCGCCACTCGGCCAGGCGCCGTGTGCCGACCAGTGCTGGTGGGAGCCTCCTGGCAGTGTCTGATTCCATGGGGGCTCCTGCGCCCTCTCAGGTGGGCTTCATCTGCCTGGACGGTAAGCCCGGCCCTGGGCTCAGGGTGAAGGTTGAGGAGGGGCGCCCCAGGGGCCGTGGGTGCTGATCAGGGGTGTTGTGTGCCAGGAGAGTTTTTCTTCTGCACTGACCTCGCTGTTCTGGGGGGAAGGCTGGGAATCAGAGGGAGCCGAGGCAGGGGCAGGGTTATCACACCCTGGGCAGCCCTCATCCATGGCCAAAGCCACCTGGCTATTCCACTGCCCCTGGCAAGTCCCTCATGAGTGGGGGCTGAGGCACCCCGCACTTCAGCTTTGGAGTGGCCCTCAGGTGCCAGGGGCACAGAGGGCAGCCTGATAAGGTATGTCCAGAGCCACACGGAACCTGGCCTCATGCACAGAGGCAGAGCAGAGGTGAATGGAGTGGGGAACAGTGATGCCCAGTGTGCAGAGGGCAGCAGGAGGCTGGTGCACTGGAGGGCACCCCCTGGCCATTGTGGGCACACTCTGCTGCCTATCTCTGGTACAGGGCTTTCTGGGCTCCAGGCCAGTGGGACATCCCCCTGAGGTCCTGATCCAAGCTTCCTCTCAATCCAGTGCTGTGGTGGGGTCCAACATGCCCCTACTCACCCTGTGTTCCCTCTACCTCATATATCCATGTGCGTCCCCCGCCAACCTGTCCCCCACCAGCCTGTGTGCCCAGGTGAAGACACAAGGCCTGATTACTGCGCCATCTCCCTGGCCAGGCCCAGCCTTACCCACAGCACACTCCCCAGGCAGGCTGGCCAAGCCTGTGGCGACTGCCATAACGCACTGAACACCCGTGTGAGGGTGACAGCCCACCTCCTGTGGGGAGCCCATGTGTGCACCTTCGAGTCAGGGACACCAAAGCAGAGGTCTAAGGGCTTTCCCACGTCACACAGCTATTGGGGCTGGGGCTTCATCTTTCCTTCATGGCACAGCTGAGGAAGAGCCTGCCCCTAGGAGGTGCTGTCCCCAGAGACCCAGGGTGGTAGAGAGGACAGAAGAGGCCCAGGCCTGCTCCGTAGGGTCTGAGTACTGTTAGCTTTGTGGTTACGTTGGTCCTGGTGGCACGTTCCTTACCGTTTACAGCCCTTTAAGGACATAAAAAAGGCTGCAGGCAGGATGAGTCCCCGGCCCCTGGCCCGCGTGGAAGCAGGTGGCATGGGTTCCTCGCAGCCGTGAGTGTCAGATGTGGCTTCTTGGTGAACTCTGAGGTCGAACACACATAGCAGAGCGTGTCTACCTCTGCTGCCCACCTCATGGCAGCATCCAGAAGCTCCCCCGGGGAGTCCCCAGCTGGTATTCCGGGAGCCTGGCCCCTGTGCCGCAGGGCCTGACCTTCCTCGGTTGCTGAGTGGTTCTGGATAGGAGGCAGTCCCTAACGTGTGGACCCGCCAGCCTCCCTATCCTCTCACAAAGGAACACTCATGCCATGCTTGCTGTTTTGCTTTTACCACTAAGGCTGCCTGGGACATTCTCATTTTTGTTGTGTACATGCCTAGGAAAACTGGAGGGTCACAGGAGGTAAAGTGGCTGTACCATATAAACCCTTCAACAGTGGTAAGTACATACTTCAGCACTGATGTGGAAAAGTGGGAATCTGAAGTTCCACCTTCACTGGTTTGTGTCTGTGTTGGCACCAACAAAAATCCTGTCCTTAAACCACGAGTGCCAGCGTAGGAGGCACCCTTATTTGACATGCAGATGGAGTGGGTGGTCATGAGGGCCCTGCACATTGGCCCCTTTTTCTTGTCCCTCAGGCTCGTGGTTTGGGGCCTCACCCCAGAGGGCATCTGTCTAAGAGCACGTTGACCTGTGATCAGCAGGGTGGCCACACGTAGAAGTCAGAGGGACACCCACTGGTCCTGGCACCTGACTGGCCCCTAGGCTTCCTATCCCAGAAGCTTTCAGAAGCTCTGGCTCCCAAAACACTAGTCTGAGAGCAATAGAACTGGGTCAGACCCTGGCCCTGTTCACTCTGGCTGTGGCTTTAAACTTCTCTGAGCCATTTTCTCACCTGGTAAGATGGGAGTAACGGTCTCTTCTCTAGAGGATGTACAGGAAAAATGGATGTGAGACCTTGTGAATGCTGCACTTGGGACCATGCCACAGGAGGAAAGTGGCCACCTCACACAAGGGGGTGGGTGAGCAAGTGGGGTCCCTGGATGGGTGCAGGGACAGGGCTGGGCCTAATGAGGCCTGGGGGCCTGGGCGGAGTCAAGGGATGCACCCTCCCCCACCACAAGGGACGTCCGCATTCCAGGATCTGCTCCTATGGTCCCCACCCAAGTCCAGGGCCCTCAACAGTCCCTGAGGAGGCCTCCCCAACAGAATGTGGTCTCCAGGCCACTGGGCTGAGTATCTTGAAAATAAAAAGTGCCCCCTCTCATGACGATCACATTAGGGTAAAGCCTCTGCAGAAAACAAACCTTTGAAAGGCAAGCTGGTTTTAGATGTCGTCAGACCCAATCAACCACTTCCTTCCAGGCCAAGACGGGTTGGCTGCCGAGGTGTGGCGGCCAGGACTTCCTGGGCACTCAGTCAGGCCTTGGGGTGACCCCAGCAGCAGTCCCTTGGCAGCAGGAGGTTGGCAGGGATGCTAGCTCCCTCCTGCCAAGCTCCATGGACCTTTCTGGGTGCAAGGCCAGGGATGAGCCCAGGAGTGCTGTGGGGGTGGCCAGGATGTTACTCTGGCCCACAGCCCCACTGGGGCTCCCCATGATCCCTGGGATGAGGTCCCACCTCCTCAAATGATTTGTCAAGATGAGCCCACCCAGCGGTCCTCCTGTGACTGAGTCTCCTCCCCAACACCCCTGTCCACCCACAGCCGCTCCTGACTTTAGGACACAGCTCACGACCCATCATCCACGAAGCCCCAGGCAGGGCCCCCAGGCCTCTGCACCTCCTCAGGACATCCAGTGAATCAGTAGCTCCCGGGGCTCCAGTCCCTAGAACCCAGCCAGAGAGTGACTTTACCAGGAGCCTGGGCACCTCCTTTGTTGGGCAGGAGTGACCTTGAAAGCCACTGCCCAAATGGCACATAGCTTTCACGGACACTAGCATTGGGGCGGGCAGGAGGTCCTTCCTTTACCACCCAGCTGTCTCACGTGCTGAGTCACAGCACACATGTACCATGCTCTCTCCACTGGCAGAAGGCCAGGCCAGGCCAGGGTTCAAGACAAGTCCCCAGAGAACCCAGGGCAGCGTGCAGTCAGGGCCTGCTCTCATGGGCTTGAGGCTTCTGCTGGAGGCCTGGACAGGGCTGAAGCACTGGTCACTCTGCCACGGGACTGAACAAGCTCTCGATAGGAACTGGTTTGGGGGAGGTGTCCAAGTGGAGGGACAGCCAGGAGGGAGGCATGCATATCCAAGTGGAGGAGGAAGGGAAAGAACAAGGCCTGGGTCTCCTGGGGTAAGGCCAGGCCTGCGCTCAGGGCCAGAAGGCAGTTTGGCTGTGTCTACCAGGTGTGGCTTCAGGGGAGTTAGTGTGGATGACTGACTGCCGTTTGGATAAGGGGCTTGTTCTCAGTGCAGTGTGAGAGGTGGTGGTGGTTTTCAGAGGTGTGGCCTAGTGGAAGGTCACTGGGTACTGCTTGGGAAGGATTCCCATGGCTCTCATGGGACTCTGAGTTTGTGTTTTTAAGAATGACTTGTTAGGAAGCCTGAGCCTGAGCCCTGCCATGATGCCATCTGCTTTGGTGGCATCAATAGAGGCCTAGGCAGTGGCGTGGTCTAGCTTTCAGCCTCCAAATGGAACTAAATAAACCTCTTTTCTTTATGAAGTTGTCTAGCCTCAAGTATTTTGGTATAGTAATGAAGAATGGGCTAACATTCTATCAGACTGACCTGTCTATGGTTCTATTTTCAGACCCAGCGATGAGCACCATCCAGAAGTGAAAGCTGATGGGTACGTGGATAGCCTTGCGGAGGCTGTGGACCTGCTGCTGCAGCATGCGGACCAGTGACCGCCTTCAGGGAGGGCCCAGCCGCCCTCCATTACTGTCCCCTCCCCCAGTACACTGGTGCCCAGAACACCCAAAGTCCCTGACAGCCCCACCTTCTGCCCTTCTGGGCTCCCTGCTCCTGCACCAGCGCCAGCCAGCCCCTCCCTCAGCCACGCTTCCCTGGGCTCCTGGGCAGAGGTTTGCTCATGACCCACGTGGTGTGCTCGCCTGCCTGGGCCCAGCCTTGCCTCTGTGGGACAGGCCTGTCAGGCCTCTAGAGAGTGAGAGTCCTTTGAGCTGGGCTGGAAGCTCCTCTGGGAAGGTCTTGGATTAATTCACTCACCATTCACACCTGGTCTAACTGGATGTAGAGGATGTTGCCCCTTCACCAGGCTCCCTGCAGCCAAGTGAGGGGCCTGGAGAAAAGCCAGGGGCCTACCTGTGCACACCAAGCAGCTCACAGCTAAACCAGCCTGCCTAGGACTGCTCGACACCCATCCAGGGTCAGCGTAATCAAGGCATGCCAGCCTACGGCTTCTCCTTTCCCTGCAAGTCACCACTGCAGATAGGCTGGGGGTAGCTCCCAGGGGCACTTTGAAGAGTACCATCCTATGGAGGTCAAGGTTGCAGGCAGAGGGTACTTTGGAGCCAGAACTGGATAGAATGAAGGTCATGTGTAGAAAGAACTAACAGCTCAATAAACTTGGCCTTGACTTTGACTCAGCCTTTGACTCAGTCTTTTGACTACCAGAAAGGGCCCTATGGGGTGAGGGTGGCACTCTGGGTGGAGTCTCATGCACTGTCCCTGGTCCTGCCCTGAGCTGAAGCCACTGAACATCAGAGAGGCACACACTGCTGTGAAACCCTTCACCTGCTCTTATCTCTTTAACAGATGAGAAAACAGGCTCAGTGGGGACAGCGAGCTGTCCTTAGCCACACCTGGGAGATGTAGACCAGGAAAAACACTAGCACTGCCTTCCAAATTAGTTCATTCTACATCACTACAATAGAATATCTGAGGCAGGCTAACTACATAAGAAAAGAGGTTTACTTAGCTCAGTCTGGGAGCATCAAGGACATAGTATTGGCATCAGCTAGGCTCTGATGAGGACCTCATATCATCTTGGCAGGAGCCAAGAAGTCACAGGACCAAGAAGTCACAAGGAAGGAAACCAGAGAGACAAGGGTCCCATAATCCTTTCCAAGGGCACACCCTCAACTGGCCTAAGGACCACCCACTAGTCCCCACCTTTTAAAGGCCCTAATACCTGAGGATCAGGCTGTCAACAAGGAACCTTTAAGAACTCAAAGCATTTCTCAACCACAGCCCTTTGCTGAGCCCTTTGCCCGAGCCTGGTGGTGGAGAGAGCCCTGTCCAGACCAAGGGAGCCAGCCTCCCCGCAAAGCCTCCAGGACAAATTCACCCTTAAACCAAGTTTCAGCTTTCAAAATCAATCAGCTGAGTGGGTAACTTGATTGTTCTGTTTGTCCCCCAATCAATTCAGAAGCCAGTGATGAATCTTGGGAGATGACTTCAAATGAGAGAAGTCAGAGATCCCTGTAAGAGGAATAAGGACTTCCATGAGACAAAGGCAGATAGTGAGAAAGCACAGCAACCAGCAACTGGAGTCCCTGGCACAGCAGCCGGGAGCACGGGGCCTTGCCCAGCAGGCTGGCCACCATTCAGTCAGGATCAGAAGATGGTGGCAGACTCTTTTCAAGATGAGAGGCCACTGGCCAGAACAGTGTCACTGGCATTTGAAGGGGGCCTTTGGTCTATTAGATGGAAAATCTGTAGCCGGCCTGCTCCCTGCTGGAGCCCCCATCGCCACCTGTCAGAGCTGGAGGAGTTTCAGCAGCTGGAAGGCGAGGTGTGGCGGGCTGTGCCTGCAGCACCCTGGTGAACATGTTCTGTGGATTTCTGGTTTTCCTTTTCTCTCTCATTTTCAGGGGGCTTGCCTCGCCTGCTGTCCTTGGTAGGAATTTGTAGCCTGGGCAGTGCCCTCTGGAGGAAGGAGGCTGGCCTGTCTTCCAGACAGCTGAGCCTTTTTCAAGTCACTGCCCAGGAGTGGGTGCAGACCCTGCTCTGTCTGAGCAGAGACACACCACGCTCTGAGCTGCACTAGGAAAGACGTTGTGTTGTCATTACTGGCCTTTTACAGATAAGGCAACCAGGTAGAAAAGATAGAGTGACATGCCCAGGGGCCAGCAGCAAGGAGCTTCAGCCAAGGTCCCATGCCATTTCTGATGATTTCTGAAACGCTACCCCCACCCACTCTTGCCTGAAATTCTCCTGTGGGGAGCCCTGTGGGGAGCCCAGTGGCTCATGTTCCAGCAGAGCCTGTGCACGCGCTTGTTGTTCATCTCTCTCCAGATGAACAATTCTGGGGATTGGAGTTCACACTACCTGTGGGGAATCATTAGCCCTGAGCCTCAGTCTCCTCATCTGTTAAACAGGACTCATCCCTCCACAGGATTTACTGTCCCTTCTGGAGCAGGCGGTCCCTTGCCCTGCTGCTTTAAAGTGACAGTGCTGCCCACAGTGAGGAATGACCTTCCTCCTCTGGGTCCTTCCAGCTGCTTGTACTTACCAGCCTTCAAGGTGCAGCGAGGGGGCGTGGCCCTGGCCCCTGCCCAGCAGACAGGCCAGGCGGGCAGAAAGCCTCCCACCTGCTCGTCTCGGGACAGGAGAGCAGGCAGGAGAGCTGGCCTGCGCAGCACCTCTGCAAGGGTCCATGGGTCCAGCTCCCATGCCAGCATGATCGGACTGTGCATTATCCCTGAGTTTTGACTTTTTAGATTAGAGAAGCAATACGTATCATTGTAAGAAATCTAACAGAAAGGTATAAAAAGAAGCCATGAGCCACCTGGAGCCTGGTCACGGTGCCAGTGGGGCATTTCCTCCAGCTGTCCCTCCAAGCACTCTGTACAGTGCAGCAGGGGTCTCATCTTCTCTCTCAAGGTCGAGGAGCCTGCTCAGAAGGTGGGCACACAGCATGTCCCACCAACGGGCCCCACGTCAGAGGAACCTGTGAGGTGGGCTGGCTTGGGGACTGCAGAGGGGTGAGGCCCCAGTAGCAAGGCAGAGGAAGGAGCTGCTGCCCTGTGAGTCCTAGAGCCTGTGCCGGGCAGTGTCCTAGTCCCGGGGAGGTGGGGGATAGGGCAGCCATAGATGAGCTGAGCTGGGCTAGAGCAAGGGTGAGTGTTATGTTATAGAAAGTAACCACACTTCCCCATGCTTGTCCTTAAGGTTGCCAATACCCTGAATCTCCTAAGCTTCGTTACCTGGGGTCCTTGGTCTGAGAGGCCAGGCACAGGATTGTGTGCCCACGCTCGGCTGAGCAGCACGGGTCTGAGCCCCATAGCACTGATGGGAAGAGGCTCTCAGCTAGAAGCCCAGCCCATGCCATTCCTGGGCTGCCCTGGTGGATAGGGGCAGACTGGCCACACAGGGTGCCGGAGAGTCCAGTCCAGGCCAGACTGATGGCTCCTCGGTGGCAAGACCCAGTGCACACTGCCGGCAGCCCCGCCTCTCGGCAGGTTGGGACTACCTGGGGCTGTCTCTCCTCTGCCCGCCTAGCTCCGTGGCTCCTGGCTATACTCACCCACCTCTGAACATGTACACACACTGTTCCGGTGCTGGCCCACCAGAGAGCCTGCAGCCCGGCCCCTGTAATTCTCCCACAGCTGCCCTGCACTGGGACCCCTCCCAGGCTGTGTGACAGATCTCAACTCTGAAGTGCTGGGGGAAGAGCAGGATCGAGACCGTGCCCCTGACAGCATGGAGCAGGGCCTGCCAGTTCACCACACCTGACAAACTGCACAGCTATGCGCAGGCAGTTGGGTTCGAACCAGGAAGCTTTATTTACACAGTAAAAGTAACAAGCAAATTCCTGAGACTAGAGCGGCTCTAGTGCAAGACAGTCAAGGCCTGCGCAGGGAGGACAGGCTGCGGTGGGTGGCGGTGGGGGACAGACCCAGCGCCCGCTGCACACAGATGGACTTGCCCCAGCAGGGGCCGGGCCCAGCACTCTGCTGGTCGCCACGCTTCCTGAAGCTCTGCCACACCAACACCGCACAGGTTGGGCTGGGAAAAGCACAACCCTAGCACAGCCTGGATGCCACCCGTCACCCAAGCCCCGGACATCGCCCTCATGTACTGACATCACAATTCATTTGCCAACAAGACTATGCTAGAAGGTCAGACTATCCTACCTAGGCTACAAGAGCTCCGTTTCGGTCTGTAATTTAAAAAAACAATCTCATCAGAGGCATGGGTCCCTCGGGCTGGCGCCACAGGAGGGATGTGGCTGCAGCACGGCTAAGGCATGGTGTCACGTCGTGGCCTGCACAAGGCTGCGCGCACCTGGCCAGGTGGCACCACCCCAGGGGGTGCTGTCACAGGTGGTCTTGCTCAGCTGCCCACTCGTGGCCACAGAGCCCATGTGCCTTCACCCTCCTGGGCAGAGGTGGGCACAGGGTCCTGGGGTGTGTGTTAACTTCTGTGGAAGCTTGCTGGGACAGGCAGTGCCCTGAAGGTACCTCAGCCACATCAGAGTGTGGAAAAGCCCCCCATCTGCGCTAGGAGACCCTCCTGGAAACTGGGGTTTCTTTTTAATGTGGACTTTTCCTTTATTTCAATTTTCTTTCAGCACACAAATTCACAAAACTTTCCTGCTACAAAAATTTTGTTGAAAAGTAAGGCTTTCTGAGAATGCAAATCCATATGTATGGTCAGAACAAGCTCCCTGGGGACCTGCATGCATCTGCCCATGGACTCTGGGCCAGGCTGCGGCCCACCACCCACGAGTAAGGCAAGAGGGTGTGCGGTCATGTAAACAGTCAGGCTGCAGCCCTGACCCCAGGCCTGGTGCCCAGGCAGACAGCAGCCCCTGTCAGTCCAGTGGCTTTTGCATTGAGTGGGGTGTGCCATGTACTAGAGAGCCCCTCTTTCACGGCAGCTTGCTGGAGCCCAGCCCTGCTCTCATCCTCCGGGGCTCTTGAGCAGGCAGGCAGCCTGGCACAGCCCACCTCTCGGGCCCTGCACTTCTTCAGCCTCTGTGTGGAAGCAAGAATCACACGCAGGCCCGATGAGGGTAAGGCTCCTGCTGCTGCTGCTGGCTCTATAGAGCTACCATGCTGGTGGGGTGACACCCACCATCCTTGAGGACAACCACATGGGGGCCAGAAAGGGCCTCCCAGGTGACCCTCCCTCCCAATAGCTCCAAGACAGGGAGACCTGGGGCCAGTGGAATGGGGCAAAGGAAAGGCCTTTGGGCTATGTAGCTGCTGAGAAAACAGTGGGGCACCTTCTAGGTGGGGCTTGCTCTGCCCAAGCACGGGCAACCACGATCCAACTGAGGGCCTTCCTTCAAGCAAAGGACACCTGCCATCTTCTCCCCTAACTGCAGCTAACTGCTGCTACTGTGGCCTTGGGCCAGAGGCTTTGGTAGGACAGAACAGTCAAGAGGAGTTGAGGAGACTGGAAGGACCAAACCCTGCCCTGGGATGGGGTCATTTCTGCCTGGAAGTGCCCCGGAAGTGGCTCGGGGAAGGTGGGGAGGATGAGGCTGTGACTCAGCAAACTCACTGCTTGCCTTTCTGCCATCAGGCCTGGGGTAAGGCGGGCAGGTCTGAGGACAGGCCACCCTACCACAGCCCTATGACACACACTTGCCGCCAGGTGCCCCCTGTCCTGGCTATAAAGAAAGACAGCTGGCAGCCACTCCCCAGCTTAACCTTGGCTGGCCCTGTGGAAGGGACGGGAGAGGGAATTCTGCCTCTGCCTTCCACAGGAAGGGCTGTGTTCCAGGTGGCCACCCTTGGTATGGCCACTCCAGATGCCAGAACTTCTTATCCTGGGCTTTCTGGGGACATGAGGCACTGGCATGTGCTCTCCACAGTCTCTCAACAACTACCCGCCTCCTCCAGGGCTGCTCTAAGAAGATAGGGCCTCAAGGCCCACCATGCAGGGATCAGGCACGATGCCCCTGTCCACCGAGCCATGGCTCTCTGGTTTGGCTTTCCAGCACTTCTGGTGGGAGTGACAGCGAACCCCTTGCCACTGGATCTGTCTCACCCAACGCAACCATTGTGCTGGCCAGCCCGGGATGGCCCACAGGGGTCTGGGGGCCACCAGGTAGGGGCTTCCTGAAAGCATCTTGCGGCTGATTTGATTCCACCACCCTTTGGATGTAAGTAAAAAGTGAAGGTTTAAACAAAGTTTCCCAAATAGGGTCTTTCTTTAGGAGAAAGGTGAGAACCATAGGACTCGGCCTGCAGAGGTGAGGTGTTCGCTCATCCACCAGGATGACTGCAAAAGTGCCCGTGGCCATGCCGGCGAACTCGCGAGAACGTGCCAGCTATTTTTAGCCTTATGGGAAAGTGAGCCACTGCTTCACAAGCCAGCCCACTTGCTCGTGTCTGCGGCAGATGCCAAGTTTGCTAAAAGCCAGATTCCCAAAGGTAGAGCCTGTGGGGTCTGTGAGGCGGGCCGGGAGCTGCCCAGTGCAGACCCTCGGGGCAGTGCTGGAGGAGCCAGGGTGCGCGCGAAGCAAGCCGAGCCACAGCTGGCCCACCTCCGAGGGGCAGCACCTAGCCTGGGCTTCCGCAGCACACAGGGGCAGATGTCTTGAGGTGGGCAGTGCACATGGATTAAAGGCAGAGTGCCCAAGAACATGAGAATGTTCTGGAAATGCAGCAGGGGGCTCACAGGCCCCCAGCCAGGCCTCACAGAGTGGCCAGCAGACACCCTCCACCCTGAAATGCCCACAGGGCCTAGGTCTGTGCATCTGCTCACAGCTCCTGACTCCTGAGGACATCCTGTGTCATGGTATCACTGCGCTCACCTGAGTGAGGACACGGGAGCCATGGGGAAGGCTGCGCTTGCCAGCCCTGCCGCAGGGGAGTGTGGGAGGCTCTCCACGCCATGGGAGGGGCGTGTGGGTGTGTCTTCTGGCCAAGAGATCCACCATCTCTACCCAACCTGGACAGCTTCTAAGAAGCACCCAGGATTGTTCCCTGGCCTTGAGTGGACATGGCTTCCTCACTCATGGGCCACAGCAGCCCCCACATGTGGGATTAAGGCCAAGCGGCTCTGGTGTTACTACAGGAGGGGGCATCTCCTGAATCTTCCTGGACCTGGAGTTGGGAGACCTGGGAGAGAAGGCACAGAATAAACGGAGTGAGAGAAGATGTGGGCCAACTCCCAGAGTGAACCCAAGTGAGGCCAAGAAGGGCCAGGGCACAGCCCAATGGATCCTGGCCCCAGCCCTGTTCAACACCCCCCAAGAAACAAGGCGGAAAAGACCAAACCATGAAGCTGCTCTGCGGGCCCCAGCAGTTCCGTGGATCTGGTGGCTGACACAATCGACAGCTGGTGAGAGACCAACTCGTCCCACCATGAGGCACAGTAGGGCCAGCCTTCACAGAACATGGGAGACGGCGGGCAACCCCTGGGACCCAACACCTCTCAGGAAGCTTTTGTCAGGCCCAGGAGCTGGGCTTCTCCTACGAGTGTCCACCAAGAGCCCAGACGGAGGCCCACTGATTCTAATGTACCCCCACCCTGGACCAGGGCCCATGGCACCCTCAGTTTTTCTCTATCTGCTCGATGTCCAACTCTCCATCCAGGGAGCAGAGGCTGTTCGCGGCAGCCCCGCGGTCCCTCCAGGCTGTGGCCAGCTCCCCCCTTCTGTTGCAATCTTCGTCCAGGGCACAGCCATCTGACTCCTCGCAAGAAAGGTCCTCTTGGCAGGTGAGGCGATCCTCGAAGGAGGGGGGAGGAGGCTCAGGGACTGGGGTCCCGGCAGGGGTCCTGCCTCCGGGGCTGGAGGCTGAGGCTGAGAGCAGGGCGGTCCAGGACCGGGTGTTGCTGACATGGAGGGCGAAGGGGCTCTGGAGGCTGCAGTCCTCCATCCCCGCGCTGAGGCAGCTGAGGCTGCTGAAGGTCTGACAGTTCTGTGGAGGAGCAGACACACAGGTTACTGAGGGCTGCACCCCTCCTGGAACCCAGGACCACACACCCCACAAGCTGGGCTAAAACCTAGCTGGCACTTGGTCTGCCAGGTTGCAGCAAGATCACTGGACCCTGGACTTATTCACGAAGACAGAGCCCTGGCCAGTGAACACTCTGTGCTAATAAAAAATGCAAAATTTAGCTCTTTACCAATGTAACTGGCTAAAAGTACAAACAAGACGGCGCTCAGTTCCGCAGTGAGACAGGCATACTTGCAATACTCAGGGAGGCCTCTCCCGAGGGTCTGGGCAGTGGTGCCCCTGCGCCCGCACCGGGGCCCTTCACCACAGCTGTCCACCGTACGTGGAACTGGCTCCAGGAGCCCCTCCTCAATGCCCAAGGCTCTTATATAAATGATGTAGTATCTGTACAGAACCTGCACACATCCTCCCATACTCCTGAAATCATCTCTAGATTACTTACAACGCCCATTATAATGTAAATGCTATGCAAATAGTTGTTCTACCATATTGTTTAGGGAATAATGACAAGGAGTTTGTACATGATCATTACAGATGTGATTATTTTAAAAATAGTTTTGATCCAAGGTTGGTTGAATCTGAGGAAGCAGAATTCACGGACACAGAGGGATGACTGAATTAGGATTTTTATCTTAAGACAACCATTTAAAACACATGCACAGACTCAGCAACATGAACTTGTTTTTTCAAGTGCTAGGGATTGAAGCCAAGGCCTTGAGCATCTAAGAACACACTCTGCCACTGAGCTATACCCTCAGGTCTGACATGAATGTTCTTAGTCACTGTTAGTCACTGGAAAATGAAAAAGAACAGAGTCACTCAAATCCCCTATACGGATGGTCAAATAAAGCATGCGTTTTCAGACAAGGATCACGATACAGCTGTCACACCGGATAAGGCAGAAGGGATCTTACTGACACAGAGCCATACTCATGGTGAGAGGCCTGAGTGACACAGCAACCTCACCAGGACACACTGCTGCACACAGGGGCTGGAATCCTACCACGCACCTCCCATGATCCACATGGTGAAACAGGACCAAGACAGCTTGAGTTGCTGTCTGCACTGGGTGTGGATCAGAACTATCCAGTATCTGATTCTAGAGTTCTAGGCCCTGGCTGGAGGTGGAGATGCAGCATCTCTGGGGGACAATGGCCTACTTGGCCTTAAGCAAGCACTGGGGACGGGGGGTGGGTCGCTGATCTGCTGGAGGAGGGCCAGGCTCCAGCTGCTTCTTGCTCACCAGCTCATCTGGAAGACGCGCATACTAGACCTGGCCTGTGTTGAAGGCCCGTGGAGGCCTTAGAGAGGAAGCCCGAGAGCTCCGCTGCCACCAACGCTGCCTCTGTGTGGGCCTGCCAGAGCAGTGGGTGCAGCCTGAGCATGACTTGAAAGGACAGGCCTGATATTGCACAGTTGAGTACAAGTAAACACTGGTTTTCTTCTCCCTAGGGACTGATGCTTGGTCTAGCAGCAGATGGGACAGAGGCTGTGGCAGTGAGAAACACCCCCAGCTTAGCCCCAGACATTCCCAACAGGACCCACAGCCACACGTCCCATAGATGGAGTGCCACAGAATAGCTGTGCACAGACATA
This sequence comes from Geosciurus inauris, assembly GCA_004024805.1. Classification (NCBI taxonomy): domain Eukaryota; kingdom Metazoa; phylum Chordata; class Mammalia; order Rodentia; family Sciuridae; genus Geosciurus; species Geosciurus inauris. The sequence continues at coordinate 115,038 of PVHX01000871.1, read as the reverse complement.
AGGGAGAGGAACTTCAAGCTTTGGTATTTTCCCTGTACCCAGGGACTTGGAGCACCTGTCACCTCTTGTGCCATACACATGCCAATGCCAAGAGCACAGACCTGTCTCAAGGGCCCTGGTCCTTTTAAAGTCCACAGTGTTTCTGTGTTGCTTTGAAATCAAGATGATCACCAGCTGTCACAGCAAACAAACTGCTGGAACAGTCTTGGCAGATGGAAAATAAAAGGCACTCCCCCTGGAGGCAGGCAGCCGCACCTGCCGGGGCAGCACAGCGCTCCTCTGCACTCGGAGGAAGTGATTCTGACAGTTTGCTTCTCTTGGAATCTTCTGCTAAACGGGAAAGGTAAAAGCTGAGGTTCTGGGAGGCTCAGTACTGGGATCTAGGGGAAAGGGGTGGAGTCACCAGCTGCAAGCCTCTGGGAGTTGATGCAGCCCCCATGTACAAAGGACATTCATTCCCCTCCACAGTGACACTTCCAGGTCAAGCAAACCTGACACCTGGCAGGGCGGAGGCTTCACATGCCTGTGAAGGAAGGATCTTTCTCGACCAGCCTGAGCAGGACAGGGCCCAGCCTGAGCAGTCTCAACCCACGTGACCATGGCCTTGCTGAGCCAGGCTGCCTGGTTGGAGGAAGACCTGGAGCAGGGCCAGGATCAGTCAAGGGCGCAAGAGCCCAGGGACCCAGACCTGCCCTTTCCCATCCCAGGCTGGGCAAGAGTAAACATACACAACGTCCAATCCAGGCCCCAGTGCCTTCAGTGACCTGCTATGGGTGACAAGGCTCTGACACCAACATGGGTCTCACCATGTCTGTTCAGTGTGCAGAGCACGAAACACACGTCCCTATTCCCCATGAGATGGAGTGTAGACAAGGCAGGCTGTGGGCAAACTGGCAGAGATAGCTCCACACTTAGCACTGGCTCCACTCCCCACCCTCCTTCCTGCCGGTGTTGTCCACCAAACCACCTGAGAAGCAGTGGCAGGTCCAGATTTTCTGCCGATGTGACAGTGCATGTGGTCTGAACGTGTGTCCCCAGACCCACAGGTTGATGCTTTACCCTCGGGCACAGCATTAGGAGGCAGGGCCTTGGGAGTGACGGTTACGAGGGTGGAGCCCTCACGAGTGGGGTCAGTACCCTGACGGTGGGCCTGAGGGAGCTCGTGGGCCCCTCTGTCACATGAGAACATGGAAACATGAGAAGGCGCCTCCTCAGACCCAGAACCTGCTGGTCACAATCATGGATTTCCTGACTTCTAGAACTAAAGAAAGAAGTTTCCATCGTTCCTCAGTTCCTCACGCTAAGGTCTTGTCAGAGCAGCCTGAAACACTAAGACCCATGGTAAGTATTGGCCACAGCCCACACGGGGTGCTGGGGACCCCTATTTGCTGGACCTGGAGAGGGCTGAGTTCAGACAGGCTATTATAGATGCAGACTTCACCTCGCACGGCACCTCCCCAACAAACCTCCCTGACTTCTGGGCTGTGGCCTGTCTGAAAGATCAGGGTAGTCAAGGACCCAGGGCCACCCTTGCCCTAGCTATCTGGAATAGTGGGCCCAGCTTGCTCTGCAGAAGGATGAGAAGTCATTAAGGTATGGGTGGTGAGTCTCGTCACAAACACCACCCCTACACCAACATTCCTGAAAGGTCCCGTCCCTCAGCTGTGAAGTCAGGTGTCACCTGGAAAAGTCTGTTGACTCAGCTCAGCCATTTCAGCCACACCAAGAGCCACCACTGAGCGCTCCAGCCGGAGGCCCGTCCCACCTGCCAGGGAGGAAGGCCGCTGCCACAGCGGGGCAGTGTGCGCGCTGCCCAGAAGCCGTTCCCAGCAGCCCACCCCAGTAGACACCCGGGGCCCGCCCGGCCTCTCCAGGAGCTCAGCCTTTCCCCATGGAGCTGCAGGAGCCTGTTGGAGGCCCAGAGGCCTGAGTGTCCCCAAAAATGTCTGGGGTAAGTTCAAAGTGTCACATGAACACGTCATTCCAAGGTGCTCTGGGGCAAACTATCCCTCACCTGCCAACTTCTGTTCTCTTGAGGCCCAGCCTGGCCCAGGAATAGGCCACCTACTAGGGTATAGGCCTGCCCAGATAACAAAGTCTAGTAAGAACCGCCCATGTGGCCTCAGATGAGTGGCCAGAGATCTTAACCCCACTCCTAAAGTCTGCAAGAGGCAGACAATGGCAGCCTGCTGGAGGGGCAACTCTGGAATGAAGGCCCCGTGTGCTGAGCTCTCCACTAGACCCACCAGAGCTCGGCCTTAACCAGCCAGGACAGCGGCCATGGCCACACCTGGCTCTCCAGCTCGGTCCACCCTACCCTGTCTCCCCAGGGCTTCCCAACCAGGAATGACAGCCCCTCTTCTGGGGGACTTCTGAGCAGACACTTGTTCTGCAATACCCCTCTGGCTCCAGGCTGGGCCCTGGGACAGCAAAGGGGCCCAGGCCTTGCTTTCCAGGTGCAAGTTGAACTCTTCCCCTCAGGACACATGAACTCAGTGGGGGATGTGGCCACCTGCTCTGCTGAGCCTAGGGACCATCAAGCAGGCACGTCAGAGGGACTCCAGGAAGATCTGAGCTGCAAAAGCATGTTTCCCAAGTAGGGACCCAGGGAGGCAAGGCCTAGGTGGGGCAGGAACAAGGGCACAGCTCCTTCCGGGAATGATGGCTGGGGGCAGAGAAGCTTCCAAACCCACGATTCTCCCCCCACCCACAGGATCAGGTATCCAAGAACAAGGACAGGCTGGTCAGCGACGTGCTGGGGAACGCACAGCATCGCTTCCCTGGTCCCGGTTTCTTCTCCTAACAGGGGCCTTCTCACTACCCCGCAGGGCTGGAGGAGGAGGGCAGGGAGCACGGGTTCTAGTCAGAAGCACTGGGACCTTCCACTAACCCAGCGGCCTGGCTTCCTGCTTCCTCAGGGACTGTGGCCCCTGGCCCAGCTGCTTCCCACAGTGTTACACAAATACAAAGCAAATGGATGCCCAATCAGGGGCTACTGGATCCCTTCATCCACAGAAACCCCACCTCGTTAGGCCATGAGTGATGGTGTGACAGCTAATAGCTGCCCTTCCAGAAGAGTTCTGGGCTGGGAAGCCTAGGAGGTCAGGTGTGGTCCGTGGACAGGCCGGGTGCACATGCTCCCTTCACTGTGGGCAGGGTCACATCAGGTGCCAGCCACACTCCCAGGCTCCAGGCTGAGGCCTACCTTCTGCTATGTTCACCTCTCTGCTCGGCTTCACCCTGTCCCACGGGCACCCCTGCCATCCCCCTGGACTTCTCCCCAGAGCTCTCCCTCCATCACTCACCCAACAATCCCTGGCTCGGGCTCTGCTCCTAGGGACCCCAACAACTGCCAAAGGCGCTCCACGTGCTACTGTAAGGTCTGCTGTGCACCTGACTGCCAGTGCTATTGTCCTTTCCAGAACAGCACTCTAAGCCCTGGGCAGAAACTGACCACTGGGCCCTGCCAGGAGTCCAGCTGTTCACACAGGTTGCTGGGGACACCATTCCTTGAGTAGCCAATGTCCTCAGAACAGTGCCCATGTGGGTGTCCTCTTGGCTTCTGACGGACAGACCCGACTCCCAGCGTGTGCGTACTACTCTCTCTCGGACCAGCAGGGCCTCCTCTCTGCGGCCGTCATTCTTCAAGGATGGTACATTCTCTTCCCTTTTCAATGCCATCTCTCTCTTTATAATCCAACCTCTTGGCCACTTTGTAGTGCAAGTCTTAGGGAGCCACTCAAATCTAAAAAACAGGGCATCAACAAGCCCAGCCCACGAGGCTGTGTGGGTAGCCTGGCCCCAGCTGGCCTTGCAGTTGCCCTGCTGGACACTGCAGGGCCTGAGGCTCTGCCTGAGCACAGGCATTTCCTCTCCAGACACACACACGAGAACAGAACTATCCAAATGTCGAGAGAATACGAGGCCCTGAGAATGGATGGCCAACGGCCTGGAAACGTTTTCAGTCTCATCTGTGCTGGGGCTGGCACGGAAACAGGCAAGACAGCGAAGCATGTGGTTTCCTCGGGTGTTTTTCAAAAACTATCTCAGAAAAGAAAAAAAGGCACACACATACTTTTGGCCTATCTTTAACCCATCTTTGGTGAATCTGAATTATGCAGGAAGGCTGTGCTGTCCCACAGGAAGCCGCCGCCCCATCCCCTGGGGCCAGAGGGTCAGGTGATGGGCTTTGCTCCAAGACTGCCCTCCCTGCCCCATGTGGGTCTGGTGTCAGGTGCTGGAGAGCACAGCAGCCCTTCCCCAGGGCTGCGGGCCCTGTCTTCTGGGCAGCTGTTTCACATGGCTGCAGCCCGGCACTACTTCCTGTGCTGGGAGGTGAGCTGTTTGCCCAGGTCTATGTTGGTGCCCACTCTTTAAAAGGGCAGCATGCTCAGCCCATCTCTGCAGTCTCATCTCTGGGCCCTGCTGAGGGTGGACTGCCTCCTCACCCTCAGGAATGAGGGAAATGCTGGCTACAAAACCCAGGTGGGGGAAGCCCTGTTGCCAGGGCCCAAAAATAGGAAATAAAGTCTTAGAGGCTTGGAGGCCTCTGGGGCCTAGGCAGTGCCACTGTTTTGGCACCGAATATTCTAGGTTTTCCCAGATCACAGGCTCTAGAAGCAAACGGCCCAGTGGGGGCGGTAAACACCTGCTGGGTGGAAGGCCCTGGGGAGGTCCCAGTCTTCCTTTTTGCTTCCTCAGCTCAACTCTGCAGAGGCCAACACCTGCTTACCAAGCACCTGCCAGGGGCTGGAAGGACTGTGGCCACCCCTCCCAGATACCAGACCAGTGGGGGACAGAGACTATAGACAGATTGTCTCAGCTCAGGCTGGTCAGGCTAATGGGGCGGGACCATTTGTCTCTTCTTAAAGAAAAGAGAAGAGGGTCAGAAGCAGCAGCGAGGCGCTCCAGATCTCTGACATCACTACCAGGTCTCAGAGGCCTAGGTAGTTACAGAACAGGTATGCTGCCTGGCCACAAGGTCAGGCCACCCTGACAGTCACCCCAAGAGGAGAGATACCAGCTCAGGTTCCCCTTCAGGACTCCCCCTCTCCCAACCACGCTTGGCCTTGGCTACCCCTGCTCTTTTGGCTTTCCTGGGCCACTGTGCCGCTCTGGGAGCACCTCCCTGCCGTGTTCTCTGCGCAGGAGTCCTGCGTGGTAATCCTAGAGGCCCCAGGACCAATTGGAGACAAAGATTATAAGGACAATGACCCCTGGCCCCTGGCCCGGGTTGTCATTCTTGGGTATAACCCATTCTCAGGCACAGGCACCCAACAACCTGGGCGTCCAAAGACTAGACCAAAGGCTGAAAGGCCAGGCTGTCACCTGCTGTCCCAGACCCAGGGAGGGTAACGGTGGGTTCCAGAAGACCCTCCACTGTCACCAGCCATCCACTGGGCTGCCAGGAAGGAGTGTCTTCATAACAGGGACTTCAAAAATCAACCTAACTGGCTTAGAGAGTTGTCAGAGGTCACTGGAGTGACACTTATTGGACCAAACCTTTGTGACAAGCCACTGCCTGGCCTCCACCCTAGCCACCTCACTGCTCTCTACGTGTGCTCTGGCTCCTTCTCTGTCACATGAACTCCCCTCTATGGCCAACCCTTCTGGCAGCCCAGTCCATGTGTCCTTGCCCACTGACAGACTTCTTCCCATCTACCAAACCCAGCCACTCATCCTTCCGCCTGGAAGCAGTCTCCAGGTCCCCATCAGGCACACAGGAAGCCCTGACCTTGAACCCACTCTGCCCAACTCAGGGACTGGTTCGCAGTGGGGCTCCTGTGGCCTGCACCCCAGGGTGCTGCTGGTGCCCATAGCCTGCATAGCAGCGGACGCGACTTCTGCATCAGGTCCAGAATGGTGGACGGCTCAGCCTAAGCGTGGGGATGTGAGGCCCATGGCAAAGGCCCCCGGAGCCTTGCGACTGTTTCTGTGGAGAGCCTTCCTGTGGCCCACATGGCACGGGGCTTGTGCAGTCGCTTTGCTTGCCGCTTGGTGTGAAGAGAATTCTTTGCCTAACAAAAATCAAGGACCTTTCCAAAGCACACAGGGATCTGGCGGGGGGCCAAAGCTAATGCTCCTGAGCCCACAGTTCTCAGGGCAGAACCAGTCAGCAGGACATGGGTGGCTTCCACAGTAGGACTAGGGACACAGAGGTGAGTCCAGGGCCCTCAGTGGGGATGGTGTCCGCTGGTTGCTATTAAGCTGCCTGAGGCTAGGTGCCACATGGAGAGGCAGGGCTGCTGAGAGCTGGAGTGCCCTTGGCCCTGCTCCAGCAGCCCCACACCTCCACTCCAGATGCTGGCTTCCATGAAGGACACCTGGAGAGTGGGAGTCCTTTGTGGAAAAGTGAGCAAATCACCGCCTGGTTTAGCCATCTCATGTTGCAGACAGGCAGACTGAAGCCAAGGGAGAAGGACTTGTCCCGAATCTCACAGCTAGGAGTCCAGGTCTCTCAACTTCCGGGCCATGCGGAAGCATGCAGCCCTCGGGCAGCAGGCAGTGTGGAAATGGCCACACGGTCTTGGGCTGCAATCCCAGCTTGCTATGCTTGGTGGGACCCTGGCAGATCATTCAACTGAGCCTTAGTTTCTCATTTGTACCAGGCTAATAAGAGCCCCCAGTAAAGCCAGTCTCAACTATAGGGGTCAGTGATGAAGACCATGTGTGAAGAGTGCTGCTGGCCCAAGCGCCCACCTTCCCGCTTTGCACCTCCCCTCCACACTAGGCACGGAGGGCATGCTCATGGCTCTGCGCACCCAGCAACACACAGCAAAGAGGTCCAGGATCTTGGCTTTTGGTACAGAATCTATTCCCAACTGCCCTAGTTTCTGACAAAAACCTGCTTTGAGAGCAAGAAGACAGGCCAGCAACACAAAAGATAAAATATCTAGGCATATATTTATAAGAACTCACAAAACTGATACAAGAAAATCCCACAGAACAGCAAAGTAGGACTGAACATACACACATCCTGGATCAAGGATGTGAAACTCAGTCTGGAAAAGGAATGAATTCTGAAATCCAACCCCAACTGGAAATGTCAACAGGACTTCCAACCCCAATGGTCTTAAGACAAGCTGCTTGGGGCTGGGGTTATGGCGCAGTGGTAGCGTGCTCGCCTAGCACACGTGAGGCACTGGGTTCGATCCTCAGCACCACATAAAAATAAAATAAAGATATTCTGTTCGCCTACAACTAAAAAATAAATATTTTTTAAAAAAAGACAAGCTGCTTTGTTTCAAATTTTTAATAGAAAAATAAACAAGTGAGATTGGTCAGGAAAGCTCTATAAAGAACAATAAAGAAAGGCTAACCCTCAGAAGTGTAGCCTATAACCATATAACATGTTAAAACCTATTATGAACTCTCAATAATTGAGTATCTTAGTACTTGTGTACATAAAGAGGCTAATGAAATAGAAGAGAATGCTCTAAAATAGACCCAAATTACTGAGTAAAGCATAAAGCTGGACTATCAAAGAAGAGAGGAAAAGATGGGATTTTCAATAAAAGGCAACGCCACACATGGGTAGAGAAAAAAAAGGTTGGCTCCTTCCTTGGCCTTGACCCATTCACAGGATGAACTCCACAGAGACCAAAGACCACAATAAAAAAACCACAGAAGAACCAGAAAGCAACAGGAGAATCCCTTATATTCTTGGGGTAGAAAGGCCTGTTTAGAACTCTAAATCCAGAGCCACAGAAGAAATAATTCATAAATTTGATAAAAAGAGATACACGTCAAAAGATGCCAAAAGCACAGTGGTGCAGTCACTGTGGAGAATAGCCTGGCCGCTTCTCAAAATGCTGAACAGTTATCACGAGACCCCGCAATTCCACTCCTACGTATGTGCCCGAGAGAAATGAAAACATATGCCCATTTGTACACAAACATTCATAGCAGTATTATTCATATCAAAAGGCAGAAACAACTCAAAGGCTATTATTATCAACTGGTAAGCAGATAAATAAAATGTGGTGTATCTGTAAAATAGAGTATTATTGGTCACAGAAAGGAATGCAGTACTGACACATGTCATAGCCCTGATGACTCCTGAAAGCATTATGTGAAGGGAAAGACGCCAGACACAAAGGCCACATATTGTGAGTCCATTTATATGACATTCCAGAATAAAGAAATCCATAGACAGAAAGCAGATCAGTGGCTGCCAGGGGCTGGGGAATGATGGCCAGTGAGTACAGGGCTGCTGTGGGGTAACAAAATGCTCTGAAATGGACTGTGGTGATGGCGGCCCACCCTATAAATATCCCACAACCACTCAACTGTACTCTTCAAATGGGTGAATTGTGTGGTATATGAACTATATCAATAAAGCCCAAGAATGCCAAAGAACCAGAGTCAGAAAACAAATAAAAAATTACAAGTAAATGTCAGCAATTCATATCACAGGCAAAATTAATCTCCCTAATAAACAACTGAGACGAAAAAAACCAATGGTTCCAATTTTTTTTTAAAGGGCAAGTAAACAGAAGACAAGGACACACAAGAGCCTTTAAATATATGAAAGATACTCCATTGATCAGAAAAACACAAACAAAAAGGACAGAGAAAACCCATTTTTACCTAGCTGGTTGGCAAAAACACGTCTGACCAGCCTCAGCTGAGGAAGTGGAGGGAAACAGGCCATCCACCGTGCACTGGGCAAGAGGACAAGCCTGTGACCTAGCAAACCCACGGGGGGATGTACTCCATGAGGGACATGGTTGCCCACATCCAAAAGAACTCATGGGCACTGCGCTTGCTGCTGAGGGAGGTTGGCGACAGCCCAGGAGCCTTGAGTGGGGCCGGGGCAGTCGGGGCCCTTCACCACACTACCAGCCCGCTGCTGCCCCAGGAACGCCTGCAGGCTAGTGCGCAGGAAAGCAAGGTTCACACACTCCCGGACAGCAGGCCATTTTTTGTATATTAAAAAAGGAGAACAAAATAAGAATCAAATTCCTCTTTGCTTAGATTTATGTACAGGAAGGAACATATTATAGTTTGGATCTTAATGTCTCCCACAAGCCCAGTGTGGAAGGCTTGGTCCCCAGTCTATGGCACTGTGGGGAGGTGGTAGAACCTTCAGGAAGTGGAAGTGGACCTTTAGTGGAAGGAAGTTAGGCCACTGGGGGCATGCTCTTAAAGGGGATGTTGGGGCCCTGGCCCCTTCCTGTTTCTTTTTCTCTTTTGGTACAAGAGGTTGAACTCGGAGGCACTTAACCACTAAGTCCTTTTTGTATTTATTTAGACACAGAGTCTCCATAAGTTGCTAAGGGCCTCACTAAATTGCTGAGGCTGGCTTTGAACTTGTGATCCTCCTGCCTCAGCCTCCCAAACTGCTGGGATTATAGGTATGCACCACCGTGCACAGCTTCCCGTTTCTCTCTTTGGCTTCCTGGTCAACATAAGGTAACAGACCCCTGCCATACACCCCACCACCATGATGTGCTGTGCTGATGATACAGGCCCAAAGCAACAAGACCAAGTAACCATGGCTCTGAAAATGTGAGTCAAAATAAGTCTTTCTTTCTTATAAATGGTTTGTCTTCAGTATTTCTGTCACAGTGATGGAAAGCTAACTAACACACAGAATAAAAAACAAGTCATGAACCTTAGGCCACCAGGGGTGGGGAGACAGGGGTCAGGGTTTACTCTATGTCCTACTCTAATTTTCAAATGTGTGATGTACTATCCAAAAAAATAAATAAATAAAACCATGTCCCTATGTGTGCAAACATTTATTTCAAGAGGAGGGGACACAGTGAGTCAGAAATGAGAAAAGGTTACAATCTTCAAATGGTGACTTGTATTTTTCAAAAGAGAAGCCCTCACCCTATTTTCATATTAAGTCTCTCTGATGTTTCTTTTCCACGGTTCTCTTCTTTTTTCCTTTTTTCCTTATTAGTAGGAACAAAGCTTTTGCATTTTTTAAAAATGACACTCTGAAAAATTATGTGGGCAAAAAATCCTACCAGTCCCAATTACCAAATGAAACCTGAGTTTCACACAAGCTTGGAAGGAGAAAGCATTCGAAAGGGGCCAATCCCTGACTGGCAGTGGCTACACACGCAGATCTCTGTACCATGCGGTGGGCAGCGTTTGCACGTGGCTGTTGGACTTCTACAGACCCCAGGAAGGGGGCATCCCTGGAACCACTCCCAATCGTGAAGGAGGGTCACAAGCTGCTACCACCCACCCACCTGGAGCTGGTCTGGGGCTTCTTGCTCCAGGGAAGAACTAAAAGACCCCAGGCCACACTGCCAGCTTGACCCAAGAAGCCAGTGTCCTCAGGGAAAGGAGGAGGCTGCTTCTGTCACAAATGGCTCCAGGGGGAATAGCTCCTCCTATCTCTGAGTAGCCTTGGTGGCTGCAGAAACACTTCCCATACATACTGTTGACAGACAGAGGGCCAGATGTCTACAGTTCTAGTGCATGTGAAGATGGAGCCCCAGTTCCACCTGTCCTATCTCTACACCTGGGATATGGGATCTCTGCCACTGATTAAGGGTGGCTTTGGGCAAATCACAACGGGAATGGTGGCTTGACCTTGGGGCTGCCTGCAGACCAGGTGAGGAGAGAGAGTGTTCAAAGTGTCAGATTCAGCTAGGTTTCCTTTCAATTTGTGGGGAGAGAACTCTTCTTTCCTCCCTAAAATAAAGCATCATGAAGAAAAGGCAAACACCGCAGATGCACAACCGTGCACTGATCTGCCCCAACAGGTCTCAGCACAGAAAACTCCAGAAGCAACAATCACCCCAACCCTTCACAGGTGGCCAAGTGTTGCCTTCCATGTGGGAGGTCCAATGAGACATAGGGTCCCAACACACCTCTGGGGGCCTTGGACAAACCTTGCTCCTCTCTGGGTCTTCATCTGCCCTCTACTCTGAGGAGCGGTCCCCCAGAGTCCCCCTTACAGCCTCACGGTGGCCTGCAGGTAGTGGGAGGCAACCAAACAGGCTCCAAGGACAGCTGGTTTCTGGCACGAGGCTACCTTCCACCAGGTGTGGCCTGGGAAAGTCCTGCCTGCTCTGGGCTCATTCCACAATGAGAGTCGTGGGCTCGAGGCTCAGGTGGCCCCACCCTGCCCTGAGAGGCTGCTACGCGGAGACCAGCTGTGACGAGACTTGGGGCCTGGCACCAAATCCAAACTGGACCTGTGCCACTGACAGGCATGGCCCTAAGCACCCACCTTCAGGCCAGAGTCTATCCTGAGCTCCAGACCCAATGGCTATGGATAGCCCTGCAGATATCCCGTGGGCCTCTCAGCTCAGCCTGTCTCCACCCTGATCTGGCACCCTCCCCCAGGCCTTCAGAACAAGAGCAAATGCCTCACTGCAGGCCCAAAGGCTTGGCCGGCCGTGAGGCCCACAGCCCATTCCTGTCTTACCACTCGCTCCCCACCCACTCAGCTGCCCCTGTAAACAACAAGCTCTCCCACGGGTGCCCTCCTGGGTCAGGATCACCCCTCGCCCACAACAAAACTCCATGCACATTTCACAGGCCAGCTGAAATGCCCAGTCCTGTCCCACAAAGCTTCCCTGGTGCCTCTGCTCTGCAAAAGGAGCCCCACGACACAAGCTGGCTGGAGGGCCCTGAAAAGCTCTGGCCCTGCCTGCCTGACGACCTCAGCCAGGGGGCCAGCCTCCACCAATGCCTAGAACAGGGCAGGGTGATCGAACAAATGGAAGGCTTAAAATGATGATCCACGAGGGATAGACCCCGCCTCTAACACCGGAACTAGGGTGTTCCTTGGCACATTATGCAATCCAAGTTTCTCTTTCCCCATCTGTAAAACAGAGAAACAGAATGGCCCTTTAGGGACTGTAATAAGGGATGAAGTGAGATCATGAATGGTGCCTGGCTCAGGGGTTTAAATACCAGTTGATGGCGCCCAGCGACACCAAGATGGATGGCGAGTAGCCCCAGGTGGAAGCAGAACCAGACGCCCCCGTACCCCACCCGCAGACTCTGGGAGCAAAACTCCCCAGCATGCTGTAAGGGAGAGGCCATGTTGTCTCCTCTCACTGGCCACTGGAGTCCATGGGGGCGACCACAAGGCAGCAGCCAGGCAGGCTTAGTCGGCATGTCCCAGCGTGCCCAGGCAGGGCAGATGGCTGTGGACATGCCCTCTGGTGGTGGGTGTGGCAGGACATTCCTGAGCACATTCTGCTTCTCTGGACTCAGCTGGCCCCACCCACAGAGCCAGAGGTGAGTGGCAGAGGCAAAGCACGCAGGCCGTGGTGCCCTCTGGGTCCTGGAGGGCCTGCCGTAAGACTCCCTTTCCTGGGGCTTTATCTGCAGGCCAACCAAACTCTTGCTTAGCTATGGAGAGGAGTGGCCTGCCCCCTTGCCTGGATAAGTTCCAATTCTCCAACCTGATCTCACGCCCTGACAGGGAGGTCCTAGTGCAGTGCTCCTGTGCAGCTGGGACACGTGGGGCTTCTACATTCTCAACCAGGATCAGGCTAAACCCATCACAGACCCCTGCAGGATGTGGGGATGGCAGGCAGCACCCAGGAGCTGTTTCCTTCAAGGGCAGCAGTAGTGCCAGCAGATTCCCAAGAGGCTGCCAAGAACGGAGCTCCCTTGGTGGTGGTGATGGCCCGGAGCATGCTCTCTGCCACTGGACACGGGTGGTCTGCCCCATCCAGCTCTAAGGCTTCGGGCAAATCATCGCAGGAGTGGTGAGGTGACCTTGGGGCTGCCTGCAGACAGGTTAGGAGAGAGAGCATGCAGACACCCCAGCACAGCAGAACATGGCCCCACTTGGAGGCCACACCACAGGCTCCGGAAGGGTTGGCCAGGGCGGGTCCCCGTTGCTTTGACTTTCCCAGGGACACACCTCAACATAACTGTGAACGTCCTGACAGGCTTATTTTTTCCCTTTCTATTTTTTCCCTTTTGTTCATTACTGTTTAACTGTTTGGCAGGATTTAAAAACAGCACTTGCACCCCCAGGCGTTCAGAAGGCCCAGCAAGCTCGCCATTCAAGGTGATGCATCGAAGACACTGCCTGGGGCAGGCCCTGGGTAAACCTCTCACCTCCATCATTAGTTCATCCTGTACCCCATGGCAGGCCCCACCAGCTTCCCAACTTAGGCCCAGAAAAGTTGAGGTTGGCTTGGGCAAACTCCCAGCACTTGCCTCGCGTGGGCCAGGCACAAATCTGGAACTGTTGTCCAAAGCATGGGTGCTACTGCAAGCGTCTCAGGATCTCACTTCTTCACTCTTCCAAAATGGATTCTCCAGAAGCCTATGGTCTTGGACTAGGGCAGCACCGTTGATCCCTCTTGTTCTGGGGCTTCAGCCTGTTGGACTGTGCAGCTACTGGTTCTTCCAGTTCTCCAGCCTGCAGACGGCCATTGTGGACTGTCCAGCTTCTGGTCGCATAAGCCAACCTAATAAATCCCCCTTTTATAATTATACTTCCTGTTGATTCTGTTCCTCTAGAGAACCCTGACTGATACAATGGGTTCAACCAGGCTCTTCACTCACTGTTAATACCAGGATTCAAGACAGAAGAAATTCAATCTCATTTCCACCCCCTAAGAGCTTCCAGCAATCTTTGCCCACCATTTGGTAAAAATTTCCAATGACTAGGGCAGAAGGCCCTTGGGTACCATCTCCCCACCAACTGGAGCCAGAGAGAGAGGCTCATGGGAGCCTCATGCCACACCTCTGTACAGATGCAATCTCCAGCTTTCCTGCATGGCCTCAGGCCCTCTTCACTTCCCTGATACCCCACACCCTCACAGGTGGGTAGGGGGCTATGTTTGTTCACCAGTCATGCCTCAGCCCAGGATGGGACTAGGCAGTGGTTGGGTCAAGGGAGGGTGGGCAAAGCAGCTCCTGAGGAATGCACAGGGCTTGGCGCTCCCCAAGTCACACTTAAGCCTACACATTTCTTCCTACATAGAACACCAATGCACAGGCTGAGGTGTCCTGAACGTCCACCCCTCCATCATCTCCTGGAATCTTGTCTTGTTCTGGGAACCAAGAGCATTTCTGGGGCTCATATGTTCTAGCAGCTATAGAACCTTAACATTTACTAAGCATTTACTCTGAGCTTCGAGGGATTCTCCCACATCAACTGAATCATCACATCAACTGAAGCAGAGGCATGGTCACCTGAGGTTCAGGAACTTGCTGAGATCACAAAGGGAGAAAGTGGAAAGAATCTGAACCCCAGCGGCCTGACTCCAGGACCAAATGCTAACCATCACGTCACGCTGCCCCAAGAGCAGGAAATAAAGCCAGAGAGGAGAGGCCTCCTGGCTGGGCAGCACCAGCAGGAGGCCACAGGGTGGGGGGCATTGCCTGTTGACCTATACTGGTCCTTAGCCAGATGGGAGAAAGGAGCAAAAGCTGCAAGGAGGTCATTCTCCCCTGGAGCCCAGGTGATGAGTGACATGTGCACATGGAGGAGGCAAAACCAAGACAAAGCAGGAGAAACCAGCACAGTACCAGAGCACCCTCATATACACACAGTCCCAAGGAAGCTTTCCGAGGGACCTGGTCTGGCCCTCACTCCCTTCTTTCCCTAGATCATGTGTGTAGATATGCACCCCACCTTCCACCACCTTGTAATCAATTCCTGTAGTGCCCAATGATGCTGGGTCAATCTGATGCTGAGCCCCCATGGCCCTCCTGGTACAGATGACTGAGTGGTGCTGGGGCAGTGCAGACAGGAGGTGCCCAAGCTGGGAGGCCAGGGGCCTCTGGCCTAAGACCATACCTGGCTGAGCCCAAGTCAGGAAGTGAACATACTTTCTCTCTCTGGAGAATGTCTGGTGATCTGGGGAAAGCACAGCACCCTAGGGGAGGTCTCTCACTTCCCACCTGCAAATGGCCACCACAGAAAGGAGCTACCAGACACTATGTCATTGGCCAAAGTCCACGTCCACTCAGAAAGCAGGGCTAGGAGCCAAGGGGAACTCCCCAAACCCCCAAGGAGCTTCTACCTTGGCTTAGGAGAAGAGCACCCCACAGCTCACTGACAGGGGGGTCCCTTCTTCACCCTGTCCTCCAGGTACTTCTTATCAAGTCAACAACTGACCACACCACTTCCTGGAAGGACAGTGGCCAGGGCCTGCACCAGGAACTTAGCCACCTCACAGGTTCTTTCAGAACTTCCAGGACAGACGTCCACACTCGTATGGGATGAAGAGACAGGCCTGGAGAGGCTGCGCAGCCCACGCAGGTACGCCTCTGGGTCATTCTCCATCTGAACAAGACCAGGACGCATGTTCCTCGAGGTGGAGGGCATGCTGGAGCCCTAACCGGCCAGTCGCCACAACTGCAGTAGACAGGGTGAGGCACAGCAGCTCGGCACCCACCGCCACGCTTCTCATACGCCCTTGAGAACACTGCTCTGCAGCGGCTTTGTCAGCAATCTGCCCGGGAGCAGGTCAGGGAGATCTTAACACGGTTTGGGAGGCAGACAAGGAGAGGATAAAAGCCAGGGCCAGCGTGTCACAGATTCCCAGGGATGGGTCTCTTTCTCACACCAATGCCTCTGCTGGTGGTTGTGGCCAAAGCAGGCCAGCTCTGAGAGTGGGTGGTAGGGCAAAGATATGATTTTGCCACTACAGACAGGGAGCCCAGCACAGCCCAGATGCCGCCCTTCCTAGTCTGGTGCCTCCCTCCTGCCAGAGAAACCGCCAAGGAGTGGGTGCTACCCGGTGACCCAGCAGACAGGCACATGCTCAGGCTGGCTTGTAGGTGTCCTCTCAGTCACAACCACAGCCAGACCAGCCAACATTCCTTTGGCAGTAATGTCCCTGAACGAACAGGGAACTAGAAATCCCTGTGGGACAGCACTCCCGAAGAACTGGACACACGCAACTTACCCACAGACACTTTTAAGATGGCAACTCCAGAAATACAAGGTATCCTGCACACTTAAAACTGATTCTCATTGCAAAATCAAGCGTAAGGCAAGAATTTCCCCACGAATGTCTCGGCAGGGTGGGGCGAGTCAGGGGAACCCAGCTTGCTGGGCAGGCTGACTGCCCCTCTCTCCCCTCTACTTGTGCCCTCCTCTCATCAATCTCGGCCATTGTCCCCTCTAAGTGAGACCTCAAAGTGTTTTCATGGAAGCCAAGAGAAACCAACATTCCTGAAGGGACTGTGGGACCTGTCCAGGCGAAACAGCTCACATGTGCTTTTTTCCCTCAGTATGGCG
Source organism: Geosciurus inauris (assembly GCA_004024805.1). NCBI lineage: Eukaryota > Metazoa > Chordata > Mammalia > Rodentia > Sciuridae > Geosciurus > Geosciurus inauris. The sequence goes on along the minus strand of PVHX01000871.1, from coordinate 98,849 downwards.
AGCCATGATCTTCCATAAAAACAAGAACTAAAGCCGGTTCTCTGTTTCTTGAGAGAAACATCAGTTGTTACAGCTCAGGTTAACAGAGAATCACAGAATCAAGGATTCCACTCAGCCAGCTGAAAGCAACAAAGCAACTTCCAATGGATTGGGAGAAAAAAAATTAATTGCACCTTTAGAAAACTCTTCTCTGGGCGGCAGGCAGGGCGCAGGGCCACTGGAGCCCAGGCAGCTTTGCAGGGCCTTGGCCATCCCTGCTATTCAGCACTTGCAGGTGGCTGACAAATTTCCCAGGGTTTTTCAGCTCAGTGATTGCGCCTGGCTCTTTCAGCAGGGCTGCAGGAATCTATACAGGTCCACTTAAATCAGTCTGAAGCTGTGAAAGGCCCCATCACTCGCCGCCCAGACTCGGCCGCCCAAACAGAGCCCCGGGAGGGCCGACGGACGGGCGCAGGGCCCCGAGGATGGTGCCAATTAAAAATCCTAGCCTGTGGGCCTTTTTCTTTCTCGTTTTCATTCCTACAGCTACATTGTGTCCACTGGCAGCAGGTTCCAAAGGCAGGGCGCTGCATTCACCTCCCAGAGCTTTAGAGCACCATCCCTGAACCAGGCTAATTAACAGCGTGGTTCCCTCCCAGGTGGCTCTTGGAGAAAGCAAAAACAGAGGCTCCGGAGACAAAGAGCAGTTGTGCACATCAAGAGGACAGACCTTCTTCATACCACCGCCTCCAAAGGGCACATGAAGGGAATAGGACCAACCTGGGCCTCTGACCCCAGGAAAGCCTGGCCCCTTGGGTCTCTGGAACACTTCACTATTCCCTGTGTTTGCTGGAGGCTTCCAAACCTTGTGGAAACCTGCAGCTTACATAGCCTTGTTTTAGGAATGATGTGACTCAGGTGAATTCATTGTCTACTGCCAGCCCCCAGAGCACCTAGTGAGCTGGCCAGTCTGTAGATGCTACTGAGACAGTCACAGCTAGGGAAAGGGGACCCAGGTGTGGCCACCTGCCAGCTGTTTATTCACAGCTTGGTTCCTCAGCCCCTCTGAGTCTATTTTCTTAACTGGACAATGGTGAGAAGGAAGAGCTCGTCAAGTCAGCTGGGTCAGCACCATTAGGCACATAGCCCTCCACCCCACCCCAGTGACAGCTAGGACTGTGACCCCAACCCCAGTTCTACCAGGGACCACAGCCCCTTCTGATGCTCTGCCAGCAAACCAAGGAGCTTTGGGTCTTCGAAGGCAAATTTGAACACCCCAGGATAGGACTGGAGACACTCACGGGCCCCTACGCCCATTCCCTTTAGAATTCCAGGACGGCTCCTAGCCCAGACATGAAGATGTGGGTGGCAACTCAGTTCTTTCAGCAAAACACGTTACTGCCGGCTGACCTGTCTGGCACTCAGCAACCCTTCTCCAAATTAACAGGGTGTGCGAGGTACTGGGCACAGGGTCCTCCCATGGGAATGGTTCCAAAATGCAGGGCTCAAAGGTCTTAGCCGCAGAGGAAGGCCAAGGAAGCAATCTCCAGGGCTTGCTGAAGAGGCTCAGGGTTTTGGTTTCCCAGATGTCTGTGGGCAGGGGCTCTGGAGAGATCAACCAAGTCCCAGAGCTTGACCTGAGAGGGCAGATGGGTCCTGGGGTGTCAGGGCAATGGGAATGGGGGGAAGCAGAGGAGGGCCACGGGAGCTGGCTTTGGCAGCCACAGCCTCCCCTGGTGAGGCGGAGACAGAGGCAGATGGTATGCTGGTTCCTCTGGTGCAGAACCCAGCACTGCCCAGAACACCCACCCCCAAGTGGGTGAGGGTGGTCCTGCTACACCCAGAGTCCTGAGGACTCTGCCTCACTCTCCCCTGAATGCCAGGGAAGTCATGTGAGTGTGGCCTGCAGGGGAGAATCCAGATGCTGTGACAACACTCAGCAGTGGTTACCTTTGCCTTAGGGGCAGCAGCAGAGTGATGACCAGGTTCAGTCTCAAGGGGGGAGCCCCTGGGTGTATGGAGCCCTGTAAGGAGTTGGCCTGAGCCCTCAGTGTAGGAAGGGCAGCCAGGGTCTGCTCAGTACCTCCCTGAGGCCTCAGGCGCAGGGTGTGCAGAGCCCACTCCACCCTGTGGTCAGACTCATATCTGTTCTCTCCACTCCAAAAGGGAATAGCAACTTCCTCTTTGAATTTTTTTAAATGGAAAATTCAGAGCAATCATAAAAACAACACTAATACTAACCAAAAGCTCCCTTGCTCCTTGCTGAGGGATGCAGTCTTGAACCTTGAAATAGGCTCCAGGGGTGAGGGGTGGGCCCACGTGGGTGCAGGCCCTGACCCATTCCCTGCACAGTCTTCCCAGCCTGGGGCGGGGGTGGTGGATAACAGCCAGCACTGGAGGCAGATGGGTGATGGTGAGTTGAGTAGGGCTCTGGCCAGGCAGTTGCTAAGATCGCTGCAGGAATCCTGAAATCCTGATTAATGGGCGAGATGGCTCTGTGCTTTGGCAGTGGGACTCAGGCGCCTTTTCTTAGGAAAAGCAGCGACGCACACTGCTGGCGGCTGTCTGGCAAAATGCCTGCTTGCCTGGCCTCACTGGAGGGGCTCAGGGGAGACACAGAATCACCCAGAGCCAGTAGAAGTGGACTGAGAAGCAGTTGGATAATGTCACCATCCTTCCCCGCTTCTGGGGACATGGACTTGAGGATGCAGAAAACAGCAAGTGTGGGGCCAATGATGGCACAAACTCCTTCCCGGGGGGCACAAACCCTGCAGTGCACCTGTGTCTGCAGGGAGCAGGATGCTTGGCCACCCAGCTCCACCCGCCCCGCGTGCATTCAAGCTGAGCACACAGCAGCAGGCCCCTCTGCTCTCCACTGCCTGAGTCAAGGGGTCATTTTCTTTCCCGAGGCCAGACAGGCAATTGGGCCTCAATGACTGGAGCCACCAGGAAGGTCGGTCTTCCACTCCAGTCAATGGTTCTCAACTGTGGCAATGTTGCTTCCAGGTGGCCTTCACCTGCGTTGACAGGTGTGTGGGGGGTACTGGGGCATCCAGTGGGTCGAAAGCGGGTGGAAGCAGGATCTTTCGATGAAAGGCAGCTCCGTTCTGCCCAACAAAGAACAAGCCGCTGATGTCCACAGCATCGAGGCTTAATGTCAGGGGGCCTCTCCCCTCACCCCAATGTCTTCAGAAGGGCAGATTTCTTCCTTCTAGGTACTTGCTAGGTGCTTTAAAGCTGGTCTTCAGTGTGGACCAGTTTACCTGCCTCCCCCCACCCCATGGCTCCAGCATCTTCCCAGGCCTCTCACACTCGACAGCAGGAAAAGAAAAGCATGCAATTCTACGTCAAGGCGGACAAGGAACTGAAACCAAGGGAGCTGCTTTCTGAAGGTCTGTCTGCCTCCAGCTGAGGCCCCCCCGCTGCCAGGCAGCACCCTCCACTTCCCCTCAGTCCTTTTGCTTCCAGCCTTGGACTCTGCGACAGTAGGCCCAGGGCTGGAGACACAAGGCAGGGACAAGGTTCGCAGTGCCCGGTGCACAGTGCACTTGGCACGCTCAGCCTGTCCTCCAGCCCACAGCTACTCTTCCTCCAGTTTCCTCCAACTGCTGGGAGACCCAGCCTCCACCTGACCCTCAAGAGACCACTGAGCCTGTGGCATGGGGTCATTTCTTTGACCACTTTTGGGGAGGCTGGAGGACCCTGGAGGCTGCCCAGGGACTCTGGGCAAACTGCTTGCCTCTCCCCTGCCACAGAAGCGCCTATGATAAGCACAAAGTCTGGATGCATGGACACCATTCTCTTCAGGAGGCCACCATCCATGGAATCCAAGGTACCCTTGCCATCAGCCCAGGGGTCATGACAGAGATGATACATCAGCCTCCGGGAGGCCATCAACAAGCACAGAGCCTACTTTGGCTGACTCTGCCCCAGGTACTGGGAGCCCAGAGGAGAAGACCTGCCTCAGCCTCCAAGGAGCTCCCAGTCAGAGCGGAGGGAAGTCGCTAGCAGTACGCACCAAGGGGACTGAGAGTGAGGTCTCGGGGCCAGCGTGTGCTGGGCACTCGATCTGTGCTGGGCACTCGATCTGTGCTGGGTGCTTAGCCACACACTTTGAAAGTATCATCTCATTTAATGTGGACCACTTCCCAGGGAGCTCAACTTTATTATCATTTTCCATTTCATAAACGAGGAATTAGGGCTTGAGTGACTTGAATGAACAGCTAGCAGAATACCATTCCCCATCACCCAAAAGCCTGCCCTGGGCCTTGGTCCTTGGCAGTTTCTCCTGCTCCTAACCCCGCACCCTGGGCGGCAATGACCCGGGCTCCAAGATCTCAAGGCAAGTGCTGATTTGTACATTCAGAAGTTCCAAATTAATCCAAAGCAGCCTTCAGATGGGCAGGCAAAAGGAGGAAAGGAGACAGCGTGCTGAGGACCCACTGTGCTGGACCCTTCACAAGAGCTCAGCCAGGTCTTCCTCGCAACCTCAAAAGGAGAAATGAATGTCACCAACATACACCTGTAGAAGCCAAGGCTCAGAAAGCAGGGTTTGCACTGTCACAGTGAGAAAGCAGCAGAGCACAGGGCAGGCCCACGCTCTTTCCAGAGCACTCCACGGGGCTCTGTGCCCCCTGGGGTCACTCCACAGCACCTTGCTGGGAAGCTGAGTGTCGTCCCTAGAGATGGCTGCCTGAGACGAGCCAAGGAAAACCCTGCTGGTCCCATCAGAGACAGCAGGAGCTTGGCCCCCAGGCTACGGTGCCACTGGGGGCTCACCCTTCCATGCAATACCCAGGGGCACAGGCAGGCGAGAGGGAGCACGGCAGCAGCTGCACAGGACCAGCCAGCAGGGGGATCAGGGTGGAGTCGGAGATGGGAAAGGAAGTGGGCGTGGGTGAGGACAGCGTCAACAGGAAATGCACTTGGAACATGCCCCGTGGCTGACTGAGGCCTGGCTGCCGCCCCCAAACTTCTACCTTCGCAGTTCTCCCACGATGCTAAAAATCTGCTTGCCTCCACCAGGCAAGATGGCACACTTGTCCTCCTCAATACTGTCTCTGGCAGCTCTGCCAACCCCCCGCTGCCCGCATGGCAAACAAGCACACTGAGGCCCCTCAGCTCTGGGAATGTCAGCTGGAAAACCCCAAGCTGGGGATTGCAGGCGGGCATGGCAGAGGGCCAAGCCTGAGGCATGACATTTCTAAGACAGAGAGGGACAGATGGGCAGTGGTCACCTCGAGAGTCATGTACCCAGCACTCATAAGCCTAGAGCCTCCACGAGGGACAGGCCTGGGGTGCCAGGGGTGGATAAGCCTGGCCAGCTGTGTCCTGGCCCAGCTCTGCCACCACCTGCCACCAACCAGCACTCAGCCTTCCCCTCGGAGCTGCCATCTCCCCACCTGTAAAGCAGTGGCCTCTATCCAGTCACCTCAGAGGATTCCTCTGTGACCTCCACTAATTATTGTGAGGCTTCAGAAGGGAGACACCCGAGGAAGGCCACAGAACCCCAGGCCATGCCCTCAAGACAGCCAGGCGCTGTGTGTGCACCAGTGACAGCCCCGGCGGGGGGGGGCTCTTCTCTGCTTTGCAAATGAGCATCCAGGCTCAGAGATGTTAGGTAACTTACCCACAGCCCTACAGCTGAAAGCCCACCTACCGTGTCTGACTGGGGCTCCTCTGCTGCGAAGGGGCCTGACCCAGCTGTGAGAAACGGCCCTGGATAGAGAAAGCAGTGTTCCAGGCCCGAGGATGTACAGTGTCGCTGGAGACCAGCAGAAAGTGCTGCTCAGTCTCCTTGGTTCAGGCAAGGGCAGGAGACAGAATGGAACCCTGCCAGGGACGCACCACTTCTCAACTCGCAGAGGCAGCTGCAGGCTTGCTTGGGGGTGGGTGGGGCACCAAACAGCTTACTTAAGTGACCGTGGGCAAAAGGCCTCATCTCTCTGGGCCTTGGTTTCCCCAGATACACAATGACAGATCCCTTCAAACTCTGAGGGGCTCCAGCTGGGACTTCCAGCACCTACCCCTTCAACCTCAACACTGGGAGTGAGGAAAGCAGCCCTGATTATTTAGAAGTTTCTGTGTCTTCCTAGACGATGACACTGTTGTCCCAGCATAAGCCCCTGGCAGAGGCCCCTGTGCATGCTTGGACAAGGTGGGGACCCTCTGACCACCTACACGACCAACCAGGAAGGGACAGGATGGAGAGGGGACATGGTGGTTCAGGCATGGGCACAGAAATGGGAAGGAGACTGCAGCCTGGCCTGCTACCTCCACATGGATCAGCAGCTGCTTCCGCCAGCAGATGCTGCCTCCACACACACAGGTGCTGCCTAATCCCGACACTGCGCAGAGTGGGACTTCCAGATCAAGCCTCATGTGGCCTTCACTCTCTGCCATGGATGGTGCTTCCAACGGGAAGATGGCAGGATTTACAAGAGCAGCCCTCCCCAGAGCCTGGACTGATGACATCTACAGTCTCCCTGGCACACGGGGAAGTGTGCACTTCTTTCTATTCCTTCAGGCTCCAAAGCAACTGACACCAAATACACACAGGTCCCAGGAATTGTGCTATACATGTTAAGTCCTCAGGACACCTCCAGGAGGTAGACATCATTGTTCCCATTTTGCAGATAAGAAAACTGAGGCCAGAGAAGTAACTTGTCCAGGTTCCTGCAGCTAGTGAGCGACAGAGCTGGGAATGACCCAGGCCCTCCGGCTCCCAGGCTAGCTCCCCTCCTGTGCTTTCAGACCCCAGTCACCTACTAGGATCTTTACAGTATTTGGAGCTAAAGTTATAACAAGATGATTTGGCGACAGGTACAGACGGCATAATTATCTACCAGACAACTCTTCTCCCTAATGGAGCCAGAATAGCTTATTCTTAGCAATATAATTCAACTATAGGATAATTTTACAATATCGTAGGCTCTGCCCTACTCTCAGACTAAGTGCTAGGAGACAGATCTCTCCCTACAAGGAAGAACCTCCTACCAGTTGGAGGAGGCCAAAAGTGACAGAGGCCTTCCTGCAGTGACAGGAGCCCAGGTCACTGAAGCACCTGAGTGAACAGGTGTCTGCCGCTGAATTAGACAGCCAGGCACACGCCTGAGTGTTCTAAGGGTCCTTGTTGGCCTCTCCATGCTAGAGATCAGTGGTAATGGGGATCCTGGCTGTGGCCACGGGGTGATGAAGGTGACGATGGGCATGGGTGTGGCAAGAGTGCCAGATGCTTTACACTCTGCCTCAGGTGATCTTCACCCCCATCCACAAGGTAAGGGATTCTTTTTTTTTTTTTTTTAATATTTATTTTTTAGTTGTAGGTGAACACAATATCTTTATTTTATTTTTATGTGGTGCTGAGGATCGAACCCAGTGCCTCCCGCGCGCTAGGCGAGCACGCTACCACTGCGCCATAATCCCAGCCCCAAGGTAAGGGATTCTTATCCCCATTTTACAAAAGAGGACATAGGGGCTCTGAGTGCTTACCCGGCCAGGAGTGGTGAGGCTGAGACTGAAACCCTGGCCGCTCGATTCCCAAGGCGCTGCTCTCCCCTTCCTCATGCCTAAGTGGCCCACTCCAGTGACCTGTTCTGCAGATGAACAATTTCCAGACTAGTTCCCCAGCACAAATGTCCTGAATGTCCCTGTCAACTCAACAGCCCTTCCCACCAGCCATTTGTTTTAAGAGACAGGTTTATTTGAAAGGAAAAGGTCCACATCGAATAAATTTTCTGTGCCCTAAACTCTCTTGTCTTCATCAATGAAAGTGAAAGCAAATTTCCTCAGACAACCAGGACAGATGGACCAACGGGTACTGGGAGGCACTGAGGGGTTCCATGCATGTGGCACAGATGTGCCAACACGGAGGGCCTCCAACCTCCCTTTAGAGGCCATTTCCTGCTCAATCCACCCCAAGGCTGAAGCAGCCGTGGAGGAGGTGGGTGAGGCACAGTGACAGAGCAGGGCCAGCTGCACTCCAGCACAGGGCCAAGACTGAATCCTTTGTCCTCCCTGCCTCAGTTGCTGGCTCTGTGCCATGAGGACACAGGGAGAGGTCACCCCTCCACCCTGCCCTCAGAGCCGCTGCCGCGGCCCTGCTGCCAGCCTTAACCAGGAGTCAGGGTCCTTTATCCAAGGACCCTACCTCACTTTCCCTTATTCTATTTCTATCTGGCACAGGGGGAGGCCAAGAGGGGCCAAACTGGGTGCAGGGCATGGCCTGGAATCCTCCTGGGCCTGTACTGGCCTCTGAGTTGTGGTGCAGCAGGAACAGAGCTGAAAAGGGCCACAGTGAGGAAGACGGCAGGGCATGCCTATGGCCAGGTCTCACTCCTGACCCACAGGCCCTGCAGCCCAGAGCCCGGCCACTGATTGCTCATGTAAAGCACAAGTCCACAAGAGGCTGCAGGGGCTGAGGCTAAGCACCCCTCTCCTGCCCTGCTTCCCTAGCAGACAGGCTAGGCCCTGGCCTCTTCATTGCCTCCTGGGGAGCACAGCAGAGATGGCCAGTGACTTCCCATCCTGGGACCTGGCCACTCAGGAGAAGGTGGCTGGTTAACCTCCCTTCAGACGCCCAGGCCCTGCTCCAGGTGGGCTGGGTATCTGATGCTGACACAGAGTGGAGACAGGCAGCAGAGCCTGCTGCCTGTGGAGACCAGGCCTGGGATGTTCACGCTGGCCCCAGCAGCTGGCCACTCAGAGACTGAGGGCTGTGTTCAACCCAGAGGGCCTTTACTCACTGGCTCTTTATTCATTCCCCCATCTGTGAAGCACCCACTGTACACCAGAGACTGTCCTGAGCAACCTGGACTCGGGGACCAGGCCAGGCCCCCACCTTCCAGGAGTGCCCCCCTCAAGGGCATGCCTAAAGAATTTCAAAGCCAGCAAGATTCGGCCTCACCCCGGTGCTGTATGAACGAGCATTACCTTGAGGATGGCACCATACTCCCAACTCTGCTTGTCTAGCCCTCTCTCCCACTTGGGTCACGAGACTTGCCCAGTTTTATTCTGCCTATGCCTAGCAATGGCTGTGGAAACCTGCAGAGGGAGAAATCATCCATCCCCAGTGACTCAGTAGGGCCGTACAGCAGTGTGCAGGCCCACCAGAACTGAGCACGTGCACAGAACATCCACCCCTCGCCCTGTCCAGGAGGTGAATCAGGAAGCGAGCCAGAGCAATTCACAGAGCAGGAAGCCAGGGCCTGGGTAACACCAGGGCGTGCCCGTCCACACTGTGCTGCGAAGTGGCAGAGGAAGCCGTGGCCACAGAAGCTGTCTCTGTCATGAGCTTTGGGGAGGAGCCTGGCCACAGCTGCCCTCAGATCTGGTCCCAGCCTGTCACCAATGGTGACACAGCCCAGCCATTTTCTCTTTCAGGCCCTGGTGGATTCACCTGCAGAGTGAAGGGGTTGAATGAGGCAAGTAACACGCAGTATTTCCTGGTGCTGACCTCCCGGGGCTAATAAACACAACCTGATGCTAGTGGGAAGGGATGGTCTGTATTTCAACAACCACCCAGTATGACGATGGAGGCCCCACACAGCTCCCTTTCCTGCCCTGTTTCCCAGGGCAGGACCCAGTTCTTTTAAGATGGAGAGGAGCCAAAGGCCCTGGGGAAGAGCCAAGGAACCATCTCCTCCCGGCTGAAACTCACAAATTCATCCTGGACACAGAGGCGACCCCTTGATGTTCCCCAGACTATGTGTGAAACTACATGGGACACCCTGTGCAGAGGCGGGCTCGAGCAAATGTTTCCAAGGAAGTGCAGACAAGAGGCCCAGCTTCCCTTGGATACCCAGAAGCCTCAATCATAAGACTTTATTGCCAGACACCAGTAAGACCAATGCAGAGCTTCTCAATCGGGTCCCTAAGGATCATGCACAGAACTTGGGGAGAGGAGCCTCAAAGGCTGCCTGCCTGCACTTCATGTGCCCCAAATGCACTGTTAGGGTCTCCCTCTTCAAAAACCACTTAGATAACGATCTCCATTCCTCCTTACACAGGGAGAGAAGTCTGCAGGCCTGAAGAGTTGCTGTCATAAGGCCCAAGCTCAAGGCCAGCCAGCAAGTGATATCTTCCAGACTTCAGGAAGAGCTGTGCCTGAGGCGGCAGGACTAACTCCCTCTAAGTCAGGAGGGTTGGGTACAGTACGGCCTTGCAGGGTCCCCAGGTAGCCAGACCCCTCTTCATTCTCTACTTTGAATAGGCTCAGCCAAGAGCCCAGAAAAGATGGACTATCTACTTGTGGCCAGGGAACCTAACACTGTCTGCAGAGCACAGGGGTCCAGCGGTGTCTCACCAGCATGGTGGGATCAGGCTGAGGAGCGGGTGAGAGCTGGGTTCAGAGCCCTCTCTCACCCACCTGCTCACTGCGTGACCTTGTGCAGGCCCCTCCCTTGCCAGAGCCACACTTTGCTCACCTGAGTGGGGTGAACAGATCCCATGCCAGGGGGTCCCACAAGGAGAAACAGCAAAGTGCAAGATGAATGTGCTTGGGACCTCTGATGTGTGGGGCAGGTGGATGGGTCTATGCAACGAGGAGATCCAGAATACTAGTTGTCCAGCTCAGGGCTGGCATTCCTGGACTCGCCAGCTTTTTTTTTTTTTGGTACTGGAGATTGAACTCAGGGGCACTCGACCACTGAGCCACATCCCCAGCCCTATTTTTTTGTGTTTTATGTAGAGACAGGGTCTCACTGAGTTGCTTAGCACCTCGCCATTGCTGAGGCTGGTTTTGAACTCGCGATTCTCCTGTCTCAGCCTCCCTAAGTGCTGGGATTAACAGGCTTGAGCTACCACGCCCGGCTGCCAGCTTGTTTTTATACTGACTGGCACCAGCCAGAGACTCAGCTGGTAAACCTCCCAGGCTAAGCTCCACCTGGCAGACTCCAGAGGCCAGCCAGGCTGCTGTGTGAACACAGGGAGGATAGGCGCTCAGTGCTGTTAAGGAACCCACTGAACAGCGAACACCAGCAAGGCCCCCACATCCCCTTATCTGGAAAACACACAGCTGCGGAACACTGGAGTGCTCCTCTAGGTTCACCATTACCAAAGGAAATAATTAGGAAGTATTAATGGGAAGAATCAATGCTTTGAGCTGAACATTGTGCCTGGCATGCGCCAAGTGCAACTGTCACATTCATGCAGTGATATGGAGCTCAGCAAGGTCACAAAACAAAGAACCCGATGCCTGGGGCCAGGTGGCCCCCCCAGCCCGGCTCTGAGCAGCAACATTCCCCTCTCCTCTCTCCACACCAGGGCTGCACATGAGCACACTGGGACACGAGTTCTGGGCAAGGGATGCTCCCTACGGATTGCGGCCACTCTGAGGATGATGGGAAGGAAAGGGCGTGCCCAGGGAGGGATTTCTGGTCCCCCAAAGGTCCTCAGGTTTTCTACCAGGACAACAGAATGGAGTTACAGGAAGGGAGCCTGCCTGTGATTCATCTTTCCCACATCCCTCCTGCCTGGCTCCAGGGCGGCGCCATACACACAGCAGGTGCTCTGGAACTGATGGCCTGGGTTAGGAAGCTCAGCCTCAGGTGGGAGTGGTCTCCTTCCCAAAGCTGCAGCCTGGGTGGTGGTCCCTGAGTGCCGAGTCCCTGGGTTTGCAAGCAAGCCCTGCGGGGGAGAAGGCCCCTCCGCAACTGCTCGCCCTGCCCACATCTAGGCTGAGTTCCCACTAGGTTACCAGGGTTTCTGTTACTTTTAATCAGGAGAGGCCAGGAATCACAGTGACTCAGGAGGCTGAGGCAGAATACCAAGTGCAAGGCCAGCCTCAGCAACTTAGCAAGACCCTGTCTCAAAAAGGAAAAGAAGAAAAAAGATTAAGGCTATAGCTCAGTGGTAAAGTGCCCAGGGTTCAATTCCCAGTATCTATCAATCAATCAATCAAAGACAGGTGGGAGCCATGATTAAATTGCCCACAGTCAAGACAGACATGGGCCACAGGTCCCCAAACAGTACCCAGGTTATGGAAGCCCCAGGCATACACAGGTCACAGGCTTTGGGGTAACTCTGTTTCAATGGATGGGGACACAGATCTGAGCTCCGGTGTCCAGGACTGTCCCCCCAGCTCCATCCAGGGGCCATTTATAACTTTACAGTCACACTGGACACTGCTGGCTGGAGGGGTGAACTGTGCACTGTGTCCTGCTGTGTTTAAGAGGCAGGGCTAGATGCCAAACACACCCAGGACCACCCCTGCTCCCACCACAGACAGCCTGCTGGGAGTGCTCTCTGTTTCCACACTAATTGGGGGCTGGCACCAAGACCTGCTGGGCTGGTGAGGTGCCTAATAGCCCCCTCGGATGTCAATTGGAAAACCAGAACTTTTTGACTTGACACTTCTTAACCTTTCCCCACAAGGACTTTCTCAAGCCAACAGCAGCAAGACACACAGAACACTGAGGATGGCCACGCTCCTGTCTTCACAGAACTTCCTGTCTGATATGGTCTTTGTGCCTACTTAATGTCAGTGTGTCCACACTGGACAGCGGGCCCTCGGCCATCCTGCCCCACACTATCCTCAGAGCCAGAGCAGTGCTTCCACCAGCGGGAATGCGACAAGCAGGCCTGGCCGCAACGGGCCCACCTGGAGGAAGGAGCGTCTTCTTCCATTTGTCCAGCTCTGCTGTGCCCAGCACTCAGCAGGTCCCCAGGAAGATGTGCTGGATTGAACAGGTGACAGGGAGAACTGAATGAGGTCCTTTGCAGGTACAAAGGAAATTCAGGAGGAAGCCTGAATCCTCCTCACTGCAGCTGGGGGTCCTAAGACCCTGGGAGACAGACACCCAACACAGGTGCGCCTGGGTCTGCTCACTGAAAACACATACTCCAGCTGTGCCTGGCAGTGTGGAGACACAGCAGGTCCCATGGACCCTTGCCTCAGTGGGAGCACTGCCATTCCCAGGTATCGCAGCCATGCCAGAAGGGCTGGCTTGGAGAAAATGACAAAGTCTGAGCAGCTGCCCTGAACTCACATGCAGATTGTTTGCTGAGAACAAACCACGATGACTGTGGGCACGGCCCAGGCAGTCCTCTGGAATCCTGGTGAAGGACCAACAGTGGAAACGACTCTATTTGTGAACAGGCTATAAGCATCTGACCAAGCTGGTGTGGCCAGGCCAGCTCAGCTTTCACACCCCTTGGATAAGAGTGTTCACTGAATCACGTGATACATTGCCTGCAGTAGTGGAATTGTGTGCTTAGGTGTAAAAAGGGAATGGTATCCTCACAAGTGAAGGATACAAGAGCATCAACCTATGGCTTGGCCTGCATAGCCTAAAAGAATTCAATTCCTTCTGCACAGGGCCAAGAATATTTTCTTTTTAACTGTGTCAGCTCTTCTTTATTGCAGTATGAGAAGCCAGTGCTGAGTTAATATACTTTCTGGTTAATTAGTGGTTTTTCCATTTCCCCCATTTAGAGGATCAAACTCTCACTTCTTCTCATTGCCCCATACATGGTGTGTGCTTACTATTTAAAATCTGTATTGAACCTGTGGGATCAATGGACTCCTGGGGCTGAAAGGGGTGTCAAGAGTCTCCAGTGTTACAGTTGTTTAGGAAAAAAACTGCAAGCATCTATACCAAACATTCAAAGACAGTTACCTCTGTAGGGGGACTTCAGAGGGGTTTCATTGTTTTGTGCTTTTCCATTTCTGAACTATAGTGTTTAAACTTTAAACTTCTTACATGTATGCATTAATTTTGTAACCAGGAGAAACAACAAATGTAGATGAATCTGGAAATTTCCCTCAAGTTGACACACAAGAATGTTAACATTTAACATGAACCATTATGTTATGTGTGAGCCAGACTTTGTTTTACTTAATTTCTTATCTGCACTCCCACTTTACAGACAAGGAAACAGAGGCTCAGGGAGATTCAGTGACTTGCTCAAGGTCCCACAGCTACCTCCCCCTGTTCCAAAGGTCTTGCTCCCAGCCAGCCTGTGCCAGCAGCCTTACGGCTCCTGCCCACTTGCCCTTCTTCTCATTGGTCACTGAAAGCAGCTGTGATATTACAAATATTACAGGCCATGGAATTGGGTGGGTACTTTAGTAACATCTAGCTTGTGACCAGTGGCTTCTCTCCTACAGTCAGAATCAGGTTAGTCCCCAGCCTTGCCCAGCAGATAGACCCCTGCAGGGGCAGGGACAGGGGCAGCCAGCGGCCCTGGGAAGGGGCTTTGCTAGACATTAAACTGAAGAAAACATGGGTGCATCTGGGGGTGGGGATCCTACTGGCAAAAGTGGAGGCCTGCCCATGTTCTGAGCTGCCATGCACTGTGCCACCCCGAAGGGGTTTAGGACCAGAAGCTCTGGGTCACCTAAGCAGGAGTCCAGGCCATGGTCTCCAGAAAAGATGTTGAGTAGGTCCCCTCCTGTACACCGCCACGTGCTCAGCTCTGTTAACTGGTGTGGATCAGATTCCCGAGAGTGGGCCAGTCATGTTGGCAAACTCACCTGTCTTTCATTCCAGCAACCCAGGCAGGAATCACCATGCTGTGAGAAAAAGGGCCTTAGCCTAGGGGTGGGGAGACATCAAGGTCACACTCCTCTCCTCCACCTCTGCCTACCAGAACTTCTGCAGCCCTCTGGTGCTCAGCTCCTGCACCCTGCACCCCCTGAAGCATGCAGCACGGACCCAAGCACACACTCCCAATCACGCTGAGTTCAAAACCCTGGGGCTGGCACTTTGGCCTCAGGTGAGTCATTTCATCAAGTCTTTACTTCCGTCCTTGGCAGTATCCAGAAGGACAGTGAACAGCATCTATCTCACAGATGTGACCTGAGAATTAAATGGGCCAAAACACACACAGTTTTTAGAAAAGTGCCTGGCACATGGTGGGTAAGCGCTAGAGAAGTGTTTGCAATTACATGGTTGTTACCCAGGCCTGTCTTAGGGACCCCTAGAGTGTCCTTGAGACCTCAGTTTAGCACATTTTTCATCCCAACTAACTGCTTGCCTTTCTCTCTCTCCCTGGCAGGGATGAGGGCTGGTGCATGCCCCCAGCACACAGTGGGAGCTTAAGGTCACAGACTAAGTTAACAGGCCTCACAGAAAGCACAGAGCCCTGGAAGCAAAACTCCCTTTGCAAAATCATGCCTCCCTGCCTCTCTGGCCTTCCTGCTTCTCAGCTACCACACCCCCAGAGTCTGAGCAGAGCTGCCTCAAGGGGCCAAGAAGGGAAAGAAATGAACCCCACGGTGGCAGTGTCACTTGGAGAAGCACAATGACTCACCGTCAGCTCTGCGCCTCGCTCCTCACATTCTCTGCCCACCAGCTTCTTCACCCGGGTCCTGGGTCACAACCACAACATCCCTGGGTCCCCAAAGACACCAGCTCATAAACAGCCTCCTGGCTTGGAGCTGGCTGGCCTCTACTGAGGTGGGACAGGATGAAACCATGGCTGGGTGAGGCTTTTAAACGGCAGCGCCAACCACCCCCGCTCTTGTCTTCACAGAACCTCACAGGGAATGTGCCGCTACAAAATCAAAAACAAACAAACCAAAAAAACCCTCACGAGGTCAAGTTCAGTTTTCTGTCCTCACGAATCAACCTCTGGCACCTTCTGTCTGAACTGGTTGTCTAGCTCAGTCATACTTCTAGCAGCAGGAAGAGTTCTGGTCCCTGACCTGGGAGAACTTTCTGGGGGACTGTCTGGGTTGTCCCACCAAAATTCTTCAAGGGACAGGAGAAAATGGAGACAATGAGAGATAGCAGAAGAAATGAACAATCTCTGCTCGAGCCCTCGCTCCCTCAAGCACGGCAGCAGCAGGAGTCCAGCCTGGAAGAGGCAGCACCAGAGAACAGGACGAGCAGCCCAGCAAATGCTTCAGAAGCAAGGGAACTAGGAGAGCGTGGTTATTAATTTATTTTTTTTAAATAAATAACTGCTTTCACGCACTGAGAAGCTGAACCCACAACTCATTCCAATAATAGGGGTCCTAAAACGTACATGCACTGGACGTTCCTCTTTCATGGTCCCCGCCCTGCCAGTGTTCTTACTTGCCACTTGAGGTGCACAGGAAGCAGCCACACACACAGGCTGCTTTGGGTAGGCAGAGCCTGAGAAAACCGGGCGGGCCGCCTTACATCATAGCCACATTCCTGAACACCAAGATAATAGTTCTGGGCCCTTTTAAGGGCCAGTGTTTGGTGAGAATTGGCCAAGCAAATTCAGTTACTATCCAAATAGGGAAACTGAGGCATTCAGCCAGCTAAATCAGAGGCCAGGTGGCGATTAGCTAGGCTCTGCAGGCCACGGGGTCTGCTCAGGCTCGCCACTACTCGGCCCTGGTGTTACAGGAGGACACCGCCCCAGACAACATGTGTGTCCACAGGTGTGGCTGTGCACCAATAAAACTTTATTTACAGACAAAGGCAGCAGAAGAATGTGGCTTGTGCCCATGGCTTGCTACTCCTGATCTGGATGCTTTGAGCAGACAGCTGCTACCACTCTTGGAAGACCACCACCTAACATCCCCCCTGAAGGAGCTGGGGTCCCCTCGGGAGCTCTAGAGGGAGGAGTCATCCCTCACAGAGCCTCATCCCTACGAGTGCTCCCCAGGTCCTGTTGCCTGAGAGCAGCCGTCACAGCCCCTCCCTGCACAGGCTCAAGGGACTGAAGGTAGAAGAATTCCCAGAGGAGAGGGTCTCCCAGTTCCCTTCTGTCCTATCTCAGGCTTGTAGAAGAACACAAATCTAAGTCCAGCTACCCAGAAAGGGCCTGATGCCATCCTGAGACTTGAGACAAGGACTACAATGGTTGTGTGTCTCCCTCCTGGGACTGGGCTCTGTGACAATCCCTGTAACAATCCCATGGCCACCCTGTTGCGCTGTGGGGTCTCTCTGAACCTTGAGGCTGGGGCAATAGGGATGGCCAGGCAGGGGATGGAAGGAGCCCTTTATTTTTGGTCACCACTGCTCCTCCTGCATGGCTGGGGCCCACTACCCTGGGGAATCGCTCTTCTCAGGGCTTCAAATGGAGCCCCCTGCACTCAAGAATGTTTGCCCATCTCGCCAGGTTCCTCCACATGTAGCTCTGGGAAGAACTCCAGGTAGGTGGCATGAAGTCAGTCGCAGCTGCCCGCTCCCCCCACCCCACATCTCCTAGAAGGCAGGCAAAGAGCAAGCTGTGCCCGAGACCAGGTGGTCTGACTTTTCTTGGTGTCCGGCCACCCCAGGGAGCAGGGCAGTCCTGGATTCCAGAGCAGCAATTTACCAAGCATGAGCATCATATCGGCCCCACTCAGTTCTTTAATGTGCTAGCCCGGTAAGCACCTCTTCTTCCCAATTTTTAGATTGAGAAACTGAGGCACAGAAAATTAAGTAACATGCCCCACCACATCACTGCTTGATGCCAGGGAAAGTTCCCACAGCCACCTCTCCTCATGGCTCCTGAGAGGAAAAGAAAGCCATTTCTAACTCAGCTCACCTGCTGGGGGACAAACAACAAAGCTCTTTTTCCCCTGCTGGGGAGGGAGAGGAAGACCTGCTTGAGCCACCTCACCAAGGTCAACTCTGCCCAGCGGCCGCAATCCTGTCTGCACCAGGCCCTGGGCTCTTGGGCCTGGGGACAGACCTGGGAAATTCCCTGAGGGCTCCAGGTTCAAGCAGTTCCCAGCCCCCAGCTCCCTACACGGCTCTTGTAGCCCCTTTCACCTGTGAGGGCACCACATACCTGGCACAGGCTTCCCTCTCTGCCACAAACAGAATGAGGTTTGAATCCCCAGACATCCCATGCCAAGCTGGCCTTAGCTGTCCTCACAACACTCCTGCACAGGTCCTAAGTGCCAAGGGACTGCTTTCATCTTCTGATTTCACCTACCAACTGACTATGCACCCTGCTTAAAAGGTGCAGAGACTGGGCTGGGGTTGTGGTCAGTGGTAGAGCACTCGCCTAGCATGTATGAGGCACTGGGTTCGATTCTCAGCACCACATATAAATAAAGTCCATTGACAACTAAGAAAATAAAAAAATAAAAAAGGTGCAGAGACCAAGGCTCAGAAGGCAGAGCTCTGGGCACTGACACAGGGGCAGGTGGTTTGGGCCTCTGCATGTGTCTAAGGGATGACATTGGTGCTGTAACTTCCTGGAAGCCAGGGAACCTGCCCTCTCCACTGCTGCATCCCTAGAGTCTACAGTGGCCTGGCACACAGTAGGTGCTTGGTAAAGCAATGGTGGCTGAACAAAAGAATGAACCTAGAACTGAATCCAGGTCCTCAAAGGTGTGACTACCCGCATCTTGCTCAAACTCGGCTTACAGCTGTCTCCATCCAGCCCTCTACAGCCCTCCTCTCCCTGTGTCCCTGCCCAGACCCTAGTACACAGCTGGTGCTCAACCAATGTATGCTAACTGGTACCAACTCATAGGGCTACTTGTAAGCTGGAATCTGAGGGCCCAGAGTTCCCCTGGTGGATGAGGCCTGTCCCTGAAGCTCCCAGGCTGAAGAAGCAGCGAGACATTCCCATAAACCCCTCCTGGCAGGGAGGGGCAAACTGGAGCCATAAATGCAATTTTCCAGAAAACTCTGGTTAGGAGTTTCCCAAGCATCAAAGACAGGATGGCTCTGGAAACTTCTGCTTAGTCAGTGGCCACCCCTGCCACATTCCACCGCGGGCCCTCCTGGCCCCTGCTGCTGTACCCTCCTAGTCTCGCACCCACTGTCAAAGTGCTCCCCTTCAATAGTTCCCTGCGGGCAGGTCCTGAGCTGGTCAGCTGTGTGGGGCCTGGCTCAGCGGGCTCACTAAGGGCATGTGTGAAGAAGAGTGCACAGCCCGTCATCCAGAGCAGGGTGAGACGGCCAGGCCTTGTCACTGCACAGCCATCTTCTCAGGATCCCTACTAGGACCCCACAAAAAGACCTAGCCTTCCTAGCCAACTCATCTACGGCTACCCCACATCTCCCCGGTCCTCTATGGTCACACATCGGGAACATGAGACCAAGTGAGGCTGCAGGTCACTGTGAGCACCCCAGAGATGAAAGCAGGATGCTCTGAGAAGGGGCAGGCTCCTCCCGTCCTCCTGCACTGGAAGATCCCCACCCAGGGTACGGCGCATGTGAGCCTATGCATCTCTAGCTTCCAGGTGGACAGCCTCCAGAGCACTCAGGCCTCCTGGGATTGGTTCTTTCTGGGCATTACTCCATGGTAGTGAGGGCAGGGCCCCAGAGAACCTGGCACATCAGAGCAGAGGCCTCTTGTCTGACCCCTCCGTTACCACATGGCACAGGGTCCTACACCAAAGGAAAGAGGTCTGAGAGGCGGCCCCAAGTCACTTTGAACAAAGCTGACTCCCAATCTCATGTCTTACGCTCAAGGCCCCTCCACCTGCTCTGCCACAGGCTCTGCAGTCTCCCAGCACAGCTACCTAATACAACAAGACCTCAGGCCAATGACCTGACTGTACCATGGACCAGAGGGAGCATCTGCCACATACAGCCATGGAGCACTGGAAACGTGGCGAGTCCAGACTGAGACCCACTGAAGGGTAAACATACTCACCAGATCTCACAAACTCAGTACTGCTCACGCACAGTGGTACACACCTATAACCCCAGGGAGGAATATAGGCTGAAGCAGGAGAATTCAAGTTTGAGGCCAGCCTCAGCAACTTAATGAGGCCGTAGGCAACTTAGTGAGAACCCGTGTCAAAATAAATAGAAAGTCTAGGATGTAGCTCAGTGGTAAGGCACCTCCAGGTTCAATCCCCTGTATCCCTCCCCCAAAAAACAAAAACTAAAAAAATAACATGAAAGTATCTCATTAATGATTTATTTACATCAATTACATGTTGAAATAATTGTATTTTGGAAATACTGGGTTAAATACAGTGTATTACTAAATTAATCACACCCATTTCTTTCTTTTAACTGTGGCTACCAGCAAATTTAAAATGATGTGTGTGGCCTGCCCTGCCCCGTGACAGGATATAGTCACACTGGGCCACCCCTCAAGCTGATGGCAGGGATGCCTCTCCAGCCACGCTTCAAATGGGAAAGCTTGCAAGAATCAATGATCCTGCTTCACGATCGTGAGCAATGAAGAAGAACCAATGGCTGGTGCCAGGTGCCCTCGAGCACTCCCCACACACCTGCCTGTCCTCAGAGCTCTCCACACGAGGATGCTGTGTCACCACAGGTGTGGAAGAGACATAGGGCCATGCAGGGACAGGGACATCCCCGAGATCATGCCTGCTAAGTGCTCCCCAAAACTCCAAGGCAGGCCTAGCTGGCCCTGGGTACAAGAGGAAGCCTGCCCACCCCAGCCTCTACTTCCTCTTGTCCTAGGCCAGGCAGACGCTGGTGCAGGTGACAGTGTGGTTTCCCCTGTGAGTCAAGCTGAAGATCTGGGGTCTCTGCTGAGAAACAGTGAGCCTCACAGCCTTGCAGATCAGATCTCCTTTTTCTTGCCAAATAGTTCATACTGCATTATCAGCCCACATGTGCTAAAATGTTCTCCCCAGATAATGCTGTTATGCCCTTCTGCCTGGGTGGTCTCTGAGCAAGCCTCTACTACATTCTCCTAAAAAGGGTCTCCTGCTACTGGATCCCCTGCCTGCATATTTGTTCCCATTTTTATTTGTCATCAAGTCTCAAAAAACTCCATTGTCCAGGACTGCACAGACACAAATCAGGTAAATACTTCATCCTGTTCAAAGCTGGGCCCCAGTCATCAAGGCCAACTCAGGGCTCATGTGCATGCCCAGAGCACACACAGAATTGTCAGGAGGACCTGCACATGCCACTGAGTGCCTTAAGGGACATGGGGTGAGACAGAAAGGCATGATGAGGGAAAGGCCTCTGCTCATCAAGGTACCTTCCCGGGGCACCACAGGAGAAGAGGCTAATGAGAAAAGGAGGCCGTGCTGCCTGAATGTGAGCACCAACAGCCTGGCGTGGCACAGCCACTTGCACTGCAAGAGCCCGTCCTTCTTGCCAGCCTGGAGTTACCTCAGTCGAGGTCTGGCAGGCGTCTTTCTTTTAGGACACAGAAAGCTACCTTCTCATGCCTCTTCCCAGTGCCCTACACTCTAGCCACTCTAAAGGCACCTCTCAGGGAGGAGGAGAAAACGCTGGAGGGAAGAGTGAGGAATGGCCCAGCCACCTCCAGAATGGCAGCCAAGGGGCCCAAGAGCTGAGGACAGGCCCAGGGCCCTGCCAGCTGCCCCCACCCCCACCACTCAGGACACACCATGTGGGGGCTGGGAGGGTGGATGGTAGTGGCCATTGGCTCAGAGATCATCCAGCAAAGTCACAAAAAATAGGTCACAAAGGTTCTGCTTTGGGCAATAACAGTTACTGGAAATGACAGATAAGCCCACCTGAGGGACAAATAAGCTTTCCATGTGCCTCCACTCAGCATGGCGGAAGGCCAGATGGGGAGGCCGTTCTCTCTTGTGCCTGGCCTCACGCCAGGACCTGGCAGAGGCCAGCTGAACTATGGTGAGGCCCAGCTGAAAGCTCGCCCGGCAGCCACAGAGCTGAACCTCTGGGCCCCGTGCTCCATGCCCGGTCTGCCATCCCAAAAACTCACGACTCAAAAAGATGCAGTCTGTCTGGGGGTGAGAGGAGGAGGCTGTGTTCACAGGTCTGGAGGGTCCCTTAGTTCATGAGACTAGTGTTCACACTAAGAACAGCTGCATTTGAGAATATCCTATGTAACAGGCCCTGGGCTACATGCCATAAGCAGCCCCATGGTGAAGATGTCACCATCCCCACCCTGCCAAGGAACTCAAAGCTGCAAGAGGCCCCAGACTCGCCTGGGTCCTGAGGCTCACAAGTGGTGAATCCAGGATGGCAGCCTTTGGAGAGGTGTGGCCAGAGGCTTTGGGGGTGCTGCAGAGTGAGGAGTGGCGCCACTCACTGCTCTGCTACCGACAAGCAAACAAATGGCCTGGCGTTCCTTTGTCTTCCCTGAAAAGTAGGGTGAGAGGAGCCCCTTCCAGGCTCGGCAAGAGAATCACACGATCCAAAAATGCTGGCCCATGAGAGTTGGTACCCAGCTTCTCCAGGCCAGGCCAGGCTGATGTGATGTGCGAGAGGACAACTCAGGGGCATCCCTGGGGCCTCAGGCCACTTGCTGCCACTGGTGAGCAGCAAGGGATAGGAGGTGGCACTCTGCGATGACAGGCACTCGTGGGCAGCGCCTCACTCCCTCCACCCGGGCCTCTGCGCTGGCCTGCTGAGCGCCTCCCTCTGCATGGTTCCCCTCAAGCACTCTGACCTTCCCATGACCTCCTTACTCTCTGGTTTCCTCGGGGTGTCTGAGGTCAAATCCCCCAGGTTGGAAATCACCATGGCAATGAGGTGAGGCAGCTGACAGAGTGGCCCACTGGAGCCGGGCTTGGCCCAAGAGTCCCGAGTCCCTGAATGCCCTGCACTCGCCACGCCCATTCCCCTTTTCAAATGTGGGCCTTGCTTTCTCTCCAGGCAGGATGCTCCCATTGCTATCCGGGTCTTCCTCAAGGAGACCTCCCATCCCTCAGTCTAAAGCTGACTACTCGCCTTCCCCCCACCCCCGCCAGTCTGTTTGATTTTCTTTGTAGTATATGTCACCACCTGATGTGGCCTTGCCTGTCGTCTGTCTGTGCACCATTCGCCTCTTCTGTCCTACAGACATTCCCAGGGCCTGGCCGACTGAAGGACGACAGGAACGGCAAAGGCTGGGAGGAGAACTCAGGTGACCTCCAGCCACCCTGGACAATGCCAGGGCAACTGAGCAGCAAGTGCCAAGAGGGCTGAGGAGAGCAGAGGCTGGAGGAGCAGCGAGGGCTTGCTCTTCCGTCTGCGTCCTGTGCTGTCACTGTAACCCCGACAGAGCAGTATGCTCCCTTCTCAGCAGGCACTCCCAGCATGCTTCTTCTCCAGCATGCTCAGACCGACCTCCCCACATCCTCTCCTCCGCCTGCCGGGGCCAGTGGAGGGGCCTGCATGCTGCTGATCCTCCAGAAGCGCAGCCTCTGCCCTGTATCTCAGGCGGTGGCTGGAGCAGCTTCAACTATTTAGAAACCAAATTAACCACCACGGTTCTCAGTGAATTTCTTGAACCTAATGGGTAGAGTCTGTCTCTGGACAAGCCCTAGCTGGTCCAGGGGGTCTGCTGCACTCTCCCCATGCACAAAGCTCTGGCAAAGGGACAGCTGTGCCACCGCCAACTCCATGAAGAGCAAATGCTCTGTACAGTGCCCAGGAAGGGACCAGGTGCCTGATGACCTTCAGTGACACATACAGATGTGAGCTATTGCTACTGCTCACAAAATAAGCTTCTGGTAGAACCATTCTTTTGTTTTCCAAAAATTAAGGGAAGAAACAATAACAAAAACAAACAAACAAAAAACTGGATGCGGCAGAGGGGAGGTGGGGGGAGAGTAAGGGGAATGGGTATAGGAAAGATGGTTGGTTGAGATCGTCATTACCATCCTTGGTGCATGTATGAAGACACAAATGGTGTGATTCTATCTGGTTTGCAACCAGAGAAATGGAAAAATTGAGCTCTATATATGTACTATGACTTGAAATACATTTAAATAAATTATAATAAAAAATTTAAAAAAAATAAAAAACCAGCTACCCCTTCCCCTCCCAAGGAGGAATTATCCAAGGGTTCTACCCCAACTTTCAAAGGAGGCATTGTTAATCCTTCGGCCATAAATAGGCAATTAACGCCCTCTCTGAGTCTAGTCAGACCACGTTCCTGCGGCACAAGGACCGCAGCGAAGTGTTTGCTCTTCTGGGTCACATGTGCTTTCTTCAGTTCTCAACTGTGGCCTGAAGCTGCACCAAGAGTGGTAATCCAGGGTGGCTGGAACCACAAAAATGTTCTCGATGCATGGCTGTTGTCAGCAGGGAGGTCCTGCTAACCCAGTGCCGGGACGACAGAGGACCGTGCTGCGAGGCAGGATGGCTGACTGGAGGCTGTGCACCATGGCTGGCCACGTCGGCTGGCAGCCTGCGTGGTCGCAGACAAAGGCGCAGACAGGCGTCAGAAAGTTCAGCTATGGGCCTGCCTTGGTCATCAGCCAGATGTCTAACTCCAGGTCACCTCTCTGTTTCCTGCTCCAGCCTCACTGGGGCTCTTACTGTTCCCACAGGCCCCATGCTGCCCACCAAAGGCTTGGAGATGCTTCCCAGGAGGGCTCTCCTGATGCCCCTGATGAGGGAGCAGGAACAAGACAGGGAATGACAAAATCAAGCACCGCCTTCCACTGCAACCTTTGAGGCTTTATAGGAAATTCAGAGGCACCACGGGCCCCTTGTTTCCCAAAGCTGCTTCCCAGCTGCCGTAAACAGATCAGATATGGCGCAGCGGAGATGAGATCTGGTGTAACAAGCAGTCAAAACCACAAAAGAACCCTCCCATGGCCCTGGGCCACCAGGCCTCCTCCAGCCGAGTTCACAGTGGGGCACAGAGTTTTAGGTGGACAAGGACAGAGAAGCCTCAGCAGAGGGACTCAACTCCACAGAGCAAGAAATGGCAGCCCGGGGGTGGAGCTGAGGGTGAGACGCTTGTATGGACACTTAGAGAAACAAAGTGAGTCATGGTATCCACTCGACTTCATTCCTTTTTTTCGTGGTGTGGGGGACTGAACCCATGGCCTTGTGCATGTGAGGCAGGCACTCTACCAACTGAGCTATATCCCCAGCCCTCAACTTCATTTCTACTGAGAAGAAATCAAGAAGAAATACAGTCGAAGTGAGGGCTACAGGTCAGATAATAAGAGGGACTTATAGTCAGCAGATACTAAACAGAATAGTTTAAAAGAAGTTACCACTTTGAGAAATTAGGATAACTGATGCTCTGCTCAGTGAAGTTTATGCTGAGGGTGATCTGGAAGCTGATAACAAGATAAACCCTTTGGTGGGTCCTGGTGGTCTCACCTGCGAAATGTTTCTTGAGGCCTTAATGCAAACTGCCATGTCCACTGCCCCCATCCTGTCTAGCCCACCATTATGTTTGCCAACAGCCTCCTATCTGGCCTTCCTGCCTCCCTAAGATCCCTCAGTCCATGCTGTTTATCTCCACCTGAAGGAGCTTTCTGGGGGTGCTGTTGCTACCCTGATTCAAATCCCCAAATACTTCCACCCTGCACTCAGAATAGAAGCCAAACACCTTTTGAAGAACCTACCAGAAACCCACCACGCCCCTCATGCCTGTGCACCAGCTCACACACTCCTTCCAGGGCCTTCCCAGCTAACTTCTGCCCTCTCCCCTGGCAGGCTCTGGGACAGCCTTCAGAATCGGCCAAGAGCCACCTCCTCCAAGAAGCTGCCCCACCTACCCTGCCATGATTGCTCTTTCTGCCCCTGGCTCATTTCCCTCATAGCACTGATTCAGTGCACTCTCAGAACATTCTGGAATCCTAGCATCTTCTGAACAGTTACCAGGGGCCAGAGACACTCGCACACACAGCAACGGGACAGAGCACACAGGTTCCTGGTCATCAACTCTGCTGACAAATATATGCCTTGGGATACCAAACAGGGACGTGGAACTGGCCTTTAAAACCCATGCACTGAAGATATCCAGTATTATATTTGAGAACAATTTTTCCAGAAATTTCTGAAGCAACCTTCTGTCCAACTGAGAGCATAAGTCAACCCCAAGCCCTCTTGGTGCTCTGGAGGGGATACCATTGCTCTGCTGGGCACAGCAGCAACCTGAGTGCTCAAACGAGGCCTTGGCAGTTGGAAAGCTCTGGAATCCAGTCTCTAGGTCAGACTTTTCCCAGTTCAGGCTAAGCTGCTGCCTTCTGAGGAGCCTCAACTGTCAACACCATTTTCACAAGAGACAAGCCAGTCCCTGAGTCCCTACAGGGTTCATGGGGCCACGCATGGGCCCAACCTTGCTGTGAGACCCAGAAATAGTGTGCTGGCTTCCCAGGTAACTCTCTCATCCATGTCTGTACCTGGGCAGCTTTGCATATGGTCAGAAGTCCAAGGCTCAGAGAAGTGGAGCATCTGGGCTGGGGCTGTAGCGCAGTGGTAGAGCGCTTGCCTAGCATGCGTGAGGCACTGGGTTCAATCCTCAGCACCACGTATAAGTAATAAATGAATAAAATAAAGATCCATCAATAGCTAAAAAAAAAAAAAAAAGAGAGAGAA
Organism: Geosciurus inauris; assembly: GCA_004024805.1. NCBI lineage: Eukaryota > Metazoa > Chordata > Mammalia > Rodentia > Sciuridae > Geosciurus > Geosciurus inauris. The sequence continues at coordinate 72,753 of PVHX01000871.1, read as the reverse complement.
GTGGAGCATCTGACTCAGTCACAATACACACAGATGGCAAAGCCAGGTCTCAACTCTAGATGCAGCTCTGTTCCAATGACAGGCCACACTTTGCCTCCCTTACGCTGGCGTCAGAAGTGGAGACCAGGCTCAGACGCAGCCCTGTAACTCCCAACTTAGCTGGGCCTTTGGACAAGCCACAGGAGCCTGTGGGCTCCAGGCCCTTCTCTGGGCAACAGACACGAACTTTCAGAGCTGTAGAGGCAGGCAGTTCCTGAGGAGCAGCACACCTGAGGAGTGGCAGTTCCCTCCTGACAAATTTCTCTCCTTGGTCCCAAAACACGACTCCCAGTATGGCGGCTAACCTAAATTCAGCACTTATCCTGGGCAAACATGGCCCTGAGCTCCAAGTGCTTTACACGAACAAATGCACTCAATGTGAAGAGAAAAGGCACTGCCGCCCTTCCTTGTGGAAGGGGAAACTGAGGCACAGAGAGGCGCCACAAGTTGACCAGAATGAGGAACGAACTAGCTGCCCCAGGGACAGGACTGCAGCACAAGGCCCCACTCTCACACCTGCCCTCTGCTCCCTCACTGTCCCAGCTCACGTACTCTGCTGCTCCCTAGCAGCCTGGGAATGACATGAGGGTTTCTCTGAATGCTCCTCTGTGAGCCCCTGGAGCTGACCCAAACAAAGAGGCCAGGGCCACCCGTCCCACAGGCCTTTGCTACACTGGCTTCCCCAAAGCAGGACTGGAGACGCCCCCAGAGGTGCTGCCTCCTGGCTGGGAAGGCTATGTTCTCCCTTCTGTCCACAGGTTCGTCCTCCCGAAGACAAGGCCCTCTAAGATCTTCCAGGCCTCAATGCCAGCCCTAGAGCAGGGCCTGCTTGGCAGGCCACAGGGGCTCTCATCTAGGCAACTGTCTTAAGAATCAGGAGCACCCATTCGAGAGAGCTCCAGATCCCCAGGTCACCTCATACCTTCCAAACACACTCCAGTTCAGAATGGCTCAACTGAGGTATGGAAAATTACCAAGTGGTGTGAACACCGCCTCCCTGGCACAACCCCAGCTGAACTCCTCCTATTTTTCTCTTCCCCAGGAGATCAAAGCTATTATGTCAACACTGGGCCCCAATCAAAGTGCCCTTAAGTGGATTGCTTATGCAACCTGGCGATGATAACTGGGAAGAGCGAGAAGCAACCCAGGTATCTGAGGAGGGGTTCCCTCAAAGTACTGGAATCTCTGAGTCCTACAGCACCACTAATGCACTGATCTCAAAGGAAAAGACAGCCGAGGAACAGAGTTCCCCATCGCAGCCCACCCCCAGGGGGTGGGTCCTGGTTCACCAACAGCAGCAGGCCCCACAGACTGCCTGGAATGATTGTGTCAGGCGAGAAGCCGAGGAGCTGAGTGCCAGGAGGAGGGCTGAGGCCTCAGCTTTCTTTGTTAATCAAAGTGTGTTCTTCAGGTGTCAACCATGTTCCTGAGCTGGATCCATGCCACAGGACTCCTCCCTATGTCCCTGAGAAAAGAAACTGTTATTCCCATTTTTAAAGACATGGACATTAAAGGTGAGAGGTTAAGTGGCTGTCTAAGGGCACATAGTTCACAGGTGGCAGGATGTGGACAGAGTCCCAGTCTACCTGAACGCAAAGTTCCTAGCTCATGCCACCGCATGCTCCACGTCCCCCGAGTGTCAGTGGCTGGGCACTCCTTGCCTAGGCCAGAGCATGACAGCAGGAGCAATGAACCTGGGGTGGAGGCCCGAGCTCCAGCCTTCCAGGGCTCCTGACTGACGGTGCGGCTCTGGGCAAGTCACTGACTTGCCCACTGGAGGCCTCATCCTCAAGTGAGGGGAGGAACCGGAGCAAAGATGCAGCAGAGGACGCCCAGCCATGCACCACTCAGCAACGGCTGCCAAGATGGCCTCCTCCAAGGTCACCTGAGACCTCCAACGGGCAATCCTGCCAACAGCACAGGAGGAGGCAAGCTGGCCAGGCTGCCCCACCCATACCATCAACTCTGAGAGCCCAGGTCTTCAGGCGCCTGCTCTCCCTGTCAAGCCCATCCACGCTGCTTCAGAGTCTGAGCACCCACTTCCCTGTGCCGACAGAGATCTGTGCCTCTACTTTTACTGAGTGCATCTTGGACTCTGACTGGAATTCTAGGCCTTCCCACACACACCTCTCTAAGCAGATCTTCCTATCTGTCTGCACTCCATGTTGGACGGGGTCATCCAGCTCAGCGACTCTCCCTGCCATCAGCACGGCTTCCTTTCCTGGCAGGAAGGGGGAGGGTGCGAACAGCAGGCAATTGAAACAGGTGAAGGGACAGCCACCAGCTGAGAAGGCCACAAAGGCTCAGGCCAGCCAGGCCTGCAGCCCAGGGACTTGGCCAAGGAAAAGCACAGCTGGCCTGCAGCTGCCGGGGCTGCCCATTCAAGAAGGTCAAGCAGCCAGTGGCGTGAAGGGCTACACCACATGGTGACTAAAGAAGGCCACCATCCCTTGTTAAAGGTGGCCCCAGTGGCACATAGGGCTGACAGTGAAGACTGGCCAAAGGGAGCTTCACCCAGTGATGGCCCTGCCCAGCAGAGAGCTGTAAGTTACTGCTGAACCTCCGCCTAACCCCTGCTGATGGCCACAGCGCCTCTTGAACCAGTGGAGCCCCTGTGGCCCCGGTCAGCCCAGCTCTCCTGCACTCCCAGGCCCCAGCCCTCAGCAGCTTCCTGGAGATGTGCTGCCTCATTAGTTTCTTCATGCTCCTTTTCTACCCCAGACTCCCCTGGCCAGCTTCACGGGTCCCTCAGACATCTGCTAACACAACAGTTGCTGCCTGTTCCAAGGCCTCCTTGGGGAAGGTCAGGATGCATGTGTGGGCAGCTGCGATCAATCAAACCTCTGTCTCTGCATCCTGACCCTTCCCGATGAAGGTCTTGCTTCTGTCTGAAGCACTAGTGAAAAATGCCATTTGTTGCTCTTTCAAGCTGAGCAGCTTGGAGTTAAAAATATGGCAAGGACTGTGGCACCCAGAGGCGTGGCATTCAATGGGTGATCTTATTAACTGTTGCCTGTAACCCCAGCACTTAGGGAGGCTGAGATCATGAGTGCAAAGCCAGCCTCAGCAACAGCGAGGTGCTAAGCAACTCAGTGAGACCCTGTCTCTATATAAAACACAGAATAGGGCTGGGGATGGGGCTCAGTGGTCGAGTGCCCCTGAGTTCAATCCCCAGTACCAAAAAAAAAAAAAAAAACCGTTGCGTTTTCTGTGATCTTTGCTCATACACATGATCCACATGTAAATGGCCAGGCATAGCTCAAGCCTTGCCAGGAGATGACCAATGCCTGTGGTCAGACCACGTCTCAAGTAAGCAACAACTAACGAAGTCAGCAAGAGCCCTGCTGATGGAACCCCTCTGCTCAGCCAGGCCTTGCCCTCGACGGCACACTGTTGTTGTGCAAAGGGGAGGCTGTGGCGTCACATGAACTCCAAGCAGAAGCGTCTAACAGCGTCTCGGAAGACCAGGTGAGGACAGCCGTGTGGGGAGGGCAGCGGGACCAGACCTGCGTGGGACAGGAGCACACTGCCCCCTGGGCTGCCCTGGAGGAGCTCGCGCTGTGGAGCCAAGCGGCCTAACTATAAACACGGGGAGGGCAGACATTTCTGGACCAGCTCTTTGCATCACTTCCCCCTCTGCGCTGCTCCTCATCCAATCAGCTTCCTCATTCAGGGTCCAGATGGCCAGGACGCCTGCGGCCTCGTTTGGTATCCTGGCCCACAATCTAGGCAGTGAGGTTTTAAGAAGACCTAGCAAAGACAATCTGAAAAAGCAACGTCTCCACCCCACCACTGCACCTCATGCTCACTGCTGACAAGGGCCCCGCTGCCGCTCGTGACAGCTGAGCCCCAGGGATGCAGCTGGGAAGGGGGTGGCCGCTGGCTCCTGGGATGCTTTCACCCTACTTCAAGGGTGGACAAACCGATGAGAATACAGCCAACTTCCTCCAGAAGGGGGAAAATCTGATGCTGTCGCCATTCCATAGCCTTTGGTTCTGAGCACAGAGTTCATGGCAGGCTGGGCTGAGCTGCGGGCAGGGCTGTGACCAGCAGGCCTCCTTCCATTTACCAAAGAAAAAGGATGAGACAGAGGGATGTCGAACAAGAAGCAGGCAGTAACAAGGGCAAGAGGAAAGGAGAACAAAGAAGGGAAAAGGGAGTTCTTACGGCAGTCTCAGTGCGCCTCCAGGACCCACCTCAGCCTCAGCTCTGCCTCGCAGTCGCCCACAGCCCCCACCTTCCCTCATTCAGGCCTTGTTGTGTGATAGGGATAATACCCATTTGTGAGCTCTCACCCTGTGCCAGCCAATGCCCTGTGTGTGTGTGTGCACACAGAGCTACACACACACGTACCAATACAGATACACATACCCACACAAACATACACAGCCACACCCACAGAGGTGCAGATACACACGTGCACAGTGTACTCACGTTCAGAAACACCTCCCACACTTACAGTAGTCCCCTTGTTCCTCCCACAGTCCTCTGCTGGTGATGGTTATGGTATCTGCTACATAGTGATGTCAAACAATTTGTCCAGGGCTCCAGCCTCCTGTCCCTCTTCTAGAGGCCTCTGGTTTGTCATTGTTCCCTTCTATATTCAAATCCTAAAGTGAAGACCATCTCTGAAAGGGCCCTGGCAGGCCTAGGAACAGAAGAGCCCCCATTTCCCCAGGAAAGGCTGGAATGCACAAGCCCTGAGGTCATACCTGCTTCTTCCAGAATCTACACCCAGGACACTGGCTCCTGCTAAAGCCTGCTGTGATGCATTTGAAGGCAAGACAGGCTCTCAGCACTCTCTACCTCCCCTTCCATCTGACTTCTGGGTCTCTCCCTGACCCCATTTCTACCAGCAGATTGGGGTGGGGGGCCCTAGCTCTTGTCACCTCTGACCACTTTTTTTTTTTTTTTTTAAGTTGGACCTTTATTTTATTTATTTACATGCAGTGCTGAGAATCAAACCCAGTGCCTCACAGATGCTAGGCAAGCGCTCCACCACTGAGCCACAACCCCAGCCCCACTCTGGCCACTCCTAAGTGCTAGGGGAAGCCCCCATCCTCTCACACCCTCAGGTTGCTCTGGGTCCCAAGGCCTATGCCCCAGTTAGCTCCTCTGGGAGCTGGGTTTCTTTATCAGAATACCCAGATGCTCCATAGGTCTAACTGAAAAGGTACTCTGCACCTTTCACCTGAAGTGTTCACACACCTGATTCCAGAAGCCACGTGCAAAGGAGCTCCATCACAAGAACGCTCAAGTGAAGCAAAGGCATAAATCAAGATCAAAGACTCGTAACAGAGTCTCTGGGCAGCTGAAGGAAGCACAGGCTGGCTGCACACCTGGGTACAAGCCTATCCTTCCACAAGCCCCTCTCCCACAGGCGTAAACCCTACCCACTTTCTGGAACTTGCAAATGTTGAGGCCAGCCCTGAACGCAGAGGCTAGGGTCTTCAGGCAACTGACCCAACTTCAGCCGCTCTCTGGCAATGTGCAGGTCCCTCCATACCAGGGACATTCCCACTTGTTAGGTACCCAGGCCCAGGGTCCAACATTGTCCTGGCTCAATCCAAAGCTCTTTTTAAACACCTAAGAATTGCCCTAGCCCTGGTTTTCAGGGACCCTTGGAAAAACAAGGCCCAACTGCTGGGGCTATAAATCCTCTAGTGGGGGAGTGAAAACAGGCAAAGCACAGAGCCCCATGGAGGAAGGGCTGGCAGGGTCAGGTACCAGGTGGGGACAGTTCAGACTCCACAGGCTCCATCCCCAGGGCTCTGGTCACAGGCCACTGGATACATGCCCCTCCCAGGAGCCCCTCTCTACCTTCCCCTGTGCTCTGTCCTACCCAGAACAGATGGGCTGAACCAGGGCAGGTTTCTCAGGCTCCAGGGCACCCTCCTAGATCTTGGAGGCCCACCCAGAGCCGATGAAGCAATCCATACATCTGGGCACCGCCCCACCAGTTGATACATTTTTAAAAGGTTTCTACCCAACTGAGGCTGGAAACCGTCTCCAGCAATGCCAGTGGTGTTACTCCAACTTGTAGCTAGTAAAATATAATAATAACACGTGTAAGCTGTTTTTATTACCTCTCTAGCTCATTAGCTAATAAAATAAGCTTGGCATTAAAAATTTAACGGAGGCTGCGTATTGGACCCAGATAAGCAGGGTTCTGTGTGTCCTTCAGAAGTCAACCAAGGCTGACCCCTGTTTAGCCTTTTTACCTATTTAAATTTCTCTGGAGAAGAAAACTTCCTCTTGGTATCCAATGCATGTGTTCAATCACGGTCGAGTGAGATGAGTGCAAATGTCCACTATACAGCAAGGAGAAAGGGCGTCCCCACAGTCAGGAGGGAGGACAGGGAAGTTGGGCGAGGAGGCGGTGCTCTCATTCATGCTCCTCCAGCCTCTTCCCCAAGTGCGCCCAAGGACACAGGGGAGACACAGGCATATCACCAACCTATCCTCCAGCTATCCCAGCCAGGGCCCAGGCTCTTGAGCAAAGGTGACTCTAGACTGGATGGACCTGCACCTCCTCTTTCGTGGGGAACCTCTAGACTAGAAGAAGGACTAACAGGGAGAGAAGGAAACTCCATAAACAGAAACTGCATCATCTTTCCAAAGCAGAAGGAAGCCCAGCTGGGACAACATCACTGGGCAGTGATGGGTGTCAGCTGTGCCCACCTGGGACCAGTCTCAAGTAAGTCTGCCACTGTGGATCTGGCCACAGTGCTACAAAAGCACAACCAACGCCACTGAGAACATCCCCACCAGCAAGCAGATCTTGTCCCTTTAAACCAAGCAGTAGTGTTTCTCTATATAAGACCAGAATCGGTAGCAAGAGAGCAAGAGAGCATCTCCTGAGTGAACCCAAACAGCAGGACATATTCTGTCCACCACCTCCACCCACCCTAGAGTCCACAGTCACAAGGACCAACCTGTCTGCACCCTGGGCCTCACTGGCCAGCTGGCATCCTTGGACTTCCCAGGCGAAAACCAAATGCAGCCAGCCCTGGACTCAGGGACTGTCCTGACTATGGTAGATTAGCTCCAAGCTCACCTCGTTCAGATCAGTACCCAAGATCAGTGTTGGCACAAGGCAGGCCCCAAAACAAAGAGGGTAAAATCCAAGGGAGAGAGGCACATGGCCAGAGGCTTCTCCTTTAGCAAACAGTGAGGACGGTCACAGAGGCGGCACAGAGGACGGTGGTCACAATTTCCTGCCAGTCTAACATTTTCCACAGTTTAATGAAAGGAACGAGCTTCCCCCCGCCCCCCACCTTGCTCTCTAAAACCATTATCCACTGCCAGGTCCCAGGATCAGCATAATCCAAGAGATGCCGAATGCAGCGTCTCCCAGAGGCTGCAGGGGCGGTTCTGAGAGGGCTGCCTAGAGGGCTGGGAGGGGATCTCGCAGTCCTCACACTGGACTGCCTGCCGAGCCTGCCTCTCGCCATCTGTCTGATCTTATACTCACTAGCACCGCACACCACAGGGAAAGAGTGTGTCTCATTTTAAATGGAGAGAAATAGACACTTCAGAAAAATGAACTTGAGTTCATCTTCTTTGAACAGGATTTTAAAGACAAGGGAGTCAACCTACTCTGGACATTTCTGGAAGTGGCACTGTGCACTTGGCCGGGACAGACCAGGACCAACAGAGGCACCAGTGAGCACCTGGTGCTTCCGCAGCCGCTTCAGGCCCCTGGAGCACCTACCTGTGCCATCTTGGCAAGGTCTAGGGAAGGCCTCTGCTCCTGCACTTCTTCAGGGCGCCGCCGTTTTACACCAACCTTCTTGTCATTAAGGACACATGGCTGGGAGCGGCTGCGGGCGAGCCCGCTGGAGCGTCTCGCCAGCTCTGGCGTTGAGGCAGGTGTGCTGTTGGCTGAGGGTGGACAGTACTCCGCGAAGGAAAACTGCTCATGTGAGCAGGAGAGGGACCGCTGCAGGTCTAGCCGGCCCCCTCCGGTGGGATGCAGGTCGGGGGTCCAGCTGTCACCTGCCCGTCCCCAGGGAGCCACGCCCGGTGCCCCTTGACAGGGCTGTGCCCCGAAGCGGTGGTGCACTGCCGCCTGGTGGCAGGGTGAGGAAAGCCCGTTGGCCCGGGCAGGGAGGCTACAGCTGGAGCTCCTCTGCATGGTGCCGAGGCCGCCGGAGTAGCGCTGGACGCTGCCCCCGCTGTAGCACCGCCTCTTCTCCACGGGAGTCCAGACCCTGGAGCCCAAGGGCCGCCACGACGTCCGGCAGCTGGACATCTCGTCAGAGAAGGACAGTGACCGGCACTGGCGCTTGCTGGGGGGTGCTGGAGGGCTCCCGCTGTGGTCACTGATGCTGAGGTCTCTGATCAGGCTGGTCACTGCACAGGCAGTCACGGCCTCCTGGCGCCACAGTGTGCCGTCCTGACACTTTTCAGGCAGGCATTCCCAGATGCTGGCGCTCGGCTGGTCAACCTGAAGAGGGCACTTCCTGTCCAGGTCTCGCCATCTGTCATTTTCTGGTGCATAAATAACAAAGAAAAAACAGGATTTGAGAGGCCTTCACCCTAGCCCTCTCCTCCTACGCCAACAGCCTACTTTCCACGCGGGAGTCAAAGACCCTGCAGAAAACTCCCAGTTCAGCCTCATTTTCCAGGTGAGAAGCTGAGGCTGACAGCGGAAGCGAGTCCCAGCATGCTGAGCTGGACGCAGAGCACGGCCTAGGATTCAGACGCAGCCGGCGTTTCCGAGAGGCTGTTCTTCCCGCTGTACTGCACTGCCTCTCGGGAAGACGCAAAGCTATGTTTTTCAGTCCAAGCTTTCTCTCACCTTACAGGCAGGAAATGTCTTGCTCTGTACCCTGCTCTGGCTGGTGGCAGACTCAGGACAATATATCTACTAAGTCCCTATTCAGTTCTCTGTCGTTCTTAGCACAGGATTGGATGCCCTGGCAGAAGACCATGACCAAAGCCAAGAATTCCAGCACTTCAGATGGTCAGCATTAAAAGGGGGCTGGGGCGCTGCAAGGTTAGTTCATCTGAACTCTGTCTTTAAAGCCCTTGCTAATAACAGAAACTGAATTTTTGATTGAGTTATGTCCCTTCCAACAAAATGCTCAACAACATCAACAACAGCTGCCAATCACAGCATGTTCTGTGTGTTCACTTGATTCATTCCTGAAACTAAGGATATTTAAAACAATTAAAATCTATAAGAGTAAGTCTTGGGCTGCACAAACTTAAGAGTTCAATTTAGATTTACACATTCAGGTCTCTACTTGAATGCATGAATAAATAAGCTAACCCTGCTATGAAATGCTGAATTTGCACTTGAACTTTTATTTTACTGAAATACTTAAGTTTTTCTACTATAGAATCAAGCACATGCTGGGAATTTTAGGAGATGCAAAGATAAATTTGACATAGTTCCTATATTCAAGCTTAGAGCATAAAAGCAGAATTAAGAAATATGCTATGCTTTTAGGAATCAACATATTAGCACGTCCTATCTTTTCTAACCTATATATATATATATTTTTTAAATATTTTTTTAGTTGTTGATGGACACAATGTCTTTATTTTATTGCTTTGTATGTGGTGCTGAGGATCAAACCCAGGGCCTCACGCATGCGAGGCAAGTGCTCTACCGCTGAGCTACAATCCCAGCCCCTCTAACCTGTATATATTTATAAATTTAGTAAATATGAATGGTTTGAGTCACACACACAGCAGAAGGATAGAAGTAAGACCTGAAATGACAATCAGCAGGTATTTAAATGTACTCGCTATTTAGCAGTGTGGACCCAGCATCCACTCAGTGCATCCACACTGCACCTTGTGTTCAGGGACCACCATGGCTCAGATGGGAAGACTGAGGCTTGGGGGAGGTGGGCTAACTGGTCTAGGCCTACAACTGACAAATGATATGACACGAAGCCCATGTTCTCCTCACTTCACTCCTGTGCTGAAGGGAAGCACAAGTGAGCCCCACACCAGCCCTACCTTGAGAGCTTCCAGATCAGGAAAGCTGTGCTACCGGGTTAGGAAACTGATTTAACCCACATGCGATGCACACTCCAGGAGCAAGGACTACGAGCATAGCTGTTCTACGGATGGCCACATCTCAAAGAGCACCAGGAGACAGGTCCTGAACAAACATCACAACTAGCAGCTACCATGCTGGTTTCAAAGGGGGTGAACAATGCAGCCCAAGGGGGAGTCCAGGAGCCACAGGAAAAGCCATATCAAGGTTAAACGTGATACTCCTTCCTCTCAGGCACCTGCCACATTAGAGACAGAGCCCAAGGGACCCTGGACAGGGGACACAAAGAGAAACCTATCCACAAAGGATCTCAGATGGTAGAGATACAGGAAAGAGATCTTCTGTAAGCCAGCAGAAAACAAAGCAGAACTGTGGCTGAACATCAAATTTACTTCATCCCAGAATCTTCCCAGGCCCTGCCCACAGCGAGTCCGATAGCTGCTTCTTCAGTGGCCTTTGATAATAACTTCCACAAACAAACATCACCAGAAAACATTATTTTGCAAACTGCATTTATGTTATTCAAATACATCTTCACTCCTCATGGAATGCATTCCCCTGAGTATTCGCCATTCGCCAGTCTTTTAAAAGTTTCAATTTGACATTAGTCAGCAGGTCAAAGTTCAGTTAACTAAAAAATAAAGTAAAATTAGAAGAAATATACACTAACATGGGCTGAGTCTGTTATGAAGGAAGAAAGTTATCTTAAGAAAAGGGGGGAGCTCTATGCATGATGATGTCCATCAAAACGACATGAGTGACAGCAAAATGATAAATATCATTAAAAAGTCCTATAGCAGAGGGCTGGTTAAATAAATTGCCAAGGAATAACAGTGTGAAAAACAGTTTCACAGACTATTTAATGGCATGGGGGAATGCTAGTGGTGTGATGCTAAGAAGCAGCAGGACGTAAGCTGGGCACAACGGCGCTCGCCTGTTATCCCAGCTACTACGTGGCTGAGGCAGAGGATCACAAGTTGGAGACAGCCTTCGCATATTTGTGAGACTCCCTCTCAAAATGAAAAAGGGCAGGGGATGTAGCTCAGTGGTAGAGAACTTGCCTAGAATATGCAAGGCTACATTCAATCCCCAGTAAGACAGACAGACAGACACACACACAGAGAAGCAGCATATAAAACTGTTTAATTTCTATTTAGTAAAATATGTACTATATTATACATGAAGATGAAAATAAACCAAAATAGCTGATCGATCAATGTTTGGTTAATTTATATTTGTTTTTGTTTTTGTATAGTTATCAAATTTTCTATGAGGACAACTGTGTTAGCAAGTCTGTGAAGGCTATTAGCATGAAGTCCACTGGTGCTGTGCTCTGGTTTAATTCAGGAAGTGAACCACAGCCAGCACCAGGGCCAGGGCCTGACCCGCATCCTCCTCTACATTGCTCCTTTGGGTTTACAGAGATTGCTGGCCACCAACCTCTCTTTGGGGGCAGGGTACTGAGGTGGCACACGGGCCAGGAACGTGGTGGACTGAGAAAGGAACCACTGGGCCCAGCCACAGCACAGTGAGGACCCCAAGATGGTTCCATGGGCTGGTACTTATGTGCCTATGGCACCTGCCAGATTGTGTCTTGGCCAGGCCTCAAGAAACCCATGAAATGAGAAGAGGCTGATGCCATCCTCTAAGGATGCCACTGTCTGTTCCATTTTTGTTTCACTGGCCTGGAATTTTCCCCATCTCAAGGGAAATCGTGAGAAAGGAGAGTTGGGAGCCACATAAACGTGAACCTGGCACTTTTCTCAACTGGCAGCATATTCCCTCCCATGGCTGCCCGTGATGTGGGCACTTTTTAACTGGATCCCCCTCAGGAATTCCCAACTACAGTTCCACCTCCTCCTGCCTCTAGAGAACTTCCTGAGGCCCCTACCTACTGTGGTCTGGCCTCCTGGCAATTGCCCATGGCTTCCTGGGATGCAGACATCTCAGCCTAGCATGCAGGCCTGCCCACTGTTCCCCAGCACACCCTCCACTCCAGACACCAAACTTCTTGTGACACTGGAGGTCAAAGAAGAATCATGCAGAGTCAAAATCATCCTTGAAAGTCCCCAATCAGTCCTCAAATCATACCCCTCCTGGTTTTAGGTAACTGAAGAGTAATTCTTAGGTGCCAGCAATTCGTTATGAAACTAAGGTTTCACAATGAGATGCAGGAATGAGCATGGGTGAATCTAAGCACAGAGGGCTAAGGGTCCAGTTTGCTTGGACTTGAGGCTAACTACAAGTCCCCCGTGGATCCTGGGGTTGAAAGGTGAATTCTAATGCATCCTGCTTGCAAACAGGTCCTATTCCACCTGTGCAGACAATGACCTCTGTGACCTTAATATGTAAGATTTCTTCGTTGTAGGGAAGACTCAGAATCAGTCCTCAACTTGGTCCATTGGTTCTATGGGAGCACAATGTGACCACGGTCGCAGTCTTCCCCCAAACTTTAGCTCTTTAACGCCTTCATGCTTTCAAAAAGGCCTGGAATGTTCTTATCTTCCTTCCACTGACAGAGCCTCTGATGCTTCCATTTAAGAATCACCAAAACCTCCTCCTCCATATGGCCCCCTGTACACCCACAGCAATTTGCCTAGATTTTCATTCCTATGTTCCATGAGCCTTAATGATCTGCATACATGTCTGCCACTCTCCACCAGCTCTAGAGCACAGCCCAGCATGGCTCCCAGTGCCCAGCACTGAGCAAGGCACGCAGCATGGTGGCCAGAGGTGGCAGAAGGAATGGGCGACCAAATGCAGACCAAAGCTGTGGAGAAGGCTGCAGGGGTTCACTGGGTCTTGCTTGTCATTTGTCCTTGACACAGGTGACCCCTCCTTGACCAGGCAGGTCCAAGCTGGGCCACTGCTGAACTCTCCACCCCATCTGGGCCATACATGGCTACATGTGAAGCAGCCAGGAGACTGGTTAGTGGAGTTATATCTAAAATACTTTGAAAATGCAAAGCACTGCTACTGTGTATCAACACCAGCCAGGTGGCCACTTGTCCTGTCTGTAGTGTAGATAATATTGTAATTGCTTCTATCTTTATCACCTTGAGAAGTACAATACATACAAGAAAGTAGAAACAATCAAGGCTATGTTTAGCCCTGTGTTTTCCCCCTTCACTTAGAGAACAGAAAGTAATTTGTTGGGTCAGGTCACCAGACAAAAGAAACAGGAATAGAAGCAAATTTTCAGTGGCAAGCTGCCCCATGACTAGGCCCCAACATCACACTTCACAAAGGGAAAGGGTCTCGGTAGGGCTCTGAGAAGACCCCTGGCGTGCCCTGCCCCCGCCCTTCCATATTACTTATGCACAAACAACCCTAATTCCTTAAAACTGGTAAGTTGTGGACATGGGAAGGCCACTGAGCAATGGTCACACTCTGTGTAGTGGAAAGGGCATGGCCTTGGGTTCAAACCTCAGTTCTTTAAGTTCCTTAATCTCTCAGAGCTGCTGTGTGAAGAAAATAAGGGCCTAGAATAGGTCCTGGAACTCGCTCTCAAAAATGGTGGCCACCATTATGCTAATTCCAACATGACAATACCAGAAAATGTTCTTCTTTGGTGGGGGGAGGGAGGTCTGAGGGTTGAACTCAGGAGGACTTTACCATTGAGCTACATACCCAGCTCTTTTAATTTTTTATTTTGATCAGGGTCTTGCTAAATTGCTTAGAGCCTCACTAAGTTGCTCAGGCTGGCTCCTAACTTGCAATCCTCCTACCCTAGCCTCTTGAGTCGCTGAGATTACAGGTGTGTGCCACTGTGCTCCAGCCTGGAAAACATTCTTATGTTTGGCGCTTGGGTCTTCTGCAGTCAGGTATCAATCTTTGTAGACTTAGGCTGGAAACAGAGTCTGTATTCTCTATACACCCAAAGTGTGATTTCTGGATCATCTGCAGGATCATCCCTGGGAAGAGGGATTGTTTGTTAAAATGCAGCTTTCTGAGCTCTGTCCCTGACTTGGTAAGTTGATACCTCTTTGGGCAGGAATCTGCATTTTAACGAGCTCTTTGGGTTACTTTAATACAAAAATGCTAGGAATCGCTGCTGCAGACTTCAGGCCACACAGCAGCACAATCAGGCCACCAACCAGACCCAGGAAGCTTCTGCAGGGTCGATGATTCCAGGCCCTGAAAATTTGGACTCAACATCTTTGAAAGTGGGTGTTTGTGTTTTGCTTTTGGTTTGGGTGATTATAGGAAGTACAACCATAGAGAAAGATCACTTAGAGGCCCGTATTTCACAGGCTGGTGGGGCCCTTCCATGCTTCAAGTTGCAGAACTCTGAACAGACAACCACTGGCAGAGGCCTAAGAGGCAAACAATTCCAGTAAACAGGAAGTATCTGAAGCTCCCACCATCCCCCCAGAGGACACGCTATGGCTTAGAGCTTCATGAGAAGCTCTCCACTCACTTGGAGCTCAACACCAAGACGCCACCAGACCTGAGCGCAGCGCAACAGCACCCAGCCTAAGCATGGGCACCAGCTGGTCACTCTGCCATCCCTATTACTTTAGGCTTCAGGAGTACCCAAAGCTTCTCAGCATCCCCAGAGAGCTGCCCTTCACAAGTCTAAAATTACATATGGGAGTGCACATGTTTCCTACAGCCTAACATGCTGCCTACAGATGGGAGCACAAACCACACAGCCACCCTGAGGCCCAGTACTTTTTTCAGATGAACTAGTGACCAAGGACTCTTCCAAAGCTGATACTCAAGGACTAAGCTTCAAGTTTCTGACGTTTGTCTACTCTGCAAGGTACCACAGTATCAAATGCCCGCACACGTGGAGACAAGGACTCAAAGCCCAAAGTCACACTCATAAGGATCTGGTCCTGCCCCTTGACCAAGGAGGGCAGAAGGTCCTTGGTGCACAGATCTAGAGCTCAAACAAAGAAAACACTTAAAGCAACACAAACGGCATTTGACCTCAGATGTTCTTGTTTCCATTTCTGCTCTTAAACTTGAAGGGAAATTCCCAGGGGCACAGATTCTTAAAGGACTATAAGCCTTCTTATGCTCAATAGATGGAATAGAGGAATAGAGGAGTTTTATAACTCTGGACATTTCTGTACTATTTTAGATGGTCCCTTAAAATGACATAACCACAGCAGAATGTGGTTTCTAGAAAAGGTTAAGTACCTTAAGCACACAACCAAGAGACAAGATTTTTGCAGCCTCTGAGGCCCAGGGAGCCAGCCTCTCGACAGATCACCAAGCTTAGTTCCCAGATTTTGTAGCTGTCACTTGCACTGTAAGGAGTCCCTCCCCTGCTCTAGGGCTGCACTGTGCAAGCCTGGCCTTGGCTGCAAGGACTCTGCCTGGTGAAGGGGAAGCTCACCAGCCCTTCACCGGAAAACTTGAGAGAACTGAGGCGTCTTTCTGAAAGCAGCTTTGCTAAAGTGACCCTATGGTAAGACGTGGGAGGCAAGCAAGGCAAGACGCAAAAGTGCCCCCAATGGTGTCACCTGTTTTTCTAATGGACTTCAGAGCTCCTGTCCCACTGCAGGTCCTCTTTGCTTGTGTCACTAGAATGGAGACTCAGCTGAGAGTTGTGCTGGGAGGAAAGGTTTCTGGGTCTTCCCCAGCTTGACTGCAGCCTCTCATCCTGCCTGCCTTCCTGCAATGGACAGCAAAATGGTAGCTGTGTCTTGAGTTCAAGGACAGTGACACAAGACACCTACCTCCTCATATAAGGGACAAGGGACACTCCACCAGGACCCCATCTGGTGAAGCAGGAAGGCTGGCCTGCGGGACTCTGAAGAAGCCAAAGAAGCTGGTAAGGACAAAGGGGTTCAGAGTGGCTCCCAGAGCCCTCCCCTTACCTGCACAGCAGGGATGGCCATGGCAGCTACCACCGCTTCTGGGAAGTTTTTGCACTTGCAAAAGGGGACCCTGAGATGGCCAAGGTGTAAAAAAACAAACAAGGCTGGGAGCTGGGAGTGTGGGCCTCAGTCTCTCCAACCAAGGCCCGTGACACTGGCTCTGGCAGGGACCTCCTCCTTCATGCCCAGGAGCATCATAAACGCGTAGGGAACAGCTAGTATTCACCATGGCAACAAAAACTCTGAAGGAATGGAAAGGTCAGTGTGGTGCGTGGCTCTGGAGTCCTCCCTGGATGTGGATGTGCGTAGAGCGTATCCCACGGGCAGCTGTGCACAGCAAGGCGGGTGCTTTATACTGCCCAGGGCACTGGCAGTGGAAAGAGCTCTTTGGGAAACTGTCAATAAATGCATATTAACTGTTCATTAACTAATACCCTTACTACTAACTAATAACTGGGCTCCCCACTGAAGCTGGGAAAGAGCATGAGTGTGTGACCCGAGCACATTACTCACCTTGAGGGTTGTCACAGCAATCTCTCTCTACTGGTGAAGAAACCGAGTTTCAGAGCAGTGTCCAGTCTCCCCCATGGACACAGCTAGCAAGCCAGAGCTCAGACTTAAACCTAACCTGCAATCCCGAGGCCACGCTCTTGAGTTAGGTTGGGCCGTCTGCCTTGACCATCCTTCCCCATGCAGCACGTGGCGCCCAGAGGCAGCCTGCAGTAGCCACTGCCTGTCCTCTGGCATGATTGTGGTTGCTCCCACCCCAAGTCAGCCCAACCCATATGAAAAGGCACCCAGGAGGACCCTTTCTCACTTATCACTGTGAACAGCTATCACGCACCATCTCCATTTCACATCTGCTTCCATTCTGTCTGAAACACTGTCTGAAACTGATAAAATGGTGCAAGGAAGAATTTAAAGCACCTTGTACAGACAAACCCTGGACTATTTTAGAGATTTTAAAAGTCATACATAGACCACAATAAAGGTAAATTAAAAATAATTTTTAAAAAATGATGTAAAAAAATCATACATATGCATACTTGTATCTGGATGTCAAATTTTCAGTGAGAACAAATCTTGCACCTGCCTATGCTGAAGTAAGAGCTTTCTAAGAGAAGGCACTGGCCCAGTGACCACATTCAAAAGGGCTCTCTCTGAAAGACAGAAAAGGCAGCAATGACCCAAAGTGGGACCTAAGCAGCTGATTTTGTTTTTGCCATTTTTCATTGTGTTTTATTCATTTGATTGTTTGTTCTAAGAAACCAAAACACTCAGCCTCTAAATGTCAGCTCCTGAACACAAGGTGCAATCACGCTGCACACTCGGTGACGAACAGTGGTGGGGTTAGATGACGGCAAGCTACTGAACCTCAAAGCAAAATCTCTGCATCCTACGCAGCTCAACACAGCCAACTGGTTTCCCTGTAGAAATCCATGCAGAGAGTGCCCGGGAAGAGCCCTCTTATGCACAGAGGAGACTTTAACAGCCAAGTAATTAAACCCTGAAGTAAGGGCTTATAATTAAAATGCTGACAAACCGGAGCCTGCGCAGCACAAGGAGGGCGCTGTAATATTTTTACAATTCCTTTTTATACATAATGTATGATCCTTCTGCTCAAGTTTCCTCTATGTTCTTTGCCTGTGAAATCATTTACATTAATAAATAATTTATCACCATAACTCCTAAAGTAATTACGGGTTTCCAGCCAATTTTTTTTTTTTTTAGCATATGAATTGTTTTGTTCTCTGTCCATTGACTTGTATTTACAAGACTTTTCCTAGTGGCCTTTTTGAAATAATTGGCATTGCCTTCGCTTTCTCACATTTTACGTGATTTCCAGGTCTTCTCCTCGCCTGAGTGGCGAGGAAAATGGAATGTGTGGTGTCCATTGTCCCTGCAACACAGAACTCGTTTAATGGCTGCAATTAGCTGAGGGTGGTGAATGGAGGCTGCACTCACCCCACTTGCCCTGTTTCACCGAAAAAGATTAAACCGGTACACGTGTGACCCCAGGCCAGCATAAAAGCAGCGGCCCCCACTGCAAATGGCAGAGGACCCAGATGGAGCGGCAACTGAGGCTCCATGTGCAGACCCTGCCTTACCCAACGCAGGAGGACTCCCTTCTCTGCACCTAGCAGGAGTCAGTGTCAAGAATAGGGGGCTGGCTCCCGGGCTAGCCAGCTGATTAGTGGGTGGGCTGCACCCACAGAGCTGTGGCCTGGCCCAGGTTTCCTGTGTCAGGAATACAATCTGTGGTCACATGGAGGGCTCTTCCCCAGAGAAGCTTTCTGTAAAGGAAATCTCAATGCAGCACAGAAGTTGGGCTGGGGATGATCTGAGAGGTGAGAAAGGAAACCAAGAGGCACAACTAGGCCTCTGCTAGAAGGGAACTCATAGGGATGAATTCTCAGGCCCAAAGACTGAGACAGAGGCCTGGGGAAGGAGGCTAGAAGGGACCTACAGTGATGGGGCAAGCCTGGCACCCCAAAGGGCCCTGCCAGGCACAGAGCAGGAAGGCAGGGCTGGGCTCCACTCTGCCCTGCTTGTTCCATCTGCACCTCAGCCTGGCTTTGTTTTCTCCCTTACTTTGGAAAAGCACAAAACCACTTCTTTGTACCAAGTCCCAAAATGGACTGGGGGACAAGAGTGGGGAGGGGCCTGGTATCCAGCTCAAAATCACAAAATCTGAAGTACTTGGGAGGGGAAAAATGGCAAGCCTGTTGCTGTGAGCACTGGATTATGTTAGTAACACACTTCATCTGGGGGGAGGGGCCTGCTAAGCAGCAGCAAATGGTCACGCTGCCAGTGCACTTGCCAGCATTGTCTTCAGAGCATCTGTGAAACCCAAACTCATACTGGTTTCCAGCTAAGACCCTTACATGGGGTGAGGGGAAACCCCTGAGTCACAGGGCCAACTGTCCCCAGCGCTCGGGAGAATTCCACTGATCAAGGCCCACACTAGAGTCCTTTATCTCCAAGAGACAGGCAGGAATGGGTGATTATAATAATTTAGCACTTTATCTTTGCTCAGCATTGTCCAGACCTAGAAGGACCCAAAACCCACTTGAAAAGTCTGGCCAGTCCCTTCAAGTATTCTCTTCCCTGCTATTGAAAAGCAGCCCCACCCAAGATGAAATCTCGCAGCCAGGTGCACTCCCTGTCCTGACACCAAGGCAGGGCCACGACACCTGGACCCGCAGGTTAATGGGCTAGAGTAACCTGAGCTTTCTCCAGCACAGGAGGCTGGGGCCTCTGACTGCACCCAGCAGGTGCCAGAAAATGCTGGAAGCAGGAGGAACCTGGTGGCACCTCTAGGGTGCTGCTGTCTCTTTGAATCCTTAGGATTGGCCAGGGGGGATGCCATGGTGCAGGAAGAGGGCGAGACTTGCCTGTGACTCTCAGAACTCCTCCGTCTTACAAGTTGGCCTGTATCCTGGGGAACTCACTGTTTGTTGCTCTTTCTCCTCCAGCAGGACAGCAATCTCATTGAGGGTAGGTACAGGCCCTAATTCACTCCACCCAGCACTAAGTGCCTGACACATGATAGGTACGCTATTAAATCTACTAGAATAACCCACTGCAATCAACCATGCTAAGTGCAAAGCCTTGGTAATGTACACAGGGCAAGGTTTTCTGGAATGCAGGAGGAGGCTGAGCAACAGAAAGATGATGCACTAGGAAGAGATGCAGAGAAGAAGGCAGGCTTGTTCCTGGTCCACCACCTGCACAGCCATCCCTGGTGCTCCCAGGGCTGACAGGCAGTGGCCTACACAGCGGAAGGCAGACAGGGTCCTACAGAAGGGCAGAGCCAGGGCAGAGGCCCCGACATAGGAACAGAGTTCCCAAAGTTCTTCTAACAAGAACGTGGAGACACAGCCTGGTACCTCCTGCAAGCCCTGGGCCTCCCAGAAGAAAGCAGGCCGCTGGCCTCTGCAGGCTCAGGCAGATCATCCTGGGCAACCCTGGTGTCTGCCCACATGCCTCCTTCCCCAGGCCTCTGCCTGAGTTTCTGGGCCTGAGACTCCACCCCTACAAGGACAGTTCCCTCACTCACACCCCTTCTCCAAAGGAAACAACTGTAGTCCCTCAGTTTAGACAAGGAGGCCCCTGCTCTGGAAGCAGGATCCTCAACTTAGGTCTCAGTTCTCTCTGTAACTACTACTCATGGAATGCTCCTCCTGTGCTAATCTCTTTACAAAACGATGTCACAGAGTCCTCACAATAAGCCTACAACATGGGTGATATCGTAATTGCCATTTTGCAGATGAGGAAACCGAGGCTCAGAGAAGTTAAGAAGTTCAATGGAGCCGGGCACGGTGGCGCACACCTATAATCCCAACACTTTGGGAGGCTGAGACAGGAGAATCGCGAGTTCAAAACCAGCCTCAGCAACGACGAGGTGCTAAGCAACTCAGTGAGACCTTGTCTTTACACAAAACACAAAACAGGGCTGGGGATGGTGGCTCAGTGGTCCAGTACCCCTGAGTTCAATCGCCAGTACCAAAAAAAAAAAAAGTTCAATGTGACAACCCAAACCTAGCACTGCCTCCCACCCCCATGAAGATGCCCCTTACCATATTCACACAGTAAAAAGCCCCGGGAAGCCTAATGCACAAACAGCCTTGAATCGAGGCCACCATCCTGACAGCCCAGGTTAACAATCCAGCTATTTCAAGCTGAAGTCACAGGATGGGAGTTGGGCATGCCCGCGATCCCTTCCCACTCTCTCCTGGGCACACAGGAGAAGGTAGCTCAGTCATGACACTGTCCCAGGAAGAGGAAAGGCAGCAGGCTTATAGGCCACATGCTGGGATGCAGAGGGTTTGTTGAAAACCATTAACCACTAAGGAGATATTCAATCGTGTGAGGACAGGCCTCAAAAGTGTGTCACAGAGCACACAAAGGCCAGGTGATCACCGGTTCCATTTCCTCTGGGTGGTAGCATCAAAGAGGACAACCCAGCTCTCCCAGAGCTGTGGCATGTGACTGAGAAGGAAATGTCTCTTTCTCCCACACCTGGGTCAAGTCTGCCTCCAAGGGACCTTCGGGAGGGTTACCTCACAGGGCCTCAGTTCCCCCTACGTGAACAAGCATATCCTTGGAGTGACATATGAGGAGCTTGGTACAACACCCAGCACAATGCTCAACAAAACAGACCCAGCGCCCCTCCACGCTCATGGTCTTATCTACAGGAAATGCCTCAAAAGAAGGAAAAGGAAACACTGGACACACAGGTAAGGGACTGAGAAAGGAAGGTGAGGACGACTTGACCCGTTCTTCCCAAGACACACAACCCAAGGCCTACAGCAGATGCCCACTGTCAAAGTCCAGTCTCTGAGCTCATGTGTTCTCTGGAAGGACACCCCAGAGAAGGACAAGAAAGTCATGGAGCAATAGTGATAGGAAATACTGTGCCCAATCATCCAAAGCATCCAGAAATCCACATAACTGATACAGTCACCGATTTGGTCCCTATCAGAAACGGCAACTCACAGGTGCATGGAAAGAGAAGACGGAGGTACCCTCTGTGGAAGGCAGGTCAACAGCAGGAATCAAGAGCCTGAAAGAGGTCCCTTCCCTCTGGCCTCTCTGTTCCCCCCTGGGAACTATCCTCAAGGAATAATGTGAAAGACAAGACTCAGACGCTTAGTCACCGTAATGGCAACAGAAAATTCAAAAGCACCTTTACCCAGAAGCCACAGAAGTTACATTGTTAAGGACATTTCAATACGTCCACACAACGCAGTACTGCAGACCATCAAAATGCATGGAATGAATAATTTTTATGCTGTGGGAACTACCAAGTGAAAAAGCAAATAAATACAGTTTTATATAATTATATGTTCATCATAGACCCGTCTATGTAAAAAAAGGAAAAAAAAAAAGCATAAAAATATCAACAGTTATCACTGGTAATTGGGGCTATAACAGATTTTTACTTTATATATTAGCTATATCTTCTAAATGAAAACATCACCATGAATTATAATAATCAGACAGAAACTCTCAATGTTAAGAGTTGGACATGTTTTGTAAACCACACCCCAGTTTCTGTCTCGTCACTCACTCACCCCAGCAGCCCCCAGACCACTCCACTGGGGATGGAAATAGCTAAACACACAGAGGGTCCCAGGGCTCTTCTGAGACTTGTGTGAAGAAAGTGCTTTCAGCATCTCACCTGGCTGCGACAACCAGAAGAGGATGGCCCCTGGCCGTGCGGTTACTCACCCATAATTCCACAAGAGAAAAGGGTAGGTCCTTGACTCATCTTCTTTGGCGTTTGCTGAAAACAACCAGAAAAGCTATTCACTCTTCAAGTCATAAGAAGCACGTTCACACATGATTCTGCACTGATCTCTTGCTAAAGTCACAATTAAAGGGGAAAAGAAAAAAGCATTCCAAGAGACATTTGCGCAGATCTGGACCTAGAGTCCTTCCCACATTTCCAGCAAGTGACGGATCCATCGAGCTAATAGGCCTATGACCTCTGACAAGAGGGGACTTCTCCACATAAGCAATAAGGGGGAGATACAATGGTAAACAGTAGGACAAACTTCACCACAGGGCTGGAAGCGACTGGGAGAGGTGGGCCTCCCGGCAGGGAAGAACAAGAAGCCAGAACTGCCAGAACTGCCTGGAGACAGGAGGGCAGCTCTTCCCGCCATGCTCAAAATCACTGGCCTTTGCTCCACAGGCCGCTCCGCAGCTACAGCGCTATGGCCCGCCCACCCCCAGCACTCTCGCCACACTGGAACAGAAACTCACTGGTTCCATTTGGTCGCAACCTGAGAGCTATGGCTTTGAACTCCTGGCCATGTTTCCACAGCGGCTTCCCCTTCCACGGCGAGCATTCTCCATTTTCCCTCACAGCCCACACCTAACTTCCGCTAAACACTGATGGCCACTGGGTGGAGAACAAGCCAAGGAGGCTGGAAGAGCCCCAGCCCCCTGCACTGATGCCCTTACGCAGCAATCTGAGCGTGCAATACTCTGGGAGCTCCTTGTGCTGATTTCCAGGTATGCCTGTTCTGGCCGCTGGTGAGGAGGAGTCTGCCCAGTCAGCACCAGGAGGAAGTCTGTCTCAAGTGTTCCAAAGACTAGGGCTGGGGCTGGGGCTCAGTGGCAGAGCACTTGCCTAGCGTGTGAGGCACTGGGTTCGATCCTTAGCGCCACATAAAAATAAACAAATAAAACAAAGGCATTCTGTCCATCTACAACTAAAAAAAAATTCTTTTACATATTCTAAAGACCAATTCCATCCCTCCCTTGATCGTTTGCCCACCCGCTCACAGGATCTGGCAATCATCTACATGGCAGGCTGTGCTAGGTGCTGACCAAGCCATGGTGCAAAAAGCTAATGGCCCCAAACAAATCAGCTCCAGCTTCTGAGGGAAGCCTCAGAGCTTCCCCTCCTATGCCCTGCGACAGCGCAGCGACAGGCAAGGCTTCTAGGCTAAGGAGTGGGCAGGAGCCCAGGGCCCAATCCTTTAAGTCCCAGAAGGAGGGTGGGGCTGACAGGAACACCTGACTCACCCAGATAAGAGGGTGCTTGTCATGAGCTCCCTCACCCACCCCATCTGCCAGATCCAGGGACCCCTGCACTTGGCCACCACTGCATTCATCCCATAGTTTTTCAGTGTCCACCCTGACCAGCCTGAGGACACAAAAGTGAAGGAGAGCTTATACGTCATGGAGGACACAGTCATGCACATCCACAGAGATGTGCTGGCTGGCGTGGAGGTCAGGGCTGGCTTCCCGGGGAAACACCTGAGCTGCTGTTGATCAATCAGAAGGAACCTGCGGGGGCAGTTCTCTCCTCCTCAGCTGACAACAACCCTTATATCATCATGCCAGGTCGCCCACTTGGATGCCAAGTGATCTAACCTCCTGCTCTACAGCCATTCGTGGAATCATCCGGAAAGCGTTAAAGACAGCCACGGCTCCCTCCCTCCCAGCTGACAGTTACCACTACAGGATGCAGAGCTGAAAGCCACACCAAAGCAACCCAACGAAGAGCAGGTGACAAACACAAGAGAGTCCCCCGCTGGGCTGTGCCACCCTCACAGCTGGGTGCACAGCCTGCGGGACCTAGGCAGGCGCCTTGCTCTCAGGGAAAGGGTTCAGAGAGAGAAATGTCACTGCCAGGTGCCAGGCCTGCCACGGGAGGTAAGTCCCCTGTACTCAGGAAGCACCCAGGCGCAGGACAACAGCCACCAAGGAACCACAATCCCCACCTCCTGTGCTGAACAGGTGGCAAAGCAGCCCGGCAGGGAGCCCACAGAGTTCCACTGCAGGACAGGGACTGCGGCAAGCAGGCGTGAGCGGGGGGCTGTCACAGCCTGCGTGCTTCACTGGCAAGCTGAGCTGGCAAAGGACGACGTGGGGCCTGACACACAAAAGCAGGAAGCAGAGCCGAGCCCCGCCTTGTGGAGGGACAGTGCCGGTGGCCTTCCGCTCCACCGAGCTGGTGTGACCTAGAGAGGGGCACCCCGGACACTCCTGACCACACCCGTCCAGGGAATGGAGAGTGGACACCACCACCCTGCAAGCAGGCAGCAGGGGTACCGGCTGGTCATGGCCCACATCAGGAGGCCTGGCCGCACACGGGGTTCCAGGACACCGCTCGCTCGCTCACCCAACCCGTCAGCACTGGCTACAGATCCCTGAGCAGCTGCCCGTTCCCCAGGCCAGAAGAATGCTCCCAACACCAAACACCCCACCCAGCTGGGCTCCACCACCCAGCACGGTGCCCTTGGCCCCTATTCTCCACCTTCTACCCAGAACCCTAAGTCATCTTTTTATAGCAGAGATCAGATCAAGTTATTCCTCTCCAACAACTTCCCACAGCAAGCAGCATACAATCCAGGCTACCCTGCCTCCCCACAGCCCACCAGGCCACGTGAGCTAAGCCCACGTCCCCTCGCTGCCTCTGCTCACCTCCTCGCTCCTGCTGCCAGCTACTGCTACCCCAGGGCCTTTGCACCAGGGTCTTCACATGCTGTGCTCATACTGTCACGTGGCCTCCTCAGAGGCCCTCCCTGAGCACCCTGGCAGATCAGTGCCCTCCTATCTTAGCTCCCGACACTGTGGAGCTGCCACTGCCAGCAGGGCCAGTGTGCTTGTCCCACGGGCATTCTCTGCTCCAGAAGTGGAGGCCTCGTGGGGGAAGGGCCATCTGTTCACAACATCCCAGCACAGTGGGCACTGGGGCCAGGCTGCCTCCACTACCCACCCACCCTGTGGACAAGAGGCCAACAGAAGGTCTCACCAGGCAGGGCCTACTGCCTCCCCGAATCACTGGGCTCCTGCAAAGCTGAAGCTCAACAGGGAAGAGAGAAAGCACAGCCTGGGAGAGGCAGCGCCACCTGCCAGCCCTGCCCAGGTTCCCCACCCCAGACTCCAACTCCCCACCCAGGAGCCAGGGATGCTGCACTGAGTCATTACAGCCTAAAGGAATGAATCTCCATTTTCCTCGGCCTGCTAGGAATACCTGCGTCCAGGGTGCTCCCCGCTGCCTTGACCCACCCCTTCAGGGGCTAGAGACACCACTCTTCTCTAGCCCGTGGCCTCTGTGGTGTATGAATAAGGAGCCCTATTGGCTTTGTGCTGGGCCTCCAGGTGGGACAGGGCCCTGTCTCGCTTTCCAAGCCCTCTCTGGGAGGCCAGGCCAGAACACCCGGACCCAACAGCTCTGCAGGTGTGGGGCCCCAGGCAGACCCTGACCACTGGCAGGTGTCCCTGGGAGTTCCTGCAGGTTGACCAGAGCCTCTCTATTCCCATCTACCCAGAATGGGATAAAATGGAGGGCGCCGTTCCCACAGTCAGTCTAACCCTCAACTCCTCTGAACCGCAGCGCAGAAGGGAGGACAAGCAGATCACTGTGCACTGAGGCCCACCAGCCCCAAGGTCACGCTCGGCCCCCGAAGCTTCACAGACACCTGGGGTCTGCCCAGAAGGGCTCCCAAGCTCTGGCTGAGGTCTGCGGTGAAGGAAGGCAAAGAGCCTGTGTCCCCTCTGTAACCCTCCCTCTACCACGTCTCTGTTCGCCAGCGCACCCAGGGCAGGGCTTGTCCCTGTGAGCCTCCTTTCACACAGAGAAGATCTCTGGAATCAGAACCTCACAGTAAAGGCAACAGCAGAAATGAAACGGAGGCTTGCAAGCCATCTGTCCAAGTAAAGAAAGAGACCCTGCCTTAAATAAAGACACAATTAAGGCTCCAGAAGAGGAACTGGCTATACAAAACACGCTAGGTCTTATCCACGGTCCTTTGCAGGTTTTTCTGCAGATTATGGACCAACACAATTGAGTCACTTTTTAAAAAAATTTTTTTGTAGTTGTAGATGGACAGAATGCCTTTATTTTATTCATTTAGTTTTATGTGGTGCTAAGGATCAAACCCAGTGCCTCACACATGCTAGACACGTGCTCTACCACTGAGCTACAGACCCAGGCCTTGAGTCACTTTTTCCTTCTCCTGACACAGTGTGCAGGGAGCAGCTCACACCCATGGAGCGGGGTGGACAGCAGAGCTCCCATGCCTCCAAAACAGAACCGATAAGACCGTGGCGGTAGAAAGCAGAAGACACGATGCCCTTCAACAGAGGAATGGATAAAGAAAATGTGGTACACATACACAATGGAATATTACTCAGCCTTGAAGAAGAATGAAATTATGGCATTTGCAGATAAATGGATGGAACTAGAGAATATCATGCTAAGTGAAATAAGCCAATCCCAAAAAACCAAAAGCCAAATGTTTTCTCTGATAAGCGGATGCTGATCCATAGTGGGGCAGGGGATAGGGAAGAATGAAGTAATTTTGGTTTGTGTAGAGGGGAATAAGGGGAGGGCTGGCATTGTGGGGATGGGAAGGACAGTAGAAAGAGACAGACATTATTACCCTATGTACATGTATGATTATACTACTGGAGTGACTGAACCATGTACAGTCAGAGGAATGAGAAGTTGTGCTCCATTTGTATACTATATGTCAAAATGCATTCTACTGTAAAATTAATTAATTAAAAGAAAATAAAATCAAACCAGGCAAATAATTTTATGAAGTAAAGATTTTAAACACTAAAAAAAAAAAAAGAAAGAAAGAAAGCAGAAGACAGGTGTAGGCTCAAGAACAGAGAAAGAAGCGGGGCACGGTGGCTCAAGCCTGTAATCCCAGCACTTAGGGACGCTGAGACAGGAGAATCGCGAGTTCAAAGCCAGCCTCAGCAACGGTGAGGTGCTAAGCAACTCAGTGAGACCCTGTCTCTACATAAAAAAACACAAAGTAGGGCTGCGGATGTGGCTCAGTGGTCAGAGTACCCCTGAGTTCAATCCCCAGTACCAAAAAAAAAAAAAAAAAAAAAAAAGAACAGAGAAAGAAGCTGAGGGGCAAATAGCACCTGCGACTCTCAGAGATGCTGATGGACATCTGGTAGCTCTGACTGCAAGGCTCGGGGGACACCTAGGATCGAGGGCCCTAGGGTATCTCTGCCAGTCCAGGGTGAAAGGCACCAGGCTTTCCCAGACTTGCCGTGTACTTCTAGTCCAAACTTCAGTCAGAGCAAGGACACAAGCACTGGGATCCTAACCTGATACATGCAGAAGGAAGCACCTGTCCTCCTCCAGGATCGGCTCCTCCAAAATACTGGAGTGGGTCGTGAAGGGGGAGTCAAGCAGCCGGGAACCGCACACTGCCCTCTGTCCAGGAACGGCCACTGGCCAGCTCCCTCTGGTCTCCAGACTTCACCGAAGACTGGGAGACTTGCTGGGGAGAGAAGGCCAGGCCTTGCCAAGGGAGCTGGTCACTCTGGAAACGAGAGAACAAGCCCCTGTCCTGCGCGTGGGCGTGCGGGAAGGAGTTGGGGGAGCACAGCGCTGCAGGGTCAACTGTCTGGGCTCCCTTCCAGTGGCGGCAGCTAATGTTAGGCCAGGAGCAGGAAGCGCACAAACAGACAGGAGCAACCAGGCAGAGCAGGGAGGGTAACCGGCAGTCATGGCTGCCGACTGGACGAGCTAAGCCGCGCGCGGGCACGGCCTGTGCCCTTGGGCGGCCTCTCCCGGGCACATGGCCCCTGTGCCCGGAAGGGGGACGCTCAATGCCTGTCGGTATTGCTTCTCTTTCTCCTGCACCATTCACTGGTATAGGGACAGTCACGTTGTCACCAGCATTTCGTTTTTTGAAAAGGAGAATGAAAGGGTCATTATGGAGACCTGCAGGCGGCCAGGCTCCTCTCCAGGGCCCAGGATGGGGCCTGCAGGCTCTCCTCTGGCACGCTCCGGGCTCTAAGAGCCTGGTGACTTTCCCCTGAGGCCTCAGACCTTCTGTGCTCCCTGCTGACCAGCTCAGGGCCAGGGTGGGCTGCACCTTAGGCGCCTGCTCCTGGACTCAAGTGGCCTGTGCCTGTACGTTTCCCAGCCATTCCAGAATCACGTTTTCTTTTTAATTTAATTGATTTATTTGGGTGGTACCAGGCATCCATGTCCCCCCACGCCCGGGACTGGGTACTAAACTCAGGGTTTCGTACAGGCTAGGCAAATGCTCTGTCACTGAGCTCCGTCTCCAGCCCTTTTCACTTTTAATTTTGAGACAGGGTCTTGCTAAGTTGCTGAGGCTGGCCTTGCATTTAAGACCCTCCTGCCTCAGCGTTCCTAGTAGCTGAAGTTATAGGCATTTGTCATTGTACCTGGCTTCTTTTTTAATCTTAAATCTCCACTTCTGTTATCACCTGGGTCTGATTAGAAAACAAAGGAGTTATTTCCCATCTTGCCTGCTGTCACCTTGAGGCTGTGACAAGGACCGTGCACCTGTTCAGGGAGCTGAAGCGACCCCAGGCCTGCCTCTTTGGCTTTGTGGGCTGCTCACAGTGAATAACAGGCTTGGGTGACCTCGCATTCTGTCTCACGGAGGTCATTACCGGACAGATTATTTGGGGTCTTTCTTTAGTCATTTATAGTGCAACTCTCTCCTGAGGCCTGGAGACCTGAGGCAACCGCAGCCTCCAGAGCCAGGCTGGGCACATGAGGGAAGGTGCTGGGTGGAGCTGATAGACTTGAGGTTGGTCCTGGTGCCCTGCTCACAAGTTGGTCCTCTGGACCCTGCGCTGAGCTCTCTGAGCCAGTTTCCTGCCTGTATAAGGAACAGAGATGGATGCGCCCCTGCCCCTCTGCAGAGAGGCATGAAGCTCTGGCCCAGGGCACCCTCCCCAGGTGCTCCCCATGCCTTCTTCTTTTTTTTTTTTTTTCCAATATCTTTTTAGTTGTAGATGGACACAATACTTTATTTTATTGCTTTGTATGTGGTGCTGAGGATCGAACCCAGTGCCTTACACATGCGAGGCGAGCGCTCTGCCACTGAGCCACAATCCCAGCCCTCCCCATGCCTTCTTGTGGGCCCACAGTGGGCTTCCATTTGCTCCACAAGCAGCAGTGGGCCAGGCCTGGAACGTGGCAGCTGTCACCTGCAGGGCATCAACCAGCCCACGGATACAAAGAGCCCTCTCCAAAAGGGCTGTTCCTATACTAACCTGCCATCTGGAGTCAAGGGGAGGAGGAGGAAAAACGGGGGAAACAGATGGGTCACAGCACTTGCCAGGTGGTTCTGGGCCCAGATCAGCCAGTAATAAGCAGCAGCAGAAAGAAGGACATCCATCAGGAAGGGAAGACAGTCGGAAAGAAAGGGAAGACCCTAACCTGGAGGACAAGGGCGCCCACAGCTGGCTGCTTCTCCTCCCAGCTGTTTTCCTTTCTGTTCTCAGAAGACAAGTTTTCCTCCCCAGGCTGAGGCCGAGAGGCCAAGCTCCCCCTGGCAGCGGCTCAGGCCACATCTCTGAAAGAGCAGCTCAGCTGACCAATAGCCCATGTGCCTGAGAACCAGCTCTATGGCCAGTACCAGTCACCCCCCAAGAAGGGACTGCACACAGCACGGCCTCAGAGACTGACAGCACAGCTGGACCCGGGAAGGGCGCCTCCCTCCGGACAGCTCCACGGCCCTGCCCTGAGGCTCCTTCCATCAGAGCTGCTCTAGAGGTGCTGTTCTGACCCCTCGGAAGAGAAAGTCACCACCAACAAAAACGGAGCAACTCAGCTGTGAATTAGCTGCAGTCAGAGGACCAAACCAACGTCCATCATTGCCATACACTCTTAAAAACAAACCCCCAAACTAGAAATATAGTACACATCAAGTCAGACCGAGTAGTTTAAATATGGCATTTCAATTATAGTTTGGACTGTGCTTAATCACTGTTTTAGGGAAAAAGTCCTTTATACCAGCCACATTTTTATCTATCTGTCTGTCTATCTGTCTATCTACCTATCTATCTATCTATCTATCTATCTATCTATCTATCTGGTACCAGGGACTGAACCCAGGGGTGCTTAACCACTGAGCCACATCCTCAACCCTGCTCAGAAGCCATGGGGAGGCACTCACCACTCTACAGTCACTGTGTACCTCCCAGGCACCAGGCCTGGCTCTAGGCACTAGGACTCAGCAACAAGCAAAAGAGACACGTCCTGCTTTACAGAACTCCATTCCAGCTTGGGGAGTCGCTCAATAAATAAGACCAACAGTAAACTGCTAAAAAATGGTAAGTGCTGCAGAGGGAAAACAGACAAGAAAGGGGACAGATAGTACATGTGGAAAGGGCAGGGAGGTAGGGAGTGAGGATAGGATTAAATTTTAAGCTGAATGTCCAGAGAAGGAAGGGAGGGAAGGAGAGAGTCCTGCTATGTGGGGAGAGTTCCGGGCTGTGGAAGAAGTACAAAGGTCCTGGGGCAGGTATAATTGTCATATCTGAGACATGACAGACTTGGGTGGCTTGGGTGGAGTGAGTGGGAAGGGCAGCAGGGATGAGGTCAGAGTGGTCATGGGGAACAAGACTGTAAGGGCCTTGTTCATCCTAGTGATAGCTTTTTTTTTTTTTTTTCGGTACCAGGGATTGAACTCAGGGGCACTAGACCACTGAGCCACATCCCTAGCCCTATTTTGTGTTTTATGTAGAGACAGGGTCTCACTGAGTTGCTTAGCGCCTCGCCATTGCTGAGGCTGGCTTTGAACTCACAATTCTCCTGTCTCAGTCTCCCTAAGTGCTGGGATTACCTAATAATAGATTTGGCATTTGTTTAGCATGAGACAGGAAGTCAGTGGAAGGTTCTGAACAGAGACTGGTATTTTCTCTGGCAGCTGGGTAGAGAACAGGTGAAAAGAGGCAGAAGTGGGGGGCCAATGACCACAAAAATGCAAATGAGAAAGGCTGGCATTCGGGGCGAGGGTGTTGGCGCTGGGGCTGGTGCACAGTGCTCAAGCTGCCGACACCTGTAAGATGTAAGTCGTGAGGGCAGAAGACTGACCCGCCACAAGGCTCGACCTGCAGCAATGGCCAGCTAACGCTGCAGGTCACGGTCTCTGCACTGCTCCAGTCACACCGGAGACCCAAGGAAGGGCCACAAAGATCGGCGGCTACATGAGGAGGCCACGCACAGGGCAGCAGGGGCTAGCGGTGGGGAGGAGTAAGGCAGTTACGCCCTGCTCTGGGTCTGGGCTGCCTCGTCTGTAAAATGAGCAGGCAGGACCCTACGGTTTATAAGCCCTCCTGCCCTCCTGCTCACCCTTTTAGACTGCGTCAAGCACCTGCTCTGCGGGGTTTCTCTGACATGCTACAGTCAAGCCAGCCCTCCTCCACACTTCGTGGGGTTTCAGTTATGTGTTATGGTGAACGGGGTCCTGAAGGGTCCCTATATCAGTGTCTGTCCAAGCTACCTTACCCCCGAGGCAGGGAGCTGCTCAAGGGCAAGAAGGACACAACCCTCCTCCGGGTCATGCTGGTTCCTGAATTCCTCCAGCCCATGCCCGTCACGCCGCAGGTGCCGTGAAAGCTATGGAATGCACTCAGGTCTCACTGGCTCAGGCCCTCGGCCTCTTTGCCCTGAGTACGGTCTTTCCTTTGCAGGAGACTAGGAAAGGGGGCTAGTGTGGGTGCTCAGGAGGGGTACTAGGTGACATGATCCTGGGTGGTCGGCCAGACCCTTGCTGACCACAAAAGCTGCAGAGAGTTCCGAGGGCTCAGTCAACAGTAAAACTCCTCAAAGGTGCTCATAACTAAGCATGATTTCTCCGTCTGCAGGGGAGTAGCCCCCACTAAGGAACTGGGTTTGGAAGGGGGCTGGCTCCAGGATTTGACTCACAGCCTGAGGTCGAGTAACGTGCTGCCTCTCTGCCCAACCCACCACCACCTGGTCAGAGGATAACCTTATCAGAGGGCAGCCAGAGGGTACTTGTCACCATGCCTGCCCCTCTGGCTGTGGAGCTGTGCCTCCTCTCTTCCTCATCTCCCATTCTTGACATTCCTGCCTCACCCTTTGGAGGTACGGTCTTTTCTTGACCCCACTCAGACACCACCCTCCTCCTGGAAGTCGCCTTGCCTTGCCAGTGGAGACGGAAGGAAAGCTGGACTCAGCCTGGCAGGGTGGCTGAACCTCACCGAGTGACTGCCTCCCTCCTCTCTCACAGGAGGAGCTCTTCCTCGGGCCAGGCTACTTCCTCCTGCTGTGCTCTGGGCTCCTGTGCCCTACGGCCCCAGGCTGGAACGCTTCACAGAACTCTACTCTCAGGCACTCTGAACCCAGTTAGCCAGGTCTGGACGTCCCTCCCACAGCCCACCTGCACCTCAGGTCTCCAAGACGGTCATGGAAGAAATGATGCCCGCGAGGTGCTTACCAGTTCAGGGCTGAAGGTCCTGTGTGCCGTGCAGTCGGTCCCCTGGTCGGCAAGGCTTCTCCTCAGGATCGTCACCATGGTAAGGACCTCAGGCGCTGGGCTGCATCCCAGGGTGGGCACAAGCCATCTTCAGGTGGGCACGCCTGGGCAGCCACAATGCCCGGGCAACCTCAGGGGAAGGACATCAGCAGAAAGAGTTCCCCATCAGGCACTCCGCCTTGGGATGGGGCCCTGCCGGGAAAAGGCCAAGTATAGCCAACTCCCTGGAGAGACAAAAGACAGGAAAATAGGGTCAAGGGCAGAGAAGACCAGGGCCCTGAAAGAGCAGCCCCTCCTCCACCATGCCACCACTGCTGCTGGGGATCCCTTTGGAACAGAGCCACCTTCTTACTAAAGGAGCTGTATTCTGCAAGAGCCAAGGCCCAGAGTCACCATCTCAGAGCCTCCCCCTTCCCATGGCAGCCTGGAGGCACCCCAAAGTCAAAGCTCTGCTGGGTGGAACAACACATTTAGTCCAGCCACATAATACCTTTAATATATATCCCAGGGCCTGTGATCCCTGCAGAGTGCTGGAGGTGTGTGACATCTTACCACTGAGCTGGCTCTACAGGCAGGTTTAGTGTACACCAGGACAAGTCATGATAGGCTGGGGGTCAGACCTCACCCCATGTCCATCTTG
Source organism: Geosciurus inauris (assembly GCA_004024805.1). Classification (NCBI taxonomy): domain Eukaryota; kingdom Metazoa; phylum Chordata; class Mammalia; order Rodentia; family Sciuridae; genus Geosciurus; species Geosciurus inauris. The sequence goes on along the minus strand of PVHX01000871.1, from coordinate 39,468 downwards.
CAGCAGGGCACCCACAGTTGGCATGCGGACTCCCTTCTCCACCAGCTAAGAACACCAGCCATTTAAAGACACAGCTCCTGTCTCTGGAGTGCCACCTTTCAACACCAACACTGGGGGCCTTGTAGCTTTGTCCACTTCCCCAGAGTGAACCAAACCCAGTGACCTTCCACACTAAAAGGAGTCCCTTGGCATGGCTGTCTGGCAGCCTGTCAACACCCCCCACCCCACCATCATTTCCCACGAAGGAAATGCAGGAAGAACATAGCCTTCAATTCTGGCTTGAAACACTGCTCCTTACAATTGATTTCTCTGATCTCATTCCCCATCCCACCCTTCTGTGCTTAAAACTTCAAAGAACATCATATGGAATCAAGGAATCCAAAGATCACCATCACAAACTAAAAATCAATGATGATAATAGTAATAAATAAGTAGAAAGGCAACTCCTAATGTGTAATTAAAAACAAACTGCTCCACGTAGGAAAATGTTTTAGAATCTGCTGCTCTGTGTAAAAATTAATTGCACACTGGTATTTACTTGCCATCCAGATTGTAAATCATATTTTCCTGTTTACTTCTATTAGACTTTACAGTGGGTGTTATTGAAATTGCTCAATTACAGGCCAGCTGGCAAGCACAGGAAAATTACCTTCTACTGTTCTTCGAAAACAAGGTTCATCCAAAGTGCAAAAGTGGGTGCGGGGGGCGGGGGGCAGAATCAATACATTTTCAAAGCTTGACTGTTCAGGAAGGCAGGCCAGGGGGTCTACAGACTCTGGGCTGCACTGAGAGATCTGACACACGGTCAGTACCACATCAGCCTACGGGCACCATGTCCAAACTAGGTGTGATATGTTCAAGGACAGAATTACAGAACATTCCCCCAAGTTCTGGCCAAACAGCTGAGCCAGAGATGCCCACTGCTCCCTGGATGCTTGGTTCAGAAATGGGCCAAGAGAGGTTCACTAGGCTCACCCTTCTAAGAGAACCTTTGTGGCAGAGGTCTGATAGCTGTCATTATCTTTCTGGATGTGAGCTTCGATTCAGTTTTAGAGCAGCCAGCTATGAGCATGACGCCTAGGAGAATGAGGCCGCCATCCATTTCTTTTTCTTTTTGGCAGGGGGTACCAGGGATTGAACTCAGGGGCTCTCGACCACTGAGCCACATCCCCAGCCCTATTTTGTGTTTTAAGTAAAGACAGGGTCTCACTGAGTTGCTCAGCGCCTTGCTTTTGCTGAGGCTGGCTTTGAACACGCGGTCCTCCTCCTCGGCCTCCCAAGCCACTGGGATTACAGGCGTGTGCCACCGCACCTAGCACCCATTTCTTTCTCTAAGGTGGCTGTGGCTTCAGCAGTTACAAGTTCAGGTCCTGAGTCAAAGCACACCTGATTTGGTTCCTCGCTCCTGCAATGTACTGAGTGATCTTTGTCAACGGACTTGCTCTGTACCTTGGTTTCCTTCTCTGTGAAATGGAGAAAACAGTACCTGCTTCATAAGGTTACTGAATCCTACGGAAGTAGAGCTCAAGTCCTGTGCTCAGCGCCCGGTGACAGTAGCTACTGCTGCAGTTTCGTGGAGGAGTCTGTGGGTCCAGAACGTTTTCTCAGCAAAGACACCCAGGCAGTCATCCTCTCAAATTTGTTTGAATTTCATCAAGAGGGGCCTGGCCATATTATAGCTCATCCCTCTGGTGAAACAGTGGGAGGCCAGTAAGAATGACACTAGCAAGTGTTGCCATGGAAACTCGTCATTCCCCCCCCCCACACACACACACAGCTCTGCACAAAGCAGGAAGCAGAAACGAGGCCGCAGTGGGGCCTCCAGGCTCTCACCAGCTCTGTCCCCACTGTAGCCCCATAAGGGACCAGGGTGGCTGAGAGAGCACAAGGGGTGACATGTACCTCAGCACCATAAGCTCCTGGGTACCTGGGGGTCAGCAACAACTGCAGGCCCTGTAGGAAGGATGTGTGGCCACATCCCTGCCCTGGGGGTTCTGGGACAGAGGACTGTGAAGCAAGCACCAAATACAGGCAGGGTGGTGGGAAAGGCTGGAAGAGACCCCTCTGGTCAGGGCCCGAGACACACATCACTGCCACAAGAGACCAAGAATGCGGACAACCTAATTGCCCAGCCACAGAGGACTGGTTAAATAAATGACAGTAGAGTTAAGTAAAGGAATAGCGTGTGGCCTTCCAAAAGGTCTTAATGAAGCAGTCAGTACACAACGTGGGAGCAGTGTGCGTGGAGGGCAGCAGGTCAAGGAGCTAGAGAGGCAGGTCTAAGCAGACCACAAGCTCTGGAAATGGCACTGAATGCAGACCTTCTCCTGTGGCCACAGGGGCTCCTGAAGGCTGCATCTGCTGAAGACAGCAAGGCTTTCTGCACCCTTCACAATGCCTAGCACAGCGCCTTACACAGGACAAAAGCCCAAAACACGTTTCTGGAATTGGGCTACGACACAGCAGCATTTGAAACAGTCTGGGCACATGCTCAGACCTTGTGAAGCTAATCCAGACCAGCGAAGGCCGGTGCAATCTGGAATTCCCTGAGATTCCTTTGATCTGTGGCATGGGCCTGGCCCAGCTTCACTGGGGAATGCCAGTGTCTGTCCAGAGACTCAGACCAGGGTTAGAACAGGGACAGGGTCTTCCCAGAGAGAAGCCAGGATCTGGCCTTGGAAGAGACGATGACTAGGTGATGCTGGGGGAGGAGGGAGGAGAAGCCTGGAAAAGCCCTCCACAGGCTGCCTCTCCAGTCACCCCTGCTTTTCCTGCCGGCTTCCTCTGAACCTGTATTAAGAACACCTTCTGTCCGTTAAGCACAGGTATAGTCCAGGAGTGCTGTTCTCCCCAAGAGCTCGTGTGTGACAAGGTTCACAGACAATGGGACCATTCAGAGGTGGGGCTTAGTGGGAGGTTCTTAGGTCTTACAAAATGTGCTGCCCTCTGGAAGAGATTAAGGTAGGTCTTGTGGGACCCTGAGTTTGTTTTCTCAAGGGAGCTGTTACAAAAGAATAAGCCTGGCCAATTCTCAACCACCCTGGCTTTCTGCCTCACCGTGTGATGTCTCCCTCTTGCACACACTGTGATGCCATTTACCACGAGGTCCTCACTGGAACTGAGCAGATGCTGGCACCATGCCCTTTTACTCAACAACTGTGAGCTAAATAAGGTTACCCAGCCTCTGGCATTTCATTATAGTAGTAGAATACTGACTGTAACAAGCACCCACTGTGTATCGAGTGCTATAAACAATTTAAGGTTCGATTATCCCCATTTTATAGTCACATAAAGTACCTTACCAGAATCCGGTTCAAAGCTGGGATTTGAGTCCTGATGGACTAGCTCCCAGGTCTGTGCTTCCTATAAGTGCTCCCTCTATATTCCAAATGCATACTTCAGGGGCCTAGGGGTGTAGCTCAGTAGTAAAGTGCTTACCTAGCATGTACATGGCCCTGGGTCCAATTTCCCACCCCATAAACAAACAAAAAATGCATACCCTTCAGAAGCACACTAAGGTAACTACCAAAACTAGTGTACTCACTGCACTCCTTAACATTTATCCTAGAGAAATGAAGACTGATGTTCACACAAAAACTCACACACAAGCTGGGCGTGGTGGTGCACACCTGTAATTCCAGCACTTTGGGAGGCTGAGACAGGAGAATTGCGAGTTCAAAGCCAGCTTCAACAGTGGCGAGGCGCTAAGGAACTCAGTGAGACCCTGTCTCTACATAAAACACAAAATAGAGCTCAGTGGTCGAGTACCCCTGAGTTCAATCCCCAGTACCTCCCCAAAAAAAGAAAAACCTCACACGCAGATGCTTTACCCATAACAGCCCACCAGGACATCACCAAGTGTCTTTTAGGTGAACGGTTAAACAAACTGAGGCCATCCATACCGTGAAATACAACTTAGCAATGAAAGAAACTTTAAAAAAAAAATTTAGTTGTCAATAGGCCTTTATTTTATTTATTTGTATGCAGTGCTGAGAATCGAACCCAGTGCCTCACACATGCTAGACAGGCACTCTACCACTGAGCCACCACCCCAGCCTGAAAGGAACTATTAATACACACAAGAATTTGGACAAACCTCCAAATAATATGCTGAGCAAAAAAGCCAACCCCTAAATGTTAATTATTGTACAATTTATTATATCACATTCTCTAAATCAGAAAATCACAGAACTAGAGAACAGATAAGACCACAGGAGGGTCCTTGTAGAGATGAAATGGTCCATATTTTGACAGCATCAGACTCAATTTCCTCATGATCCTAGTTTTCCTCAATTTCGTAGTTTTGCAAAATGTTACTACAGGGGTGAAATGAGTGAAGGGTACCCCAGATTTCTCTGCATTATTTCCTATAACTGCATGAATGTAAAATGAACTCAAAATAAAATATTTAAATAAACTCCATTTGATGCATGCACTTGTCAAAACTCACAGAATGCAACAGCAAAAGAGTGAACTGTACTATATGTAAATTAAAAAAAGAAGAAAACCCTGCCTACACCAGGGCAACAACATGCCAAGGCAGGGAGGCTAGGTGTGCCTTGGAGGTTGGCAGCCCTGGCCCTCACCTTGACCATGTGGCTTGACTCCAATTTTCTCATCTTTAAAGTGGCAACAAGAACAACTTTGCCTGGGACTGCTAGGAGATTTAAATAAGAAAATGCACAGAAAGAGCTCTGCACAGGGAAGGACCCAGACACTGGTGTCTCTTCCCCTTCGTGCAAAGAACAGCCTGTGGGCAGCAACTGGATCTGCCAGCACCGCCCTGGCCTCTCTTCCACAGTTCCCTTGGTCTGTATTTGAATCTCCTATTGTCACTTCCCAGTCCCCACGTTCTCCTCCCACCTCTCTGCTGTGATTTTCTGGGAGGCACAGACGGGTCTCCCAGCCTGACTCGACACTGGGCTGCCCAGTGTCACAAGGAGGGACTCCCTTAGCTGGTACCCCAATGTGAACATAGGGACACAGTCCCCACTGGGTGACTCGTTTTAACCAGAATTTCTACTGAAGGAACAAAAGGCAATGTCAGACTTTCCACTGATCCCTGAGCCTACTTTTGCGTCCACACTCATGGTCCCTGGGCGCAGATGTGGTGGCAGGGGGAACCTAGCCACTGCCAAGTCCTGACCCCAAGGGTGCATCTCCACAACAGCCCAAGCTCCCCAGCACGAGACCCAAAGCAAGACCTACAGGGCAAGAGGACACACTTATGGATAGTGGCTACCCTCAGCGAAATGCCCAGGCCAGTGCCAGAGGCCTGCCTCAGAGCTCGCCTCCACCTCGGCGTGCCTCCACACCGCTGAACTTGAGGCCACAGCCCTCCAACTCCACCCCCCCCGCATCAGGTGGAGACCAGGCTCTTAATTTTCACATTCCTGAGAATGGGGATTGCTATTAGCAGTGTTTTGCTATTATCATTTTCCAGATGAGAAGACTGAGGCTCCAAGCAAGTGAATCAAATCATTTGCCCAGTACCTTACAGCCTCCTCTCTCTGACAACACGGGGAGGGACAGCTTTGCTCTTCCTCCTTCCTAGCGTGAAACTGTTCTTGCTTTTGTTCTGCAGCCCCCCTGTGTTTGTGACCCTTCACACAGCTACACAAAGGCTGTGGTCTGCGACTCGGCTTCTGGAGAATGGGAAGGAGCCCGCGTGGCGCATGCGCCTGGGAAGAGGAGCACAGGGTAAAGGAATTACCCCAGGAAGCTCTGCGAACTCTACAGCTCTGTACGAACCTTAAGACCAGGCGAGTTCACGCAGAGCTTCTAGAATGCATCTCGAAGGGCTTAAAAAGAAACCGAAACTTCTCCTTCCTTTGGCGTCTTTATTTAGCCTGTACTACTCACCCACGTTGGTTTTACAGCCTTAAAAACAGGACTGTGACCCAAACCTAGCCGTGACCTTGGCTGCCACAGTGATTTCCTGTTAGTTCTGGCTGGAGTGGGGGCCAAGCTCCAAGCTCCCACTCCCCTCCCATTAGGCAGAGGAAACCGGAGGGAAACAGCAACTGCACAAGGTCTCTGTGAAGGCCTCACGCACTTTGAAACTTTCATAACGTCAGTCGTCCATGTAACAAAAGTCGCCTGAAGAGAGGACCTAGAAGCACCCAGGAAGTGCATCTGACCATGGGTTGCACCGTCTTCTGCCAGATGCTGTGGTGAACCGAGGGTCCTACAGTCAAGCCCCAACCCATGAGAGAAAGAATTCAATCTGTCTGGGAGGCCCTTCCCTTGCTCTCTGTGCAACAAAGTCACCTGAGTTGGAGGGATGAAGTGAAAAGCTGCCTGGGAACTTTACCCAGAGCTGGGCTTCTCCAGACAAAGCCGACACTGGAAAGACAGACTGCAGTTCCAGACAGAGAACAGGTCCCGAGAATGCGTTTCCCACTATAGCGAACACGTAAAGTGACTCCCTCAGCCCAGAATCCTGGCCACAACCTAAAGATTACTGATCAAAGACAGAAAAACAGATACACACACACACAAAAACCTCTTCAGTCAATATTTTAACATTAAGTACATGCTCAATACTCATTTAAGGAAACTCCAGAATAGAGGCATCATCCATGGAAAAAAAAAGAAAAAAAAACCCAAACCTTTGTCTTTAACATTTTCTAGTTCTTCTTGGTCTCTATTTGCAGAAATAATGGGTCTCTATTTGCCTATCTTTCAACAGAGAGTACCTGCATCCTCAGAAGGGCTCTGTGGTTATCCCATTTTACATGGGGGAAACTGAGACCCAGGCCAACAGTCACCCAGTTGTGAGCAAGGTACCAAAACTCAACCACATCTGCCAAACACAAAAGGCTACATCTGAGTCACTGGATCCTTCTGCTCCAACATCTATATGTTTCATAATTATCCTACAAGCACTGCCGGGAGGGGGAGTGGGCAGGGGAGGAGGTGTCTTAGAGAAGGTGGGAGCGGGATACAGAGCCTTCGCTTTCCACCTTAACTGCACAGGTGTTTGGCTAGGCTGGGTGCAAACAAAGTGCCCTGTCACCCAGGAAACTCAGGGTGCTCCAAGGCCTGGAGGGAGTCACACGGGCTGGTTGTAGCTCTGGACAGAATCTGTGTCCACCCATCCCCATCTTCCCTCGGCCTCTGTCTCCTTTGTATGTCTACTACAGCCCACCTGCCCTTCTCTCAAAGTTCATTTCTAAGTGTTTGGGAGGAGGCCCTGCCCTCTACCTGGGCAGAGTAGGTGTGACCCTGCCAGTCACCCTCTGGTCTCAGCAGTGAGCCTGCCACAGCAAGAGCCTTATCATGTCTACCTGCTCAGTTAGTAACAAAATTGGGGAAAAGCACAACACTTCAAGCCCAGAAGTCGCCTTCACAGCTCAATCTCAGAAAAGCTGTACGATCCTGGACAAGCTACATAACTTACTAAGCTCCTTTGCTTCCTTTGTAATATATAAGAAGTTATCCTTGTTCCGCTGACCTCAGATCTAAGTGAAGGTAATTAAGGAGGAAATGCCCTGTAAGGTGAGGGCACCACAGAAAGGTCTCCGTAAGTACTGAAAACCTTAGGCGAGCACAATTCCTAGCAGAGTAGCTCCTTACTAAACGTACAGCCCAGCATGAGCTGCTGGAGACAGGGAACATGCTTTTGAGTCTCTGAGCACCTCACTCCAGGGACGAGATGCTGGACATTCAGGGGGTGAGAGACACCCTCCTGCCGCAGTCATAAAACACCTGCTGTCCTTAGACAAAATGGTCACATTCACCCCCATCCCTGTCCCTCACTCCAGAATAAGCTACGTCTTTGGAGGTGTTTCCCAATAACTGGATGAATCCCTAGCCTAGTCCTTCAGGTAATCAAAGGCGATGAGAGGCCCACATTTGGGGAAGGATTGCCAGTCCCCTGACATGGCTAGAAAGGGACCTGGCCTGTGCCCCTTGCTGAACAAAGTAGCTCAGTCTCTCATGTGGGTCTCTCTTAATAGAGGAAAGGGGAAAACAAAACAAAACACAAAACAGCAAAATGAACTGCTCAATCAAATCAGGGCTCTGTTCTCCAGCACTTTCCATGTCTTTCTTCCAGTGTTGTGGGGATTTTCTGCTTTTTTAAGCAAATATCGTTTTGAGAGGAGGGAAGGAATGACATTATTCAGGGATATGAAAGTGCTGAGATCCAGAGCCAAAGCAAATCTGAACATGGGAACAGGACAGCCCATGTCGTTTCTCAATACTGAAGCCGGCTGCATGCATGACTTGTCGGGAGCTCATTTATCAATGAAAGATAACTGAAAGACGAGTTTCCTATAAGCCTCCCATGACCCTTGCCACTGTGTGTCATTTGAGCCCACCAAACACTAAGAAGAGCTTGCTACAGATTAGAATTTGCTGAACAAACTCAAAAGGAAGGAAATGGGGGACAGGAGGCAAGGAGATCTAATACTTACGGAGTGGGCACAGAGCTAGACACTGCCTTCTCCTCCAGACCAGGGTGAGGGAAAGAATGGGCAGAGAACCAGGGGATGGGGAGAGGACAGCAAGGGGCCCCAAAGATAATCTACTATAATGTTAAGCCACTTAGCCTAAGACAACCATGACCTATTCTTCAGTCAGATCTATTTATAAGCATACTGCATTTAACCAACCACGATTAAAAACCACGAGATGAGGGGTAAAATAATTAAAAACATAGAGAAGACCAAAAAAGAGACCGTGTGGCCTGTGCTAACAGAAAGAGTTAGGTGGCGTAAGTTCCAACCCTAGCAAGGCTACTGGCCAGCTCGTCTAATCTTCCAAGTCACTTCCCTTCTCTAGGCCTGGTTCCCCGGCCCGCCACATGGGAGGCTGGGCAGACAAGCTCTGTTTCTGACTTGTAAGAGTCTAAGTGAAGCCACATCACATTGTGTGGCTCTAACCAGGTCACTATGTCTCTTTGAGCCTGTTTCCTACCTGTCACATGCAAATGGGAACCCCAAGCCTGCACTGGAGCGATTGCTATGGTTGGCTGTGCGTGGGCCAGCCCCTTGGTCCTGCTCAAACCTGACCTGCAGTGTTGAAGGTCCCAGGAAACTACACAACAGCAAAGCCAAACCCTCCACTACTGCCACAGTGGCATGGCTACGTGATAAGATCACAATCAGCTGAGTCGGAGCAGGAGGCAGCCGCACCTGACCCTCGGATCTGCTGGCAATGGGCAGGGTGGGAGGGGGAGGTAGGCCTGTGGAGCCAGCCTGCTGTCTTATGTAGCTGAGGTGGGGTGAAGGTTGTACCTGCAAGTGTATTGTCACGTCTGAGGGAAGCTAATAACTTTCTGAATTAGAGGAGTTATTTGGAGGGCCAGGAAATTAGCCACTTAGCAGTTTTAAAACCTTCATCTCCCATCTCCCAGGGTAAGAATCTCCTTCCTTTACCAAACACTTACGGACCACCAGGGTCCTCAGATAGCAACACCTCTCCCCACGCAGGACCACCAACCCCACCCCAGGCTACACCAAGCCTCCCTACCAGTGTCCTTCTAATCACTCTGCACAGGGAAAAGCACTCCTGTCAGTGGCCGCCGCTACATGCCAGTGCTGTTCTCGCAAAAGCCCCAGGGCCACTGCATGGAGGGAAGGCAATCGCCCAGCAGCTGACACTTAGGACACCGGGAATGCACAGATCTCTTTATCTCAGAGACCTGGGGACCAGTGGCCCCAACACACTGCTCCTAAATGGTATCACAAGTATCACACTGGAACACTGGAGGTGATGCAGGAGACAATAAGCTCCATAAGAACCACTGTAGACAGGAGGCCACCAGGTTTCCCATCTGCCACCCACTCAGAAGTCACGTCCTGACCTCAGCTCACACCTCAGGACTTCCTCTTCCTGATCTGACTGAGTCAAACCTCTCAATCTATTTCAGAGTCTGCTGTAGAAATTAATCAAACAGGCTAACCAATCACAAGTGAGGCCTCTGCCTTCTCCCCTCTGCCCCACACCACTAAAAGCTCTACCACACATTCAAGTTCAAGAATGTCATCATCTGCCAAAACAAAACTGGAGAGACTCAGAGCTGCCCGACAGGTCTGTCATGTGACAAGAACACCCAAACTCCACGGCAACTCAGGTCAGGCTGCCGAAGCCATCCATCTGTTCCCTACTAGCAGGGAGTACTCTGGATGACAGCACCGACTCCAGGGAGACCACCCAACCTCCGCTGCAGCCCCACGCAGGGAACCTCCCTACATGCAGGAGCAGCCATCTGTCTGTAGACAGACCCAGACAGCCTTTCTCTTTAGACAGAAAAAGAGACTCTTTCTTGCTAAGGGTTTCACTGTGTACTGATTCAAAACTAAGTCCAGACACTGGGCTCAAGTTACTTCAAATAGGCCATAAAATTAATTTAAAAATTGGGGGGAGCAGTTGCTCTTTGGGTGTTGAGCTCCTGTACTTTTTGGCAGGGGACAAGGGGCAGAAGGAGGGGTACATCATTTGCAAATTCTTCTCTACTTCCTTTTAGCACTCTAGATATGACATCTAGGCCTTCTATAAAGCAAACGCACACAGACTTGGGGTGGCATAAAAAGGAAATGACAGCCGGGCACAGTGGCGCACGCCTATAATCCCAGCACTTTGGGAGGCTGGGATAGGAGAAGCGTGAGTTCAAAGCCAGCCTCAGCAACAGTGAGGCGCTAAGCAATTCAGTGAGACCCTGTCTCTATATAAAATACAAAATAGGGCTGGGGATGTGGCTCAGTGGTTGAGTGCCCCTGAGTTCAATCCCCAGCATGGAAAAATAAATAAAAAAAAGAAATGACATGGCCAACCAGAATCACCTGGCCTAAAAGGAAGGCACACTGGGAAGCCACAGTGAACTCTCCAGGCCCTAAAGCCCAACTCTGTAGAGCTCCACGTGAAACCGAGCAGAGTTAAAGCTGATCCAGATCTCAAGGAGGAGTACATGACCCTCACCAGGACAGCGATGCCCAGAAGAAATGTAGGTTCCTTCTCCTGCGTGTCACGCATGTCTAAAAGTGCCGGATAGTACCTGCTTCTGCTGTAGCTGCTGCATTACTGTCACCATCCCCTAGTGTCACCATTTAAATCAGGTTTTGATGCAGACTTCCCTTGCTCTCAGGAAGCTCACAGCACTCTCAGAAAGCAGCAGTGACCAGCAGCTCACCCTGGTCAAGTGGCACCTTTCCCTAGTGTCACCTGGAGGAGTGAGAAAACGTACAGGAGGAGGGTTCCCATACACCCCCATCTCAACCTGGAGCCAGACAAGAAGGATGGCACAGATGATTATCATTCACGGATTTAAAAGTAATTATAAAGTTAAAAAAGAAAAAAAAAAGGCCTGTCCGACTGAATAACTGAACAGAATCAGATGGGATGCAATGTAACAGGTCCTGGTCGAGGCTGCCACTTGAAAACCAAGTTTAGGTTCCCTGGGCAAATAACTGACAGCACACCGTCCGCCCTGGAACGCCTGTGTGCTCGGTGCTGCATTCATCCAAGCCCTACTAAGTGAGTGCTTCCTGCCTGCGGGGGTTACGGTGGGGTGGAAGACACAAACATACACGAGCCACAGTTCTGCTCCCACAGAGTAGAGAGGTACTGAGGACTAATGCATGAATGAGATAAAAAGTAAGGCCAAATGCACCCAGAGGCAGGGCACACACTTAACCAATAGCATAACACAGCTGGGCCCTTCAAAGGAGAGAAATTTGCATTGCAACTTCACAAGGAGGATGCAGGGTGGCTTTGCTGGTCCTCTGGTACTTTTGCAGGTCCCTCTCACATCCCTGAAGGTCCTCTGCTGGGGCTCACTTCCATCATTAGTAAGGTACCAAAACATTAGCTAGGGCTGTGATGCTCCCGAGATGCAGAGCCCAGCATGTGCCCAGATGAGGCGTCCACACCCAGGAGGCGCCCACAGTGAGGGCTGGCAAAGCCACACTGCAGGCTGCGGCAGCCCAGGCTGGCCTTGTCCCTGCTGGGCATGGCCTGAGGGCCAGAGTCAGTGCAGAAGCCTCTGAGCCATACTGATCACAGCCCTGGGCCAGCCTCACTTTGAGCCCACATTCAGACCTGGGCCCCTTCTGCAGAGGGGTCCTCAATGGGAGGCGGCTAAGGAACAAAACAGTTTCCTCCAAAATTCAGCAGAATCCAATTTAAAAGTCAATTGCCTTTCACAAATAGGAACAAGTGAACCTCAAGGTGAGTACACAATACCTGCCCCAGAGTCCATGTGCCGCTGGCACCATCCTACCACTCTCTCCTTGAACCACAGAAGCTTCAAACGCCAAATGTGTCTGTCCTTCAGAAGTCCTGCTTGGGTACAAAACATGTGCCATTGACAGACTCAAGATGGGAAGCACCTGACTACCCACTAGGAGGAGCAGGGTGAACAGATGCTGGGACACTCCTGCCCAGGACAAGACACAGCTCTTCAAGAGGCCAAGACGGCTCCATGTGCCCCAATGGGACCATCTCCCAGAGCAGTGAGAAGGGAGAAGGAAGACCAGGAGAGTGGCTCCCTCTGGGGAGAAACTAAGTAACTACTTATACTAATATAATATATATAATTCTTTGGAAGGACACAAAGAAACTTATCAGTTGTCTCCAGGGAGGGAAAATAGGTAGTGGAGAAAGAAATGATAGGAGGCTAAGGAATAACTTTTGTTCATATGCAAGTATTAACTTGTGCAAAAAACAGGTGATATTTTTTAGGAACTAATTGATATTAACTATACATGTTGACAGACGGGCTTGCATGTGTGTGGACTATCTCTGGAGGAGAAATAAGAAAATGGAAGCAGGAGTTCCTCCAGAGAGGGGAGGCACTGTGTAGAGGGACAGGACGGGGAGCTCCTCGCTGCTGCGACTGTGCACATACTGCCTGTTACTTTAAATCCATTTAGACACACAGATTGCTGTGCTCCCCTAAGCACCCCACACTGTTTCCTGCTTGCATTCCTTCATTCACGCTGGTCCCTCTGCGGGCACTTGCTCCAGCTTCCCCTGTCACCCTCTCAGCCTCCTTGGCCTCCTGACTATCTTCAAACTTGTATGGCCTCCTCAAGAGGCCTTCCCTGTACCACACACCAACTCAGGCCCGCTGTCTGAGCAACTCAGAGTTTGAACCAGAGGTGCCTGCCACCACCACAGACTGTGAGCATCTGGACAGCACAAGCCCCACCTTAGTCCCTGGAGTCCCCAGTATCTGACATGAAGAACTGCTCAGGAAATGTCTGCTGAACCCAAAACAGTCACCACACTAAGTCAAGTCTCAACTTCCTTGGTGCCAAAAGGGGCTGAAATCTCTCTTGCTTTTGGGTTTCCAACAGCTATGAAAAATTGCTAACACCAATTCAAAGCCTCGCACCTCCTGGTCCTCAGAGGGGCAGGGCTTGGAGCTGTCTGGGTTCCACAGAAGAGAGTAAGACAGTTATGCTCTGTGGCTAGCAGACTGCTGCAAGCACAAAGTCCCCACTTTGATGCTGCTTACACCTCCTGAGGAACCTACAAACTCTCGTCAGAGCCACGGTGGGTGAGGGTGGCAGGCGGCCCTGCTCCCATCGTTGGCAAACCTTGAACCCAGAGCCCTTCCACTCTGGCTTTATTTCCTGTGTTCTGCTTTTAGAGGAAAGAGTCTGGCTGCAGGGCCAGCCCTGGGCCAGGCAGAGCCTGCACAGTGCAGGCCTCTACACTGCTGGAGCTAACAGGCCCAAGGGCCTGGGAGCTGCCACAAAGCACAAGGGGGGTCAAGGGGCAGAACTGTCCCAGGAGTCAAATAGGCACGTGATGCTGTGCTCTTCAAAACAGACTTTTACAGAAAATAAGCATTTTCTCAGTGACTTGGATGCAGCAGGCAGATCCTCTGCACACCCCGTGTTGTGTTTCTTCCTCATTATTTCCTCCTGGTATCACAGTCCTGTCCCAAGTCCAACCCTCACTGGGCTAGCTGTGCTAGGGACCCAGGGAGGGAGGCAGAGGTTCACAGCCAAGTTCACACAAACACCAAATGTTCAAATAAGCCTATCACAAGGCATAATAGGTATCACAAGTTCCAAGGACAGAGGAGGGAGGCTGAGAACATAGCTCCCTGGTAGAGACTTGCCTAGGACGCACAGAGCCATGGGTTCAGCCTCTAGCAACACAGGAAAAGGGGGCAGGGGGCAGTGAACTCAGAACCCAAGAAGGGAGGTACAGATGTGAAATTCCCTGGAGGTGACAGGAATGCTGGACCTTAACAAATGGGTAGGAGTAACTCAGCCAGAGTTGGGGCTGGAGCTTTCTAAAAGGAAGCCACTGAGCAACATGTCTGACGCTCCAGCAAGCCGCAGGGGAGCTGGGAGTTGAGCTCCTTCTCTGGTGGAAGTTGGTGGGAGTTGAGTTCCTTCTCTGGCTTCTGGTGGAAGGAACCCCGTGATTCCCAAACAGCAGCACAATGACCAGCCAATACCGGCACCCCTCACAAGGCCCAGCGTGGGCTCTGCCACCCCAGGAGCCTCAAGCACCACCCCTCCCCACCTTCCACATTCCCCTCCTGACTCAACCCCGGCCACCTCTTCCCTTTGCCCAGGAAAACACCAGGCAAGCTGAGCTGCAAAGGGCACAAGCTGGTGGCTTACTTAGCTGAACAGTCTGATGACTCAGGGGATGCTGACAGAGGGTACCAAACCTCTTCCTTCCATAAAGTGGCAGCATAAGGGTGCAAAGCAGCAAAACAGTTATTTCTATTTCCCAGGAAACCAACAGCCCCTGCCGACTGACCACGCAGCCAACCCAGAATGCCGACACAATGTGACAATTGTGCTCTCCTGTGGGGAAGGGAGTGGCCACACAAGGCCCCACGTGAGAATCGGACTCCAGAGCTACAAATATGTGCCCAAGGCATGTGCAGGGCACGCGCTCCCCACGTGTTTTTGTGGCTATGAAAGCACAAGGGCCAATGTGCTGCAGCTGCCCGGGGCTGGGAACCGAGGAAGGCTCAGCGCTGGGGCCACAGCAGGGACAGACTAGCAGCAGAGGCTCCATCCAAACCACAACTGACTCGGTGTCCCCTAGTTTTTGAGGAGCAGGAGTAGGAGGAGGTCAGACTCCTCTACAAAACACAACCAAGAGGAAACCGCAAAGCTAGGCAAAGATGGTGACTGCCCAACACCACCAGCTAGGCCACCAGAAGCAAAGACACAAGGCAGGAATGACTTCACATTCCCTCCAGACGGAAGAAAACGAAAGGGGGTGCAACCTATCTCAGCAGGAGACTAACCACCACTAGCAACCTAGATCCGACCCCTGGCTGACCCCATGTCTACTTACACATCATTTCAGCTCTGGGTCTGTTTCACCAGTTGCCACAAAGTCTCTTCCACTTCCAGGCCTGTTCATTGCCAAGTTAAAGAAGAAGAGATTTAAAAAAAAAAAAAAAAAAAAGATTATTCTGGGGATGTTGGTGTCCAAGTTGTCACTACTACATAGGGAAAATGATCTCTGGGCATCTAAGACAAAGGGAGCCCATCCTGGGGACTGATGGCAGCCAGCGGGAAATCATGGGGAGCATTCTGAAGAGCTGGAAAGGCCAGCATAGCCACGGCAGTCCTGTTGGCTGAACCCTACCCTAGCCTTTCTTTAGTGAATAGGGGTCAAACAAATCTGAGAAACTAAGGCTCAAAATTCAAACTAACCAAGGTCACCTCCTTTGACAACCAGGATCCAGATGAGGGAGGCGGGTGCAGGGATGAATGGTGGGTGGTGAACAGAAGAGAAAGGATGGCCAAAAGATAGGGAATAAAAGCCTCTCCGACTAGATTGAGAGTCTGAAGACAAATAGCACCCATGAAAACATCTGGCTGGAAAACAAAATCTCTGGGGATCTAAGTTGCCAAGACAGTCTTGAATGTGTGCACCGCTGCACAGCAGAGCAATCAAAGGCCAGACAGGTTACAAGCCAAACCACAGAGACCTTGCAGATCAGCCTGCACCCCTGCTGGGGCAAATACTGGCCCATCTGGCACATGCCTGAGCAATATAGTTTTAACGCAGTAGTTCCCCAAGTGTGATTCCAGAACCACCAGCAGCAGTAGAACTCACTGGGTATGTAAAATGTCAATCCCCACCCAGGCCAGGAAACTCTCAGGGTGCCACCAGCAGTCAGGGCTGGACAAACCTCCGGGTGTCTGCTGGTTCCTTGAGTTTGCAGAGCACTGTGTCAAGAGTATTCAGTCCCAGAACCGGGCAACTGGGGACACAATCTGCAGATGAGAAAAGTGGGACCCCTAAAGGCTGTCTCTTACAAAAGCCAAGAAGTTAGTAAAGGGTAGAGGCCTATAGTCTACCCCAGCACTTCCTCTGGGCCAGGCCCCGTGATTCGATTAAAATGACCTAGTCCTTGTTCTTAAGGAATTCCCAACAGTCCTAGAATACACGCAAAGCAACGCAAGTATTGTCAGGGCCTTTGGGCCCCTTGTACAGAATCGGGGGCTGGCCTAGCAAAAGCAGGGGCTGGAATAACCCTGAAGGCCAGAACAGACTCAGTAGTGCAGGAGGAGGAAGCAGATAGGGAAGCCATGTTTCTGTCGCAAATCAGAGGAGGCAGGAAGGACTCTCAGGCAATGTGATTTATGGCTCACATAATTCTCAACTTCAGCAAAAAACTCAGAATGACGCTAAGAAGCCCAAAAGTTGATCATGTACTGAAATATGCACAACAATTCAGAAGGAAAAAGAAATGTACAGAATGTTTACTATAAGAGGAGGAAAAAACAGGGTCAGTGAAAAAGGTAATGGAAGAGTTGACTACTATTAAATAGGTGAGAAAATCTGAAGAGAGAAAATCCAAAGAGAAAATATCTATTTTCAGGAAACATGCATTACCATTTGGAGAATCTTTTGTTTACTTCCACTTGCTTCACCAAGACTCTGCTGAAAAGAATAAGCTAGAGGACTCTGAGAAGCATGTTTGATTGACCCCAAGCAATCTTCCTCTTTCCCCAGCAGAAGTTCTCTACTTGGTAATGGCAGCTAGACTGCCTCTCAAGAGAATTTAAAGATAAAAATCTCTATATAAACAAAATCCCATAGCATCTGTTAAAATCACAGACTCTTTTTAGACTAAGAATATTAAACTGGGCAAAGTGCCTCAGTGACTTTATGGAGAAGGACAAAAAGAATCCCTGGGTTCCTCCACATCACAGGGTAACCTGGAGCAGACACTGGGGCAGAAGGGCTCTGGGCTAAGACTGGCCTCTGAGACTTCAAGAACACATGTGGACTTTTCTGGAGTTCCCGTTAGCAGTTACTATGAAGGCACTCTGACTTCTCTGAGCTCCAACTCATCTGTGAGTTTATTCAAAGGTGGAACAGCTAGCAGGATTATGGAGGCAATGACCTTGAGCACTAGAAACAGTGACCTGGACATCTCCACTAGTAACTACCACTCATCCCAGCTCATCTAGCACCCAATAACCCGGAGAGCCAGAAATTTCGCATTTGTCTTCTGAATGTCTCCACCACTCCAGAAAACTCAAATGCAAATGCCTTCTAGCGTCACACAAAGGCCCAAACCACAATGGCATTCAGAAGATGTGCCCATTCTATAGTGGACATCTCTGTCTACAGCTGTGAGGAAGAGGGCCCAGACTAATATTAAAAATCTTGTTGCTTGTGAAGAAAAGACAAAAATCTAGACTTCTTTGAATAATCACCTGATTTTTAAGTGTTATCAAGAAATTCAAAAAGTAGGAAAGCATCATTGGGCCAAACAAATCAAGTCTGAGAACCACACCTGGATCCCGGCCCACCAGCATACATACTCTGGTCTAAATGATGCTAACTATTCAAACCCCCAAAACCCCCAGACAAGTTTTCACCTTGGTTCCAAAAGCCATGTGGTCTCACTTTGGCCTTAACAACTCACTGCCATGGCACCCATCTGAATCACTCCCTGGCTCGTTCCGTGAGTCCTAAAGGCCTCAGGACTAGAAAGATCAGGACTAGAAAGGCCTCAGGACTAGAAAGGCCTCAGGACTAGAAAGATCAGACTGTGAAACTCCACAAACGTAAAAGCAGACCCACGAAACCCCCAATTCCCCAACAGGCCCACCACCCCAATCACATGCTAGAGAGATGGTTGACCTTGTCCCTTTGCGAGGCTGTGGCACCCTTCCATGGGTGAGCTATGGGATCATGTGGAGCAGAAGGGGTCTGGGGACTCCCTCTCTGGCCTCTCCCACAGGGGGGATGGAGGAAGGAAAGTGTTTCCATGCCAAATACTTTAAACAAATGCAAGTAAACTCAGCAGATGGAACAGACAATCCTGGCTCCCTGACACCTCCAGACTGCCAGTTCTGGTTGGGTCATCATGAACAGAACAGCTGCTTCCTCGCTCACTACTGCACAGAACAGAGGATGCTGTTTTGATGACTTCTTTGCAAGATATAGAAACAAGAGGGGAGTTTCCTGCCTTTTATTTCAAAATAGCTCAGGACAAATGAAGACTTCTTGTACCATAACAACACATTCAAAGGGAAAGTTCGATGGCTTTCTTAAATGTCACCCCACAGAGAACAACCTACTTCTCTGCCCACAGGCCAGGATAAAAATGTGGCTGAGGAACCCATCCAGAAGAGCAAGAGATTTCTCTTTCAAACAGCAGCTTGGTGCACAAACTGGGGACAAAACTGGGTAGCAGAAAAACTTTGGAGCAAAGGAAAGCTGGGTTCCAAGCCAGGCTCCAGCCCACTGTGGCCCACGCTCTCAGGGACATGGCTCAAACTCAGTTCCTTCTCTGTAAAAGGGGGCTAGTTACCCAACAACTGAACATGAGGCAATCTGATGAAAGAAAAAATGTATATACAGAGTGTGGTACATAGTAGGGGCTCAACAGATGGCAGCTCTCCAGTGAAAAACAGGCCATTTCCATCATACACCTATTTGTATCAGGGTTGTCCAGGGCATACAGAATTAGCCTCCCTTTTTGAGTGCTGGGACAGCAGTGATCAATTCCAGGCACACCCTGATCTGCCATGATCTCACCCTCCAAAAGTGGGTAAAGAAAGCAGGCAGAGGAGATCCTCTGGGAATGGCTAGCTGGAAGCAAGTAGAAGAATGTCAAAGGTGCAGAGGGGTGGGAGGGGGACATGCAATCAAGTTTGGCCTTCCAGGGCCATTTCCCCTTTTAAAGCATGAAGGAAAAAAATTTTTTCCATGTACATCCTCCTAACCTCAACTTCCACCTTACTGGGAATTTCTTTCATACGACTATTCTGGGGTAGATTTTTACCAGGCTTATCTGGCTTTCTCCTTTTTTCACTCTGACCTAGTCCTGAAAAGTCCTCCTGGCAAGGTATTCTTGCATTTTATAAATATTTTCATCCTGATGTAAAGGTGGTGGGCACTGGCTAAGAAGTGAATTGAATTCCTGCAGAGTGGACTCCTAGCACAGCCTCTCAGGATTGCCAGTTCAGCCAGCGTGGACACGACTGGCTGGTACACACAGCCACAGAGCTTTCCTCCACACCGTCAGTGTGCACAAGGGTGGGGAGATGGCTCTGGCACTGAGGCACTTATGCCTGGCTCCAACGAACTGGACATCCATGCTCTCCATATGTGCCTACACACCTCCAAATGACCCTGGCCCTGATTAGCTTCCCAGGAGAGTCCCATTCCAGGCATATTTGGGCCAAGCAAGACAAGAGTTCCAGTTTAGTCCAGCTCTAAGCAACTCACCAGACTGCATCGGTGTTTGCTGATAACAGGATGTTAAGGAGAACCACATGACATCAGCTAGCTGAAGGACCTGGAACACATCCTCCTTCCTCATGCTACATAGGAAGCACTGTTTAGAGTGAATAAAGCAGTTCCTTATCTGCTGCCTATGGAAAACATAGCCACTGCATCAGGTCAGAAATCTTCCCACCCCAGCACATAGGAACAGTGGTATAACCTGTCAGGTCCAGATGGTCCAGAACAGAGCAGGATCTGAATACAGGAAAGCAGATTTCTGCAGATTTCCACAGGGCCCAACATGCAAACCTATACATGGGGGCTAGACACAACGGAGTTGGAGGCCAAGGGCCCCTGCAAGCTCAGAGCCAGGAGAAGGGAGCTGGGGTCACAGGCTGAAGAGCTACAGGGCAGTGGTCTGCTCATGGAATCACACAGAAATGTCTGGGGGTAGCTCGTCAGGTCAGGCTCAGGTTCCCTTTGCCACAGCAGACATTTCTCCACCCATCAGAGTCAAACTAATCTCAATTCTGTTTCCAGGCCAGGAAGCTCCAGTGTCCTTTCTTTTACCAGAATGCCTCTCCTGAACTTCTGGTCCTCTCAAACTTGGATTTCCCCACACCTGAGAAGCCAGCCCAGGGCCCTCTGGCCCAATGGGACGTTCCACAGTGGAGATAAGGTTCTGTATCTGCACTGTCCAGACATGTCCATGCAGCAGCTACTGAGCACTTGACATGTGCCAGTGCAACTGAGGAACTGAATTTCAAATTTCACTTATTAGTATAAATTTAAATAGCTCCATGCATCCAGCAGCTGCCACATTGAACAGCCTTTGTCTGGAGTCCAGAGGGTGCATATAAAGAAGGGGGTAGTACTTTTTTTTTTTCTCTAAAGATCCAGGGAGTAAATAGTTTAGGTTTTGTAGACCATTTGGTCTATAAACTCTGCCACTGTAGTGTCAAGACAGCCACAGGTACTGTGTACACTCACAGGTGGGGCTGCGTACCAACATAACTTTATTTATAAAAGCAAGCAATGGGCTGAGTGTGGTTGCCAGGCTGCAGCGTAGCTACTCCTGAGAGTAGAGTTGGCAGCTGAAATCCCAGAACTACTTTCAACCTGCTGGATGTCCTTGGGCATCTTATTGACCTTAAATTCTTCACTTAAAAAAGGGAAAACTGAGCCAGGCGCGTAATCCCAGCACTTAGGGAGGCTGAGACAGGAGAATCGTGAGTTCAAAGCAGCCTCAGCAACGGCGAGGTGCTAAGCAACTCAGTGAGACCCTGAAAACACAGAATAGGGCTGGAGTTGTGGCTCAGTGGTCGAGTGCCCCTGAGTTCAATCTCCAGTACCAAAAAAAAAAAGGTGGAGATGTGGCTCAAAGGTAGAGCACAAGCTTAGCATTCAAGATGTCCCAGGTTCCATCCCCAGCACCTCCAAAAAACAAAAATAGTAGAACTCACTTCTTAGGGTGGTTGTGAGAGTTAAAGGAGAAGCTGCAACACACCTAGCACACAACGGGCATTAAAAAGTACTTACAGGGGCTGGGGCTGGGGCTCAGCGGTAGAGCGCTTGCCTCGCATGTGTGAGGCACTGGGTTCGATCCTCAGCACCACATAAAAATAAATAAATAAAGATATTGCGTCCATCTACGACCAAAAAAATATTTTAAAAAAAAAAGTACTTACAGAGTAGATGGAAACAGAAGGCCCTAGGGGCTCTGGATCACTCTGACTCTCACCACTAGTCCCAGTCCAGACAGGCAACTGCAGCTCAGGAAGTGAAGAAGCTCGTTCACAGTCAAACACAATCAAAGGACAGGACTAGAAACAATGAGGCTAGGGCTCCCACTTCTTGGTTCCACGCCATGCTCTCTCTTCCTCTCTTCTCCAAAACAGTGTCAGCCCTCCCCAGGACTCCGCCTGCCTGTCTGCACCCACTTGTACTGCCTTGTACTGCAGGCGGCTTCTTCTGTAAGGAAGCCATTAAGAAACACAAAGTCAACCATTTCTTAAGGGCTTTAAGACATCGAGCTCTCCCAGTTCCTGTTCTGGGCCCCATGTCACCTGCAGTGACCACAGGAGCACCCTGCATGAGGTGGCCCCTCCACCAGGCACGGCTATGAGGTCTGGTGCGCTGGGGGCCATGGGGAGCTTAGTCCTTCTTCACAGCACTCCTGCCCATGAGGACACCACTACCCCCACCTTGGCGAGCAGGGCCCGGAAGAGACGCTCCCTGCAGTTCCTCCCGGAGCTCTACAGACCACATCAGCAGGCTCAGCCAAATGGCAGGGCAACTCGACCCCAGCTCCTGCCCAGGAGCCACAAGATCGACTCCCTTCTCCTCAGCCCCGTCTGTCAAGACCATCCCCAGCACAGCAGAGGGCACTCAGGTTTGCCATCTATTCCTCCAGGGCCTATGACCACCACGCTGGCACAGCAGCACCAGGGCTGGGCCAAAACTGAGCAAAGGCCAAATAGGAACCGGGCACCCAGCTCCCAGGGAGTAACACCGAGCTCTAGCTCTCTCCTTGGCCACAGCTCAGGGCTGAAAACTAGGCCTTCTCTCTCCAGGGGCATCTGAGCCTGGCCATGCCACTCACTGCCTACAGGAGGAACATCACCTGGGCTCACCAGCCAACAATCCTCCAGCAACTGGGCACGAGGGGCTGTGAGGGGTTGTTCTCTCACAGGCCACACCAGTCATTTTCTTTTCTTTTTTCTTTTTCTTTTTTGTTATCAGAGATTGAACTCAGGGGTACTCGACCACTGAGCCGCATCCCCCGCCCTATTTTGTATTTTATTTAGAGACAAGGCTCTGAGTTGCTTAGTGCCTTGCTTTTGCTGAGGCTGGCTTTGAACTCATGATCCTCCTGCCTCGGCCTCCAGAGCCACTGGGATTACAAGCGTGTGTCACCACGACCAGCAAGCCAGGCATTTTCACACTGGTTGGAAGCTGGGCAGGAAGCCGGCAGGCCTGGGAGCTCTGCAGGTGAATAGACACCTGCCAGCCATGCTGTGCAGGGGGGCTGCAGTGCCAATGTACCATGTCCCATAACAGTGACTTCCTGGAGCCATTTCAGTAATCCACAAGGACATGCCTGAACCTCACACACGCTAAGAAGAAAAAGAAAAAAAATCCCAAAGGAAGTAAAAATTCATTCACCTGCAGACACTGCACAATCACCAGCCAAGGTCTGACCTCCAAAGGCTCTCGGCTCCCACCTCTGGCCAAGTCACTTTCCACTCCAGTTTGCAGCTCACCTTTTGGCCCATTTCAACCCAGCCAGGCCCGATCCCTCTTACTTTTCTAAGAGGTGAAGCACTTGCTAACCTCCCTGGGAATGAGATGACGGGAGGCTTGCTGGCCGGATGAAGCCCATTTGCAGTTAACTAACTTCCTTCCCTTGTAAGGAGTGAACGTCAACGAGCAAACCTACATGGCTTAGAAGAGGTGTGCAAAAGGCCCCGACGGACTGCTGACCCCAGCTATGCCCTTCAAAGCCTCATTATTTTCCTACTTCTCCTTCTCCAAGCCTAAGTCATGTGCCACACAGTCAACTGGGCCTGGAATCTGCGCTGGCATCTCAGGGCAGTGAGGCCTTAGGAGCACCAGCCACCAGCAGTCAGGTGACCCAGGCAGGCCATTCTCAAGTGTCTGTGTCAGCAGCTTCCCCCACCCTTCGAGAACACGCTGCAACAGGGCCCAAGGGGTGCTGGAGCTCCTTTTTCAATCACACTAACGTGGTTAGATGCTTTTTTTCCCTTTAAGGAAGAAGGAAAGGTAGTTTTACAATGAATCAGACCTCTTCAACTCCTGCCATGCCAAGAGTTCTGTGCCTTTTGACTTCTGCAGTTTTCCAGTGCAGGCACAGGCAAGAGATGCAGGGCATTCTTGGGAATCCCAGGTGCCCCCGCTGAACGCAAGTTGCAACTAAATATATACAAAGATAACATCACTCTGGCCTAGGTGGTGCTGGATGAAAATTCCACTGTCAGGAGCTAGTCTCTTACCCCTCCCAGGGGGTCACTCCAAGGTCACTCAAAAGTCACTCAAGGTCAAAATGTCACAGCGAAGATGGCCCCTAGGGAGGCCCACCGGAAAAGACTGACCTCTTCTGCCTTCCTGCCATTCCCTCTCTGGCTGACTGCTGCTCACCCATGGCCGTGACCCTCACCCTGCCCTTGTCACCCATCTCTCTCCTAGGTCACACAGTGGCTTCTAAGTTGCTGCAAACCTGTTCTGCTCTCAGACACTGAGCATTCTAAATTTCAAGCACCAGTACATGGCCCAGCTTTAGCCCAAACTGCAGGGTTCAAGTCCAGACTCCCTCACCTTGGACTCCACTGCCACCCTGACCCTGAGCAGCTTAGCTCCCCCATCTGCACGCTTCTCATCCACCTGCCAAGGTACCCTCAGGCCCCAGAGACGGTCTCAGGCCACTGTGTGTTTGCACACACTGCTCTCTGGGTGTGACGACGACCTCCTCTCCATTCTCCATCTGGCTGACCCCAGCTCATTCCTCAAGACTCAGATCTGTGTCATCTCCTCCGAGCACCCTCCTGCCCTCCTCCCTGCAGCCTAGCTGCAGAGGTCTTTGCTTGCACACACCTGTCTTCAGGCCCACACTTCACACCGCCAGGCCCACAGCGGGACTCCACGGACAGCTGCAGTCTGAACATCCAGAGCACAAGCCCAGGAGCACCTGGAAAATGACATTCAAACAGGCCTCATAGGAGGTCTGACACAGTCATGTACTACTGGGGAATGGAAGCAAGCCAGGGGGCCACCTCCGCAGGTGTGTCCCACACTCACCACACAAGCAGCAACACACCTGAAGAGGGCATCTACCTGCCCTCAGCCTGGCAGATGAGCTGGCACATTCACAGAGCCTCAGGCAGCCTGGATGTCTCAGGGACCTTTCCTATAGCCCATCAGAAAGTTTCATGGCTAAACTGTCCAATAAGAGGGTCTATGTCAAAGCCACCCAAGCACAGCCACCTTTGTGGCCCTCTGGAGAGGGCTAAGACCACAGCCCCTTAGGCAGATGGGTTGCCACAGCCTGAAACAAGAGTCTTCTCACAGGACCCGGTGAGTAATATTGAGTTTTACTATACTAAGGGGTCTCCCCCAAAAGCTATCCCAAGTCCAGTGGGAAATCTTATGTGTCAAGACTGTGCCTCCTGCTCACCCCACAGGACACTGGGCCAGGGCAGGCAAGGAGCAATACTCACAAGACGCAGAGGGCAGAGGCGGCTAGAACTGGCAGCCTGTGCCATGAGAAACCCAGACACCACTGGGAGGGTACAGGCCCTGCCTGCCGTCATTTGGTCAAGGACTTATTTCAAAAGCCATGATGAGTTTATACAAGCTCTTGCTCCATGAGGAGACCGTGGTCATGCTTAGGCGCTGAGGTCCAGAACAGCCAGGTCTCACCCTACATGGATCTGTGGGTAGCACCCCAGATACAGCTACATAACCAGAGCCACAGGCAGGCTAGAGTGGTCCAAGAGGGGCCAAATGACAAAGACATCAGCTGCAGAGGTTCTCAAGAAAACCCAGAGGTGGTTAAGCAGACCCTGCACCCTCAGTCCTGCTAGGTGCAGCCATAAAGATTTCCAAGGAATTCACTCATGGGAGGTGCCAGTCATAGCAAAGCCAAGATTGAGGCCACACTGTGACCTACACATGCATTTAATTTTCTATGGACCAAACTAAATCACTTTTGGTAAACAGAAATTTAGTTTGCTAAAAAGAAAGCTTAAAGACTTCACCAGTCTTAACTTTTGTTAAAAGATACACTGCAAAGTAAATTATAACACAAACCTTCAACTCTTCCTTCCGAAAAAATCATAAGCCATCTGAGAACAGAATTTGACAGGAAGGAAGAAGGGCTGTCTCCCAGACACCCTACCCGCCAGGCTCGGCTCAAATGTGAGTCCCCTCTGCTCTGTCCTGTGTCCTCCCCCTACTGAGCTTAGGAGCCCACTATCTGTTCCCCAAGAAGCACTAATGGTCCGTGGGCTCTCAGAGACCCCACTCGTGGACACACAGAGTGCCCCAAACCCATGCGCTGCGTGCTCTCAGTGTCATCACAGTCCAAGTAAAGGAAGCCACACGTGAGGCGATGTCGCCTGCTGAGGGCACATGGTCAGCAAAGGGCAGATTTGAAGCTAGGCACTGATTCCAGAGCGGAAAGCCGCCTTTGCCCTACAGGATGTGGAAGTGGGTCTTCCGGCTCAAGCTCCTCTGTGATGCTGAACAGTCCCCATATTTCCTACACCACAGGAAGGCCCTTGTGGCCCATAGGCTGCCTGGACCTCACAGCAGAACCTCTGTGTCCGTCAGCCTCATCTCCCACCTCACTTCCCTCTGCATGGCACCTTGCCCTTTGCAAGGGGCTTCTCAAGCAGACTCTTCAGTGATGCTCCTAAGAATACCAAGAGGAGAGCCGCAGGGTGAACACCTGTGGCCCAGGGCAAATTAGGTCCAGTGAGCAAGCAGTATTATACCCACTACCTTCTGTCTGGGGAATTCAATCATCTGACTGCCAGGGACAGTGGTTCCCAGGGCCCAGCCCCGAGTACCATGCCAGAGGGGAGAGTGGTTCCCAGGGCCCAGCCCCCAGTACCATGCCAGAGGGGCACTCTACACACCACACCTCCTCCTACCTACCCCGCCCTGTCCCAGGAGACAGGGTCCTTCTCCTCACCCACAGTATGGAGGTGCTGGCTGCAGAGGACACTGTCTTTCCACCTCCAAACATGCCGAGAAGCTGCTCCCAGCCAGTAGATAGAACCTCCCTGAGCTCCCGGCCCCTGGCCAACGTGAATGCCAGAGCGAGGGGAATTCCAGGCGCGGCAGAGGCCTCTCCCAGCTGTGCTTTGTCCAGCAGGGCACTTCAGGCTTTAGCCAGGGGCAGCCTGAGAGGGAGGGTGGCCTCCATGGAGTGAGGGAGACAGGGCAGAAAGTGGCGGCAACTTGCACAAGCCACCTCCTCTATGCAGGGCACTGCAGACACACAGGCCCAGCTCTCCAGGAGCCAGAGGCCCACCCAGCAGGCCCTGCTGCCCAGCCGCCCAAACCCTATCCTGCAAGCAGCAGCATGGTGCCAGGTCAGCTGTCACCAGGGAGCACCCACAGGGTAACGGGGTGACCCCCACTGCAGGAGGGCTGCCAGCTTTGTACTGGCAGACACTGGATGAAGAGGAATCATGGCATGGGGGAGAAACAGAGGACTGAGGTCAAAGCCCATGGCACCAGGTAATGTCTCTGAGCACCAGCGCCTTCAGAAACAAAATGGGGCTGTCCCCTGGCCAGGCTGAGTTGAGAAGCCAGTGAATCAGGGAAGCAAAGCTCCCCGCTCCTGCCGGACACTCAGCAGAGCCCCGTCAACATCTGCTGGACAAGTGTGAGAATAACAGGCCTGGAAAAAACAACTCTCCCTTCCCCTTGCCTGCCCAAACCCACCTCCTGGCAGGAGGAAGAGCCCCGATCTATTCCCCACCATCAGGGCACAGAAGAGCCAAGGCACAGACCGGGCAAAGGCCAACACCCTTTCCCCTGAGCCTGCCTCACGGGACTTCTGCACTTCCCATCCGGCTGTGCTGCAGCAGGAGAAGCAGCGTCTCAGCCTAAGCAGAGTGAGCTGTCCACTTTCAATAACTATGGGGACCAGGAGCACACATCAGTGGAGGAGGTCAAAAATGGCAGGGACTGCCAGAATCACCCCCAAGAGTCACTGAGCATGTTTTCCCCCTGGCTAAAGAATTCTCAATGCTGATTCAGTTTGCCTGCTGGTCTATGCAAAAGCAGACCATCCTACAAGCAGGAATAAGGTCCCATACCTAGAGATCTCAGGAGATTAGGGACTCAGGGAACCTAGTGTGCCCTTCTAAGCATTGGCACGTGACCTCGGGAGCATTCCCTCACCCCTTGGGAACTGGATCTCTCTTCTGCAAGTTTTTATTAGCAGCTTTCATCAGCAGGGCACAGAAGCTCTGCTTTCCAAGGCTCTAGCCACTGCAAAGATGATTCTATGAAATGTAACCCCTAGTCAGTCTGTGTGTGGGAGGACAGTTCTGAGCTGCCAGGTGCAACCAGGTGGCTGACAGTGACTCACCTGCAAATCTGGGTGAAAAGAACCAATCACTCATGGAGAAGCATCAAGACACATCTTGGAGCCAAACTGCATCTTCCCTCCCCTGAGCTCCATGGTAGACCATCTGCCAAACCTCCAGGCCCCAAGATGGTGGGGAGGCAGGCCTGCAGGAGAAGTGCTCCAAGTGCAGCCTGAGCAGCAACCGCCGTAGAGAAGGTGACTCCAAGGCTATGCTGAAGCCTGCGTACTGCCCATGTCCTGGCCCAGGAGCAGGACTACCTAGATAACACCCATAGCTGATACTTCACCCAGGAGTGGGTACCTTTCAGATCCTCCTACTCTGAGATGTGGTAGCAGTGGAAAATTCTAAAAGATCTGTTCCACTCTTGCACAAGAAGGTCCCCGATCCCCTGCTGAGGAAAACCAGGTATGGTGGGGTCTATTCCAGCCCTTGGTCCTTAGTTTGGATACTCAATAGAATCAACTCAGGAACATAAGAGATGCTGATATGTAGGTCCTACCTTTTCTCTTTAATGTTGTGATATAACTGGTCCTGGATGAAATCTGATTTTTTTAAAACCTTCTCAAGAAACTCTCATATGCAGCCAACCACTGTTCTAGCTTCTAGAAACCCAGAGCACAGAGGGTCAGCCTTATCCCATAAACTCCTAAGGGACAGAAAAGACAGCAGATCCAGGCGGGCAGCCCTTGCTTGAGATGGGCAGCCTCACTCTGGCTCCCAGTCCTCCCCACCTTGACACACCACAAACCAGGACCAACCTGCAAAGAGCCATCTGTCTGAGACAGAATGCAGGGCCTCTGTTCAATCCTGGCTGGGGCATACCAAGGTCCCCCATGCTGGAAGATATACAACTGCATTTAGTTATTTGATTACTTTAGGCATGTAAATAAAATGTGATACTGTACAAACTTGGGGTGGCAAACACCACAACATAATTTACTTTTAGACGTCTGAATTACAAATGAAAAAAAAAAGGAGAAGTTGGAAACCCTTTTAACAATCTCTTTGAATGGAAAATGGAAACCAAATAAATGGTGATGCTTCTAGAGATCTGCCAGATTTATTTCCTGTTTCCCCCAGAAGGTCACTGGGAATAATTATATTTTCTTGTGAATCTGTCTTTTGTAAGGATGAAGCAAAACATTTCAGTCTCCCCAGTTGAGGCACTGACTTTGGTCCTGCAGAAGATAAAGAATTCAATCACTCCAAAAAAAGAAAGAAAGAAAAAGCCATAGGAAAGAGAGAGGCAGGGAGAAAAAGGCAGTTAAAATTTCTAAGTTTCCCTATGGTGTTAACAAGACTAAACAAAATTTATGCTTTGAGATAAAACAGAACCTAGTGCCTTTATCTTATGAACATCCCAAATGATTGCATGGCTTATGGAGAGCAAGCAGACTCTCAAGCCAGACAGACCCAGAAAGTACTACTGGCTTCTCTGCCTTCCAGCTCTGTGGCCTTGGGCCAGTTACTTGACCACCCTGAGCCTCAGTTTCTTCAGCTTTAATTGCAGGTTGGCTTTGAGAATTAGGAGTGTATCAAAACCCCAGGCCGAGACAATGCCTTTAAGAACCAGCGGGTACTGCTATGAGCCCTTAAAAAATTGCACCCATTTGGGCTAAACCCTTGGGAGCCACATTATTCCAATGCAGGAGGAAAATGTTTCTTTAACAGAACAAAAACAGTGAGCAGACAAGTCAGGAGTTGGCCTGCCACCACACTCTGGGGTCAAATGAGCTGTTTACCAACATGATTTGCCTTCTTCTTCCTAAGAGTAGCACCCTGGAAAAAGTTCTTCCAGAAACCACAGATGCCTAAGAGGTGCTCTTGCTTGCAGGATTTCCCTGCCTGGTCTGGCCAAGCTACACCCATCCCCCATGCAAGAGGCAGCCTCCCCCGCAGCCCCCACAGCAGGAGAGAGAGAGAATGGTTGAAGAAGCAAGAGAAGGGGGGGTGCCTGTCACACTTCTCTGTAACCCCTGACGTGATGTGAAAGTCTACAAGGTAGACCCTTTGAAATGCAAAATCTTCCAGAGTCCTTCAAATGTGTTTTTATTTTCTTGAGTTCCTAAGGCTACTTTCAGACCCACCCATCAGCATTTCCCCTCTCAATCAACCTACATTTAACAACAACAATAAAATAAAAAATAAAAAAACAAGGACATCTCTATTTTTCAGAAAAGCTCAAGCATCTCCAAGTCCCTTCGAGGAAAAAAATTTGTCCTCAGCTCCAGGATCCCGGCATCCCCTCCAAGACACCCTAAAGCCAAGTTTCCTCTGGATATTTCCTCCCATGCTAAACTGGCACTGCACCAACTGCTGCTCAGGATCTCAGAGAACTTTCTTAGAAAAGAATCCAGGTTCCTTCTGGCCAGAGTTTGGTAAGGTTAGGACAGGCATCAGTAAAACCACAATCCCAAACTTCCAAAGCCCAAACCTTGACCCAAAACCACGACCCAAAACCACATGCACAGGAGGTTTGGATTAAGTATCAAAGAAGTTACCTTAAAACAATGTTGTTTGGCAAAGAAAATTACTTTACCATAAGAAGAACCCTAGGGGACTGTAAATTGCTCTTGAATATAGACTTCAGTGGTGTGGTCATTAATCATGTTAATGTAAACTGCACTAAAACAAAAATTTTCTAAGCAAGTCTCAGGGCACATCAGCATATCTAAGCCTCTAGGTTTGTTTCCAAAGTTCATATCCCAGCACGAAATGAAACTACTGTTAATGGAGTCAGCTATCACAGCGCAACCCTGGGTCACAGGAAAGGTGACTGTGTAGAATGAATCTTCATAGCTGGGCACAGCATGCATACCCGTAATCCCAGTGACTGGGGAAGCTGAGGCAGGAGAATGGCAAATTCCAAACAAGCCTCAGCAACTTAGGGAGGCCTAAGCAATTTAGTGAGACCCTTTCTCAAAATAAAAAAGAACTGGGGATGTGGCTCAGTGGTCAAGCACCTCTGGGTTCAACACCAGTTATCCCCCCAAAAAATATATACATATATATGAATCTTAATAAAGTTAAGCAGGAAACAGAGTAAAAAGGAGAGTCCCGTGATTTTTGGAAAAGTGTATCCATTGAGCAAGTTTAAACAAACTCTCCCTGGGTGATCAGATGTTTAAAAAAGGAATCCAGGGAGACCAGTCAGCACTCCTCACAGCACCCAAGTCCCTCGCCAGGCCTGTTTTGTTGGATGGAGGACAGGGCAGCAGCTGGACCAGGCGAGGAAGAGTGGAGCCCAGCAGAGCTAAGCTGCGCTGAGCCCTGCCAGAGCCAGCCATGTGCCTGGCGTTGGCAACAAACCGGCTCTTTCAAGAGAGGAGGAGTCTGACCGAAAGGACAGCTGCAGCAAAGCAGAAGATGAGAGGCAAAGATCTCCGAAAAGCTCTGAGGCTGGGATTTGCCTCTTAAATTAAAACAAAAACAAAAACAAACCACCTTTGGGTTTTGCAGGGCCTAGTTAATCTATTAACATTCTCCCCCTTGCTGGATCAATTAAAGAGAGTCCCTCCACATCTGGTTTCCATCTAAAACCGAAACTTGTATTATCAGCATATTACATAACAAATTATGCCTGCAGGTTTCTTTTATTACACATCAGAGAGGTGTGCATGGCGGTGGTAATGATGGGGGTTGTGCTGATCTGAGTATTTGCTTATTTTAGTCTTTTTTTTTTTTTTTTTAAGGACAAGAACAAGAAATTTTCCAAACAGTGTACAATTGAACTCCAGAAAGTCGTACTGCCTGGATGAAACATCCAGTCTTCGGTGCCCACGGATGGCGTAGTAGGTGAGAAGGGTGTGATTTTTTTTCTCCATATTTGTATTGGTGCATTATGACACATAACGGTGGGATTCGTTGTCACATATTCGTTCATGCACAGGATATAACAATATGATTTGGGTAATGTTCCCCAGTATTTCCTGTTCCCTTCCCTCCTCCCTCCCCCTGGTCCCTTTCCTCTACTTTTCTGTTCTCCCTAAGGGTATGCTTTTTAAAAGAGCTCTGCAGACACCTCGCTGCTCCTCAGCGTCCCCTGCTGCCAGCTCCCAGCACTTAAACAAGGATCCCTTTCCAGCTTCCTGAAGGGGAGAGGAGCCCCTGGCCTTTTCTGAGCTTCCACGGTAGATCACTGGACACACTTCCAGGACACCCAACCCACCAGGTTTAACAGAACTGGAAGAAGAGGAGGCTGGGGGATAGTGAAAGAATCAACAGCAGGAAAGAGAAAGACTAAGAGCCCAGGAAACAGCATCAGGGCTTCCTGTAAAATGTTAATCAGGTTTAGCCACCATGAAGACAGTAAGGTATTTTAAGGCTCTTTCCAAAAGAACTTGATGAACTTCTAAAACGCTATTATGTACAACATACCCTAAGCTGAAAACAGAAAGGAGAATCACAACTTCAAAACCAGCCTCAGCAAAGGCGAGGCACTAAGCAACTCAGTGAGACCCTGTCTCTACATAAAACACAAGATAGGGCTGGGGATGTGGCTCAGTGGTCGAGTGCCCCTGAGTTCAATCTCCAGTACCAAAAAAAAAAAAAAAAAAAGAAGAAGAAGAAGAAAAAGAAAGAAAGAAAACAGAAAGGAGAAAGTGATTTAAAACGTTACCAATCAAAACAGTGAAATGGCCTGCTTCCTCCTGACACAGGTGGGGCAACCTTCAAGCCCACTTCTGTGACAATGACACTGCTAGCTTTTATTTAAAATATGTATTTGATGTTAAAATAATTGCAGATCAATCCCACCTCAGGAGAAATAAGTCCTTGGGCAGAACTATTCGAACTGGTCTTAAAATCACCTTGCTCTTTGAATGAACACTTGGGAGGAAACACCACAGGCCTTCCCTAAAGCCTCTCCCTAGATTTCTTGCCTAGAATAGTGCCTCGGAACCTGGATCAGCACATGCCTGGCTCCTCAGGATGGGTGACAGCATCTAGACCTACCCACGTGAAGTCACAGCGACCAATCCTGAACTTAGACCCAAACTGTCTTCCACTAGAAGGCGGCTATCAACCAGAACAAGTAGCTGTTTGCTGTTTTTCTAGTCCATGGCTAAGGGGGAAGAAAATCTCCAGACCTGCAATTCAGTATCAAAACTGTAACTGAGATAAGTTACAGTTAAGTGGATGAATTAAAATGCAACCAAAACCTGGCCCCAGTCATGACAGTGAGCTTCACAGGGTGCAGGTCTCCATTCCTTCCCAAGTCCTCCAACCAGGTAGCATCTTTTAACCTGGAGTCCAGAACCTGGAGCAAGGAAGGATCCCCCAGCCAGCCGGTGGGGACTGCTGGGAACACATATGCTAGCATGTCATTTGGAAGTCTGCTAATATGTTGAAGCAGCACAAGACGCTTGCCTGGCTTCCCAGGCCAATAAACAATGCCATTCCAACTCCTGCAGCAGTCAATAGAAAACAGTCCCTTTTCTCCACCACACAATTCAACAAACATTTGTTCATGTTGAACAACCGTCAGCCTGGCTCCATCTGCACCAGCTCCGGCAAGGCGAGCGCGGCGACAGCAAGGCGGCACAAATGCCCTGCCCAGGAGCCCCGGAATGCAACCCACGGCGGGGGCCACTTTCCCAACACCACCGACTCCGGATTGTGCCGTATGGAAGACTCGGAGTGTGGCCTATAGGAGGCAGAATCCCATTCATCAAATGCTGCAAAGAGCTTTTCTTTGTTCACCGTGGTACTAAGTACAGTACATGGTAACGAACCCGGGCGGTCAGAAGAAGGGAGACCCGGCATCGGAGGACGTCCGAAGACTCAGGACCGGTGCAAGCCAGCCCGCGCGACTCACCGCTGCTCCAGTACCCAGTTCCACACCACAAGCATTGTTCCCCAAGTCCGCGAAGGTGGGGGAGTTGCTGGGCAAGGGCGGCGGGGGGTGCAGAAGACACTTGGAGCAACCCAAACCGCGGACCCTCCCCGGATTCTGGGTTTCCTCCCCTCCTTCGTCCCCGCCCCACCAAGAGAAAGCCTGAGCGGGGAATCTGACTCCCACAGGCTTGCAAATCAAGGATTGGCAAAAATGTGGCTCGAACAGTGTGCCCATGACTGACTGCCCTCCTCGCCATGTGCAAAAGCCACGCCGACTCGGGCGATCCCCCACCCAAGCTCTGGCGTAGCCACCCGCGGGCTTCGCCCTCCCAGGGACAGAACGCTCTCCACCTCTCACCCCCCACCACGACCGCACCGGCTAGTCCAGCAGTCGTGGAGCCCGTCGCTGAGCGCCCGCATCCCAGGGGTGGCGGGTGCAAACTTCCGCGAACAAAAGAGTTGTCTGCAAATGATGCGGAACTTCGGGGCGAGCGGGGCCGCACGGCTCCCGAGGCTCGGAGCCTTCGCTGCTGCCGCGATCTCAGACTCAAGTTGAGAGGCAGAGAAGGGCACCCGGGCCGGGGATCGCAGACTTTTCCGCAGCGACCAGGCTGGCCCGTCCCCTTGACTGCGCGCTGACAAGTCTCACGCCGGCACCCGGGGCGAGACTCGGTGCCGGCGGAAA
The DNA here is from genome assembly GCA_004024805.1 of Geosciurus inauris. Classification (NCBI taxonomy): domain Eukaryota; kingdom Metazoa; phylum Chordata; class Mammalia; order Rodentia; family Sciuridae; genus Geosciurus; species Geosciurus inauris. Next base: position 5,139 of record PVHX01000871.1, on the reverse strand, counting down.
CCACCCGACCCAACGCGAACGCGAAACCAGGCGGAAAAGGGGAAACCAACATTAGGGGAAAGGAAAAAGGCAAACGCAGCGCGCGCGCGAGCCGGGCTCCCACCAGCCGGCGCCGGGGCGCACATGCAGGGACCTCTGCTCGGGACCAGCCCCCCGGACGCCGCCGCCGCCCGGCCCGAGGTCGCTTACTGTGCGCGGCGGGGCGCTCCGGGAGCGGGCCCCGCGCCGTCACCGCCGGCGCTCGCCAAGTCGTCCCGGCTGCCCGCCGCGCGTCCGCCGCGCGCACGCTCTCCTGCCGGCGCCGAGCGCTTTGTACCGTGCGGCTCCCGGCGAGGAGGAAATCGACTTGTCACTTCCTGAACTGTTTGCAACTCGTCCCTTTAACCCGCCCAGGCCAGGCCGCCCGCGCCCGCCGCCGCCGCGGGGCCGACCAACCGCGTCTGCGTGAGCTCAGCCCGGCGCTCTGCGGGCGGCGTCGCGGGCCCGGCGCTCGGCGGCGGCGGCGGCGGCGTGCAGGAGCCGGGCGGCGTGCGGCGGCGGCGGGCGAGTGTGCAGAGCGCGCAGCCGCCGGTGGGCGGGGAGTGGGTGCCGCGGCGCGCCGCCGGCGGGGCTAGAGGGCGTCCGGAGGGCTGCGCCGCGCGCCGCTCGCCGAGCTCGCGCCTGCGAGGCCCCGGGACGCGGGAAGTGGCCCCGGCCCCGGCCCGCCGCCACCGTGGCTGCCCGGTGGCAATCTCCGGGGGCTTCTCTCCCCGCCTTCCACTCGTGAGCCAGAACGAAAATCCTGGGCCGCGTGGGCTTCGGGCGTCCAGCTTCCGGGTTGTTAGGTGTTGAGGTTGAAAAGAAACCAAGTTTTCTGTGGTGTGCAGGAGGCAGGGGAGGGGGCTCAGCGTTGTCACACTTAAGGAAACATAAAGCGCTAGTTTCCTAACTCGGAGCGCGACTGAAATAAAGGAATGTGTACTTCAGAAGCCACATCCAAACTACAGGCAACTGGCGAAGGAAGGATTTGTGGTTGCTAAGCAGAGGCAGAGCATGTTTAGCTCTGTAACTTAGGATGTTGACTTAAGTTCAGGAATGTAACCCTGATAGAATAAGCAGAGTATTTTCATTGTGCAGCTCACCTGGGGGAGGGGGATTGTTTTCCTTGTGAAGCCCTAGATTTCCCATTACTTCTTCCTACTGATGGATGTTGTTTGATTGACCTTTTATCCAAAAAGATTTTTAAAGAGGTTTTTAAAAAGAACTCCCCATGCCTGTTTTGTGTTCTGCTTTGCCAAAAAAACAAAACACCTCATTACTTTACATGGATTGTGTCTGCGCCATTTGAATGGTTCTATTCATAAATCAGGAAACTTTTTCTGTTGCTTCTAGGAACATTTAATTGGTTTTAATCCAATGTTTCAATCCCAGTATCAAACATAAATGAACAATTAACTTCTTGAGCTTGTGTGCACTTGGGAAACGATTATATTTCATGGCTATTGCTGAAATATTTCAGCTTGTCATCACAGTGGACCCATTCTTTTCAGAAAAGCATGAGCTAACATCTCCTTCACACTCACTCCAGCTCACTCCAGTGATTCTGGTAAAGATTAGGATGGACAACAATCCATAGAAAGGACATGAGTCTATTCATTTCAAGTACATGATGTAGGACAGAATCCGTTCATCCAGAAAACTGAAAAAAGCTAATATGCAAAATACTAAAATACTGATATCTTTACCCATACATATTACTTTTTATTAAAAAATGTACTAAGGCCAATTTAAAAAGAAACAAGAACCAAGAATGAACAAAGGAAGGCACAAGGTTAAATTGAGAGTGCTTCTACACTTAAGGAGAAACAACAATATTTCCCTAAAGCTATCTTATCACACAGTATCTACCACCTCAGCCTTTGAGAGCTTTAAGGTTATAGTTTAATTTGCTAACTTTTTATTAGGAGGACTACAGTGACTCCTGCTGGCAAACATTCAGTTTATTCCTACGATTACTAGTTCATCGGCTCAACTTAAACAAGATGCAGGAGTCCTAAGCCTGGAAACAATTATTGCAACCATTATTCTTTTTGCTTTCAGGATGATGTTAATCTCTCAAAATTCTAAGGACGGTGGTTATGGGCACCTCCTCTGCTATAACTCCTTTCTAACCCAAAGCAGCCTGTTTTTCTGGTTCTGAGACTTTCTTGATGTTTAGAACTAAATTTCCTGCTTAAGAAGCTGAGTTAACATCAGTGAATAGCTACTTGACATCTTCTAAATGTGAATCCTCAAAGGCTACAAATATGGACATTAAGGTCCGTGTCACTTGGTCTTCCATACCATAGGCTCTCCCCACGTTGTAATAAGTCTTATAAAATACCCACACTTTTTAGTACTAAATCTTCATAGTTCTTCATTTAAAACAAAATCCTACCTAAAACATTGTTATTCAGTCAAACTCTGAATTTTAAACTATGTGAGCTGCAATCTGTGGGTGGGGGGATCTAAACTGTCTACCTTTGTTCAATCCTTACCACTTAACCAAATCAGAATCAGATTTGGAGCATAACCAGGCACCTAAACACAAATCCACACCTCAATTTAAGAATAAATCCATAAATAATCTGAAAACTATCACCTATATTTTTTCCATTATCTTTGACAAACACTAGCCTGATTAGACCACGGAACACCCCATGAAATATAAAATGCAGGGATTACTTACAGTCTCCAAGACCAATACATGAGACCCAGGGAAAAAGCACAGAAACACTGGCTCTCTCAGTTCCCCCATGAAAGGGCTACCCAATAGAAGAGTGCGTGTATGCACAGTATGCATCATACATCCACTTAACACTGCCTGGGAGACTGAAACTGAGCACCATTCTGTATTAGAGAGCTCCCCCCAGTCCAAGTTTAAACCTCTTAAGCAACAGGAGACAATAAGGGTGTATTTTATTAAGATAGGGTGTAACCAACTATAACTTGTATCAACAAGCTAATAAAAGTATTCACCTAAGCACATTTGTGCAGAAGAGGGTAAAGGTTGGGTTCTGATACACAGTACGAGTGTCTGAGGCAGTTAGTGTGTGTTTAATTTTATGCTTTAGAACCAGGATAAATGTGACATTCAAACAACAAAGAGCTAGGCTTTGAAGTCAGAGCTAGTGCCAGTCAATGTTCAGATTCCCCTATCAAATGTTTCTGTACCTATGGTTTTAAGAGTTCACCACTAAAAAATTAGAAACTGGTTTGAGAGAATAACATATTATTCTTTGTAGACTAACAAAGTGAACTAAACAAATGTCAAACACGTTATACACTGGGCCCAACAGCAGTATGCAGACGCATGTGTATTAACCCCTTTATTCAGCTTCTAAAAGCCACTGCCTCTTTGTCACAACTGTTGTATTAATAGCCAGTCATTCACATTTCACAGTGTTCTTTCTACATCTGAAAAGATGTTTTTTCAAGCAAAACCTTTTAAAATTGCTTATAATACATCATGAAAAGACAGACATCACCAAATCCACCTGAAATGCTTGCTTTCAAAGAGACTGGCTACTGAAAATAAATTAGCAGAATATACTTCTTTTGGAAAATATGAGAAGTTTCTGGTTATAGCTAGAAGCCAAAAATGAACCGATCATGGAGGCAATTTTATACTGACTTTATTCATAAAAACAAGTCCTGTATTTCCCCAGCTATGTCCAGCTATAACTAATAGCCCTATCTACTATGACATACTAATCCTTCTGTTCTTTCCTGTTGTCCTTTATATCAATTAAAATAAATTATAGCTGTGGCTTGAATCATTCATATATATAGACCTCCAAAGATATATATGTGTCATATACAGATGTATATGATCCAGCTCATACACACGCACACTTGTGCGCATGCACATGCAATTTTAACCTTTTAAAGAGGCACTTTAGTTCTTGAAGACAAAACTACTTTTTGATTCAAAAACTAAATCAAATTTATTTTCATTGAAAAATCACCACCTCGATGAGTTTAATGATACCACTCTCACTCCTTTGATACAAAATAAAAGTTGAAAGCAAAGCATGTGAAGCCGCAAAGCTTTGTAACTGAATGTCTAGCACCATTGAGGTACGAAAGCATGCCAGCTGGGACAGCATTGTGCACCACAAAGTGTGGGTTGTAAGCCTACGTCCTGAGCACAAACCCTGGTTTCCAAGTTGGCAGGTGCTGAAAACAGCAAATGTCACGCTTGCAACTCACTGGATGGAAGAGAGAACAGAGCAACAGTTAAAACTTATTTCAATTTCATATCACCTCTTTGTATGCAAAGTTAATAGCATCTACTGGTGTTATGTGCTATAAGAAAACACAAGCATAAAAAGCAGATATTGAAAAGTTTATGCATGGTTTTAAAAAAAGTATAATAAAGGCTTTTCACTATCTACATTCAGTTACTGGCATATGAAAATTTGTCAAACCAATTTTACTATTTTAATAGTAAGGTTCAAAAGCATAATCCCTGGGCTGGGGCTGGGGCTCAGTGGTACAGCGCTTGCCTAGCATGTGCAGGTACTATACAATTCTCAGCACCACATATAAATAAATAAAATAAAGGTCCATTGACAACTAAAAAATATTTTTAAAAAAAGCATAATCCCTGATGTGTTTATGATCTCCAGTGAAGGAGACTCTATTCTAATAATCACTATAATATGGTTAGTCATCTATAACCTAGATGGCTTAGTCACATCATCAAAAACAGCTTTAAAAGTAGTTACATTGGTATATCTGTTTGATTTAATCTATAAAATATTTCAACTGCATACCTAAGCTAAATGTTTATGTTACCATCTTCAAATGAATCATTTCAACATTTTTTCTTAAATATTCTTGAGGAATTCACATTTAATATTTGAGATATGAGCCCAAACTTTAATTTTTCTGTCAACTACCTGCCATACAAATAACTGCTTCAAGAAAAACTTATTTTTAAATTCATCCCTAGTGATATGCTTAAAATTACTGCTATCCTATTTCCCTACAAATGAAACTTTCACTTTCATTAGGTAGAAAAGAAACTGTGAAACTAGGTATAGTTCAAGATTTCATGGAGCTTAAATACACTGAATCCTTCAGATTTAAAATATCAGAGGGGACCAAAAAAAAAAA